>JAOTQP010001286.1:97282587-97316981 GCA_026413545.1 Cichladusa arquata | reverse complement strand
TGAAATGATTATTTGGGTGGATAACTGACTGAAGTGTTCTCTGTATGTTGTTGGTAAGAAATGTGGAATGAAGGGAGCAGGGAATAATCTGGGAATCTTATTCTGAATTCTTTTTTTTTTTGTGTTATTAATAAATTTCTTCTTGTACCTTTTTAAGTTTTGAGTCTGCCTTGTCTCTACTCCAGGGTCCTATCTCTAAAAGAAATTAAATATATTAAAATTGGCAAAACCCAAGTCACACCGTGACACTGCCCTTTCCAGCTTCTGATGCTACCAAAGAAACACTTGTGAAATACTGATGCAATCAAGACTTCTTGTGCTGGAGGTGGCCTATTTTTGCTACTGTCAGTGTGTTTAGCTTTTTAGTGGAGCCATTTTACCTTCTTTCAGGAGGGAGGTTTGCAATCTAAAGAAGTGGTTTGTAACTGTGGGGTTTTTTTATCAGTCAGCGCAATTATTCTGCCAAGTCAGTTCACAGTTCAACTTGTTCCTTGGAGTTGATTTTTCCCAGATGGGATGTAATCAGAATGCAGGCTCATCACATGGCTGTATTAATTCTGGTGGTTATTCAGATGTGAATCTTGAACAGTTGATTTGTCCTCTTTTGATACTTGTCTTTGTTCCTTTACTGAGTGGTATCACCTGTGTGAAGATCTGTGGAGATAAAACCAGTGATGCTTGCCTTGGAGGCACCAGGATGTAATGGGGCCAAGATAGAATGTATTCTTTTAATTCAGTCCCCTCTTTGTCTGCCCAAGACCAGGGCCAGGTTTCCTCATAGCAGCTTTCCATCAGAGTTCCACAGTGCTCAAATCTAAGGCTGCATTTTCCTAGGACAGGAAAATTTTCTTCTTGTCTCTAGGGTCACCCTGACAAAAACTACTGAGCAATCCAGAGCACTAATAGGTGTAGTATACTTTTCCAAGACTGTATATTAAGTGAGGGAGGAAAAGTTCTTTGTGACCTGTGTGCAGCTTTGCGAGGTGCTTATGCCCAACCTAGTAAAATTTAGGCACTCTCTTAATCACACAAACTATGATTTTTATTGGGCTTTTTTTTAAAAAAGAAAGAAAGGTGTGTGTTTTATGATGCTGACTACATAATCAAATGCAGAGTTTTAGACATCTGCAGTCTCACTGTTAAAACTGAAGTAATGCTGAGAAATAGCTTTAAAAGTATAGACCTTTGCTACCAGAAGGAGGAAAGTCCTGGGTACAAGATCTAGCTGAGATGGAGCTCCTATCAGCCTGAATGGTGACAGAGAAAGGTGGACAAGGATTAAGAGAATTAAGGTGTACTAAAACCTAATAGTTAAAGCTTTTCTTAAAGGTAGAAATCCAGTGTCTGGTTGTATAATTAAGCTGTGGTACTTATGCATTATAATATATATTCTAGTTTGGATGAGGGTATTTTCCGAGTACAGTATGGTAATACTTGAAGCATTCTAAATTATTTTACTATAATTGCTCTTTTGCACGGTTGAACTCTGAGGGCATTATCTTACCATTTGTTGTAGAAGAGTTAGTTGCAATGCCCAGTGGGCTTGCAATCAGCACACATGACAAAAAAAAAAGAGACGGAATAGCACAAAGAGTACCTACACAAATCAGTACTGCCAAGGTCTACAGGAATTCTGGAGCAATCAAATATGGAAAGTATTTGTACAGGGTGACAGATTAGTGTGTGTGACAATTTGCTGGGTGTGACAGATTGGTAGGGAGAAGACTCTTGGTCAGGTGTGAGAAGTATGACACTGATTATGTGGCTGATTATGATTAGGTTTTTTGCGTATGCAGTATCTAAGTATTGCCAGGGCAGTATCTAATACAAGCAGGTCTACAAGATTATAATACAAGCAGTTTTGGCTAGAAATGTACAGTTTCACGGTCTTTGGCCTTGCAGAATACAAAACAAAGCACCTAAGGAGCTATTTTAGGATGTTATCTCTGTATGTGATCAGACCTCAGAACTTTTACTCAGTCATCTAAAACTGAGTATACCACGTCTTCAGGCTGGATGTACCCTGCAGACATCCCTGTCAAGGGAAGAATGCACCAGAAGCTGCCTGCAGCCTTGGGATACCCTGAGGATACATTTTGCCCAGTTGTCCCAGTGTCCTCCATTTCTGAAATGTATTCATTGTGCAACCTTCCAGACAGTTCCTTCTGCAATTCCCACCTGATGTTCTTATTTTAGGATGAATCAGACTGCCCATCAGAGACCGTGAGGGTGTGTGTGTGTGTAGGACAAATAAAAAGACCTGGTTGTCTTTCCTTGCTGTCACACTGGGATGGAGCTCCTATCAGTGAAGCTGTGTTTTGCATTTGTGGCAAGAACAGTGCTGGTAACACACCATTGTTTTGGTCACTGCTGAGCACTGCTATCCCAGCACCAAGGTTTCTTCCCAAACCACTCCTACAAAGGCCAGTAGGCTGGGGATAGGCAAGAGGTGTGAGGGGACACTGCTGGGCCAGCTGACCAAAGGGATGTCCCACACCCTATGATGTCAAGCTCAGCAGTAAAAGCTGAGGGAAAGGAGGAACAAAGAAAGACATTTGTCGTTGTCCTGATTGTTATGGTGCTTGTTTTCCCAAATAATCATTGTGGATTCTGGGACCCGCCTTTCCTATAAGAGGCTGAATATCTGGCTGCCAATGGGAAGTGGTGAATGAATTATTTTTGCTTTGCCTGTGTGCAGCACTTTTGCTTTTCGTATTAAAATGTCATTATCTTGATCCATCAGCCTTCTAACCTTCCTGATATTTTTTTCAGATACCACAGCAGGGGAGTGTAAGGCAAATGTCAGGCTGGATTTTTGGTTGCTAGTCAGGCCCAACCCACCATGGTACAACAAAACTGAATTTTAAGAAGCTACTGATTTTAGAAATTACATTTTAAGGCACCTTACTAAAACTCATATTAACAGATCTGATTTTTTAAAGATGACCTCTCTGGCAGTCCTTGAAAATCAGATCCCTCTTAAAATCCTGCAAGTATTAATAAGTATATAAAGCCACTTCCGTTTATTTGCGCACATGGATATTAGAACAGCAGTGTGCACCACAAAACAAGGAGTAACATGATAGCAAGATGACCAGGTTTGGAAATCTGTAAGTTATAATGCTGAAGGCAAGATTATTGCTGATGACTGCCTTTATATAGTGTGTTTGTGCTCCACTCACTGAGTAGTAACACAAGGTGATTTTTCACAGCTTCTGCAGATGTGTCTCTTCTCGGTATGTGCAATCATTACAGTGATCTACTTCATCATAGCTACACAGCATAAGTTTTTGCTGCCTCAAACCCAATTAAACACTTGTGGCATATAGTGAAGATTTTGTTTATCAGTGCATTACTTTAAGTTTCAAAATTTGGTGGCTGTGCAATTAGTGTAACGAAGTGACAAGTTGGAGTGCAGCATGATTATGACTTATTATTTTGGAGACAGTTAACAGAGGATGGGAAAGGTGCTAATTACTGTAGCTGTTTGAAATGTACCACTTAGTTTCTTGCCTTTGATAGTTTAGAGAAGAAACTAATTTTTGGGGGAGTTTGGTTATGTGGGTTCAGTGTTAACTTCAGCAGTGTAGGCAGTTTTGTAGCAAATTTGTCCTTGATACCTCTTTATCCATTGCCATTCCAACTTCAGGAGCAGACTTCTTTTCATTGCTGACTTTGTAAGAAATATTTTTTGGCCAGACTTGCATCACTTTTTATTACATGTTCATAAAGAAATAAAGACAACTAAGAGAAAAAAAGAAGTATCCAGGTTTTTTTTTACATTTATGCATTCACTAGAAGTCGCTGAGCAGAAAATCACAGGATTATTGTGTTGGTTTTGGCTGGTATAGAGTTAATTTTCTTCACAGGAGCAGGTATGGGGACATGTTTTGAATGTATGTTGCAACAGTCTGGTATCTCAGGGACGTTTTCATTATTGCTGAGCAGCACTTGCATGGTGTCAAGGTCTTTTTTGCTTCTCCTACTGCCTTGCCAGCAAGGATGGTGGAGGGGGCTTGAAAGACTTGTGAGAGGACACAGCCAGAAAAGCTGACCCCAACTGACCCAAGAGATGTGTGAATGACCTTGGGAAGGGGTGATTGAATTCCTTGTTCTGCTTTGCATGTGTATGTATTTGCTTTCCCTACTAAACTATCTTTATATCAACTCATGAATTTTCTCACTTTTAGTCTCTTGGTTTAGTCTCCCTGTCCTACTGGGAGCAAGCAGCTGTGTGGTGCTTAGTTGCCATCTGGGTTTAAACCCCAAAAGTTGTGTAATCTAAAATGAAGATGAGGAAGAAGATTTGCATTACTTCTTCAACACCAGTAAAGCAAGCAACTATTGAGGAGAATATTTGACTGTACAATTCTATACTGTAATAACAGCAGCCAAGGATATAAAATCTTACCTAAAACTTCAGTGTGGTTTTGAGTAACTTTCCATGACTGTTTTCCAAGGCAACTTCTAGTAACTTCTGTGGGTAAAATATTGCTGTGGTGACCTTTAATAATAGTGAAGAAACACAGAGAGGCAAACAGGGTGAATTTCTGGACAAGGCTTCTCTCAGACCTGGAGGTCACAGCAACCTGTTTAGTGCAATATTTCACTTTCATCTGTTTGAATCTGTTCCTTGAAACTTTCAGTTTCCTGATCTGTGGTCAAAATGCCCTTGAAGAGAAAAAGTCATATTCGAAAACAAATTGATTTGAACTACTTTTGGCCATATTTGCCATTATTGCTTTAAAGACTGGGCAGAATGCTCCTGTGCAAAGCTGAAGGATGGGATTTTCACTAAACCTGTGCCTTGTTGATATTCTGAGAGCTCCATTGCTTTCTCTGAAATCAGTCAGCATTTCTGTGTGGAAGGATAGGTTGCTGTGCTTTCTCTGCCATTAACAGTTGAACTAGACATGTTACTAATTCACAGCTTAAAGCAAATGTATTAAGAGGTATCTTCCATTGCCTATCTTCCATTGCTCAGAAAATTTTGTCCTAAAATCTTCTAATTTTTTAAACTGGATTTTAATTGCAAAATCCCAGTGGGACTTTTGTGGTTTGGAAAGGTAACAAATTACTTCAATTTTGTATGCTTAAACTTTTCTGCTGACTGAAAGCAAACAAACAGTAGAATTTCATCTAATAGTAAACCTGGAATTTGCAAAATACTATTAGTTTTTTGATACTATTACTAAGAAACAAGCCCACTCATCTTATAGATCAAGCAGAGGGCACTGGCTTCCCAAATGCTAATTGAGACAGAAACAGTTAATGAAATAACGTTTCAGCTTGGACTAATGAAAGAAATCTGGGGACAGTGGAATGTATTTCTGTGGATTCTTTTAATTTCTCACCTTTGAGCCCTATGATAATTGGTCTTCAACATATGTGTCTGCTCCTGGCATAGATACAATACTTTACCTCTTATCACCTTACATATGGTGCATAAAATGAAAAAAGTAGGAAAAAGTAGGAAAAATTTGCTAGAACAGCAATCAGACCCTAGTGAAAAGCCATTGTCATTAACTGCAGAACTCTAGCTTTCAAAATTAGTCATAATGCTTGTTTGTCTGTTTCTGATTTCCAGCCCCCCCACCCCAGATGCAAGCCTGTACTTGCTGGAGATGTAGTTGTACTGCTCTGACCATTTACAGACAAAAAGACAGATGTTATACACAGAAACATCTCTATCTGCTCAAATGCAACTAAGTATGCCAGTGAAACTCTCTTGGCAAAGATGTCCCATCTCTAGCTGATATTTCAGTTCTGAAATGGATGGTGGAATCTGAAATGGCATTTGATCTTCCTCTCATGATTTTGTGTGTTCCCAAACTTCAAGGCTTTGGAATATTATTTACAGCTGGGTGTTCCAGTATCACTCACTTGTTGAGCTCACTTGATGCTGCCCTGTGTCTGGGACAGGAGGGAAGCTGCTAGAGCTGGTATTTTCAACCTTTGTGCTGTGTCTGACACACTTTCTATCATGGTTACATTGAGATTGGGACTGTAGGTGGAATAAATATAGCAGTAGGTGCATTTGAGCCCTGTAGGCACGGTCTTGAGCAGTAAAGGAGATGCCTACCACTCATTGAACAGCCTTGGAGCCCCAGCTCTCACCCAGGTCAGTGGTGCCTCCATTGGAGTCAGGTGCCCCCTTGGAGTCAGGAGCTTCAACTCCAAAGCCTCCCACTTTCTAAGGAATAAGAGTTGTTCATCCAAGAGACCCCTGTAGGAGATGCTGTTTGTTGAGTCTACACCAAAGTGAGCTCTCTGGATAGGGAAGAGGATCAAACGAGTGTAAGTCATGATTTCTTAACAGCAGCCAGTCATCAGGAGCCTCTTCTGAGACAGGAGAAGCTAGTAGTAGTGACCTTCTTCTCTGGAGCACTCAGCTCACCTTCTTCTTAAATAAGTAATTTTATGGTCTTTTAGGCAGCTAAATGTTGTGATTTGTTCTGGGTCAGGAGAGCAGGAATGCAGGCATCATTGTCATCCTTCTGTTGGTGGTGATCACTTCATTGCCCTTGTCTACTAATCGCTCTCAGCTCATCTGAGTGAGCTCTCGCCCTTGTTAACAGGCTGTGTTTTGGTAGATATAAAAAGCATTTGCTATACATCTGTACTCCTGATAACAGATATAGTTTGCTAGCAAACTCATCAAGAAGTAAGGTCAATTGTATTTATTTTATGTGTTTGTAAGAAACATTTAAGATAGCAGAGTGGTTTTGGTGTCTAAGGCTGTGGTTGGCAAAGATTTCCTTTGGTGGAGTTAGCCTTTAAGTCAATATATAATGACCTAAACACATGTGCTGAATCTCAAGAGTAGTAGTCATTCTGCTGTTATTGAAAATCTATTCTGAAATGCCTTTTGGATTAAAAAAAATCAATGCTTTTTAGGTCAACTTCAAGAAACACAAATAATCAAAATTTAAGAATAAAATAAAAATGGGCTGGCAGAACGTAAAAGAAAATGGACAGGGCTAAAAGGTAAAGATCCTATTTTGGTGTTAGTGGCAGCGTGTAATGAATGCATATTCACATGGAAAAAACCTTATTAACACAATTGCAAGTAGTTGGCATATTATCCTGCAACATTAAAATTGGCAAGAATCACAGCTAGAAAGGATGTAGGAGCTGCAGTTTGGATTTGCAGGGTTAATGTTCTGATCCTCTGCTAGGAATCTGGCTGTGATGCAAAGCTCTGATGAAACACAGGCTCATTCAGCTGGTTCAAATTTCTTTAAACAATTTTGGTAGCTTAACTTGATAGTGCCATGCTTTAGGGCAGTGCTTGTTGCCTGTCTGCCCTGTTCTGTGCCAGGTTAGGCACTGATCATCCCACTGTAAGGCATAAACTCGGCATTGGGCTAAATCCAGCACAAACCCTCAGGATAAAAACTATATCTACACCACAGACTCAGGAGTCCTGAACTACTTCTCACTGTATCATCTAACTTGTAGAGGATATTGCTCCTCAAACAATTCCCATGGCCTTTTTGTTATTCTCTGGCACTTCATGAACCTGCTGTGATAATCTCAAAATAATTTAAAGAGACTCTTCTTGCATCTAGTGTACTGACAAATTTACAAATTTAGAAGGACTAATGATTATCTTTCTTATAAATGCTGTAATATTAAACTTTCATTTGCCTTTGTATTTTAATAACTCGTATTATTTATAACTGAGAAGCATCACAATTTTTTCCTTAGTCTTGCTTAGTCTGCTGAAAATAGACTTTTGTAAACCTGAAAAAGAATGTTTACTTGTGTTGCTGTTTTGTTTTCTCATGGCTATAGTCACTGCATTAGTAGCAGCTAATTTTAACTCAGCATCAAAGCCATCAGTTTATTGCAAACCTCAAATTATCTGAACACACTCAAAGAGATAATTGATTTTCTCTAGTTTGTTTCTCACTGCGTA
This sequence comes from Cichladusa arquata, assembly GCA_026413545.1. Lineage (NCBI taxonomy): Eukaryota > Metazoa > Chordata > Aves > Passeriformes > Muscicapidae > Cichladusa > Cichladusa arquata. The sequence continues at coordinate 97,309,060 of JAOTQP010001286.1, read as the reverse complement.
TTAAGACAAAGTTCCAACTGTGCTACTGCTAAGCCTGAGTTTGTGCTGTATTGGAATGTATACTTGGTGTTTCCTGGATTTTTTACCAGAAATGGTGGTATAATTGAACTTGATAATGTTGGTCCTGCAGGTCATTTTGTTCATAAAATTGGTGTGTATAGTGTCCAAGTTTCTTTCTCATTGCTGGAAATGAGGCTCCTTTTGTTTCATCTTTTGAATAAGAACCTGTGAACTTGCTCTCTCTGCAAATTTATTCTCTGGAGGAAAGTTAGAGACTTGCAAGTTCTCTTTGTCCTGATTGCTCCAATTCATCTAAATATTTTGATTTACTTTCTGTTGAAAAAAAAATTGCATTTATATACATTTGCTACACAGCTACTACTTTGCCTGAATGTTTTTTTTCCCCTAGAGAGGTTAATTCTTTGCTACAAATTTGGGCATCTGTAAGTATTCAGACTTTAATTGTTCCCTGCTGGTGTTCAGGAAATTTTTTGTATGAACTTATCATTGACAAACCAGTATACTTGTATAGTATCCAAGTATACAAAAGTATATTTGTTTTTAGTAATCAGAGCCATGTTCTGTAGCTGTATGTGACATTATTGGAGTTATGCTAACAAGTGCAACCCTTGCTGTTTTTAGTTACAACACTGGTGTTGTATGCTCAGAGGAGAGCACAAGGAATACAAACAGACTCCAGAACTACAGGGCCATGTTGTTTTGGTGGTACCAAACTGCTGATCCATTAATGTGTCTTACATGGACATGTGGAACCAAAGCTCCTGTCATGTTCTGGTGAAAGATCTACACAATTATATCTTCCTTCTCAACTCCCCCGAGAATTTCTTGAAGAGTGCTGGAGTTTTCTGATTGTCAGGCCTGGAGGCCATGAAGGCTGGCAACTCAAGTATAGATTCACAGGAAAAGAATTGATTTTCCCTTAAGATTAAAGCTTAATTTTTTGCCCAGAAGTTTGAGGGGTTTGTCCTTCATCCCCAAATAGAAATATTTCAACTCCCTCTTTCAATTAGGCATTGAATTTGATATGCATGGTAAGTATTCAACATCTTTAATGAGCACTTTTACAAAGATGCAGGTATTCACCACTTGGAAGGCTGTGATGTTTAGCCAGCATTGACCTCCACCCTATAGTTAATGAAGAGCTGAACAAAAGAAAGCAATAAAAGTTGTAGATGCCAAGTATTTTTTTTCCTTTTTATTTATCAGCCACTAGAGATGGAATGAAGAAATGTAATTTAGTTGAGTAACCATTGCATAGTCCATCTTTGCTCTTGCAGAAGCTGATTTCCCAACTGATCCAATAGCAACTGATTTCTTGGAGACACAAATCTGCCATCCCTCTTAGCTGAATGATTAACCCATGCACTGGCTCCGGGTTAAATTTCATCAGAACCAGAGCTTGCTTGTCCTCTCTCTGAAATCATTTGATGTTTCTTGTGTTGTGGTTTGTTTATTTGTTTGGGTGGGGAGAGAGAAAGGAAAGGGTTTTTTGTTCAGCTTTCAAAACATGCTCAAAGAAAATTATCATCTGATCTTTTATAACCAGACACTTAGTAAACTCAGGAAAGCCAGAAAGGTGCATCACAGCAGCAGCCTCACCAAGTCAGTACGACAAGACTTTTCTCAGGTTCTGCTTCACTTTTAATACTGGATCAGACACCAAATACATCAGGACACATGGCTCCTGCTTTTGTGAGGGGTTAATGATGCTTGACATTTTAAATGCCAGGAATGAGAGTCACTTGAGTTTTGTGTGTCAGCAAACAGCTCAGCATTGAGGAAAATGTATTATTGTAAATGATTTAAGTTCTTAATAGTACATTTACATGCACTGGTTACTGTGGTATAGAAGATATTCTGCATTCAAATTTGATACTGAACTACTTTCCTTTCTATAAGTCTCTTCACTTCTGGCTAACATAATTTACCTTTTCAATTTTGACAGCTTTCATTTCAGCCACAGCAATACTCCACCCTTTCACTCCTTATCAGGTGAATCCTAGAAGGAAAAGAATTCCAGCTTCTGAAATAACAGTGCTTATTTTTTTTTCTGTTAGGATACAGTGATTAAAAAAAATCCTGACATAACAAGGTACTGCTTATTGCAAGCCTTTATTGCCATAAAGATCTGAAAACATTGTGTAGTAAGGGACTGACAGAAAAAAATCAAGTTCTGAGCTAAATGGTTATTATTTAACTCTCCTTTCTGGTGCACCTAGACACCTAAATAGGAAGTAGCTGCATTTTTTGCCAACCTGAACAGAGAGTGAGGAAAGAGCCTATATATAGTACAGAGATGTTAGACTAGCATTGAACACTACTTCTAAAGAGACAAATGTTGATATTGTTGCCAGAGTGTTCTTGAAAATTGCCTGTGTGCTACATGGATCTGTGCTTAGTTATCATGTGCATTGAATCAGAGACATTTGCACTTTCTGTGATAGGAGCAGCATGCACACATCACTGCATCTGCAGTTTTCTGTGTGTAGCAATGTCTCTCTGCAGACAGAGAATTAAGGATTATTCTCACTGTGCATCTCCTTGAGGTTTTCCTTCAGCTGCCTTGTTACCTTGCCATATTTGTGCTGTGCTGAAGTGCCAGAACCTGAGAGGACAAAGAGACACTGAGTTGTCAGGGCTCCGTGCTCAAACCTGGCAGCCAGGCCAGGATGGGGAGCACAGGGCTCCCAGGGGAGGGCTCATGCTGTGCTCCTCTGCTTTTCTGGAGGAAGGGAAGGTGGAAGTGAGCAGCTTTTCAAGGGATGTCTTTACACCAGTAAATTACAAAAAAAATCAGAAATCTGAATTCTATCACTCATTCCAAGGAATGCATGCCTGTCTAGGCTCAAATAAAATAGATTTGAGCATATACTTTGTACTAATATAACGTGGGGAAGGATGATCTAAGCACAGCACACATGTTTGGAAGGTTTGCTCCTTGCTAGTAGGACCTTGCATTTGCCTCTGTTGTATTTCAGAGTGTTCTCTGCTCATCTCTCCAACCTGCTGAGGTCCTTTAAAGTGTTTAACATTACTCTGGGGTCTCAATCAATCCTTCCAGGAAGAAATATCAGATCAGAACCTGCTGGTTTGTTTTTTTTCCTTTATCCCAGTCTGTCTGTAGATTCTGGAATTATCTCTCTGTCAGAAAGTTTTGACAGTCTCCTGCTGGTTACTTGTGCCTTGTGGAGACTGCAGCTGGCACTTGTGATTCACCAGGTCTGTGTTGCTGACCCATCCTCTACCAAAAGGCTAGGGGGTGATTCATTGCTCCAATTAGTGGCATATAAAAATGATGGTTACTAAACCTCTTAGTACTCTTTTAATGTTTGGGAGGCTGGTTACAATATCATCCATTTTAGGTTATTAGGATAAGTCTTTCTTAAATGCCTTTTGTGCTGTACTGCATCCTTCTCAACTTGTACTCTAATGCAAGAAGCATCACTGATAGGTATGAATTAAGAGTGGCCAGAGATTATTTCAAACCCTTTTGAAGGACTCATATGAAAGAGTTGGTGGCCAAAAGTGCTAGTGCAGTCATACTAAGTATGGCTGAGCCTACCCTTTAACAGGGCACAGATTGCTTGATATTTTGATGCCATTTTTCAGTCTTCCTTTTTTTTTCTGGGGAAAAAAAAATCTGATGTTTATTTGAAGATTAGAACCATGATGCAAAAGAAAGTATTTACTATGCCACTGCTTACTGCAAAGTCTAACTTTTAGACTTTCAGACATCCCCTGGACAGGCAAGGGGACTTAAATACCAACAGTCTGTCATGACTTTTTTTTTTAAGTCTCAATTAATTGACTGTCTTTACTAAACGCTAACTGACTATAGTGCTGAGGAGCTAACAGTGGGGACCTTGATGGGGCTCAGACAAGGCTACTCAGTACACAGGCCAGGACAAACAGTTTTCTCAGTCTGAGAAATTAAAGAACATTTGTCATGCAGTTTGAATGCAGAGAAGGCCATGATCTTCCCTTTTGGTTCAACCACAGGTTATCTCTTAGAGCAGGCTGGAAGGGTTCTCTGTGACTGAAATATTATGCTGAGGACAACATAGGCAAGAATTAGACAGAAGAAGGATTTAGTAAATAGGCCAAGAGCACCAATCCCAGTTATGTTATGCGGAACAAAGGTATTTTCATCAAATAGATAAAAAGAGCTACAGAAAGATACTGGAATTGAATTGCTTAAATGTATTAGCACTAGCAAGTTTGGTAAATTTTTATTAACATCACTAACACTCTTCTCTGAACCTGTTAAGATCAGCATTGATTATTACCAGAAAACATCTGAGTGTAACCGTCTCTTCTACAGAAACTTCCTTGGGAGCATGTCCTTCCATTGGCCTCATTCTAAAATCAGAATCTTGCTATCCCGCAGGTGGCAGTTCCCTGCTGCTTTTGGCATGGTGTAACTTGCCCTACGTGTCAGTGCATCTCCAGTGGTGCTGATGGCCAGCAGGACCTGCTGCTTCTGCCAGTGGCATTGTCATGGCTCCCAGTCTGGTTGCTGACAAAGCCTGAGAGACAAATATATATCTGGAGCGGCTTCTGCTCTCTCTCACCACTTGACAATTGAAAAGAATGGCATGGGACTGAGACAGGCCATGGCATCTCTTTTTCTGCCAGAATCCTATTTTTCTTCTTTCTTCTATTCACGGATGTCTTTCTGTAGCATTTTCAATCTCTTTTCCTGAACCCAAAGAAATTTCTTGGTTGAGGGAGATAACATTGAGAGCATGAGCATCTGAAAGACAAGCTTATTCATTCAGGAGTCCTGCAGCTGGGAAGCCATTCTTGGATTCTTCCCAAGAGAATCCGAGGTCTGCTCTCATACCCCTTTACTTCAAATCTTTATAACTCACTTGCCTGCTTCCACTCACTGCTGTTTGTGTGTCCCTTCAGTTACTTGCTTGTCAAACTATAACACTAATGAGCTGCTTACTGCAGCAGTATAATGATATAAGGAGGAAGGAAGTATTTTTTTTCATTTCATCCTCTAACATAAAAAAATGCATCTGTACTGCTACCCAGTTTCCAGGCAGGCAATTTTTCTGCAAGCTTTGTACATAGAGGAGTATTTTTTGGTGTAGCATAGGCAATTGTACCAAGGTTTACACCGGCGGTATCTGGCATGTGGAACAAGAATCCAAATGCTGATTCATAATTTATATGTAAGAAACTTGGCATTGCTCTAAGGAATAACAGCCAAGCCACCCAGTCTGATGTGTAATTTATTTCCTGCAATTGGCTGGTTTGCTGAGCCCTACAAGGTACACTGAAAACTTTTGTAAAGTAGTTAAGCTCATCTGAAAAGAACTTTGTTAAACTGAACATACAGATGAATTTGAAAAATGGAAAGAACAGAATTTAACAAGAGACAAAAAATAAGTTGGGATACTGCAAGATAAGTAATTGGAAGGGGGAAGAGTACAATGTTTGCACAGTTCTTGCTAGATATAAAAACACAGGAACAAGTAAAATTTTACTCTTAGAGATCTGACTTCCAGGATCTGCAATGGGAAAATCAAAAGCTATGCAAAAGATAAGAAAACTTAACTAAGGTAAGTTAACTAAAACCATGCTTTACGTTAAAGAATAGAAAGAGAACTGCAGATGATCTTTCTCTATTTTTTTATTTTGGTCATAGCAAAAAACTAAGAGCTCAGAACAGGCACATAGGTGAGATACAGCAGGGAGTGTGTGTGTTCAGCAGCTGGCATTATCCTCTCAGATTCAACAGCTGCACTTGAGCATAGTTTGTGCCCTCTAGTTTGTGATAATCTAAATTCTCTTTCCAGTACTGGAGAGAAGGGATAGGCAGAATTAATCTCCTGACTATAACTCTATAATACTAAAAGAACCATTTATCTCAAAATGATAAAAAAATGCTTTTCACTGTCACCCTTGGTGTAGGGACTATTTGTACATAAAAGTATTTCATATAATGGCCCAGTTGTTTCTACATCCCTAGAGTGAAGGATTAGAGTGAGGCCAGCAATGACAATAGAGAAACCTCCTGTGGAATATTGTAATTAGAAATAGGGCTTTATCTTCTTTTCAATGATAAACCTTAGCTGAACACTGAAAACACAAAAGTGGCAAAGGATATAACAATTAAATTGGGATTTGTTGGTGGTGATGCTTTAAGAAAAATGCTGTAGGTTAAAAAGAACAATTTGAATCTGTTATACAACATGAAAAAACCTCAACATACTAAGTTTTGGAAAAGTGGTGAATTGGAGAAGCAGAAACTTCTTGTGTCAAGTTAAATTCAAATCTTGCATGGTATCTGACTATCTGGTTAGCAGCTAAGGAGAAGGGCATTTGGCAGTGTCAGGAAGGTGTGTGCTTTGCATCCCCCAGCCTGCACCTGGAAGCAGAGACCATTTGTTAAAGACTTGAACCGATTTTGCCACATTTTGGGTAAGGCCCAGAAGGAGCATTGGCTGCCTGATTGCTAAACCCACAGAGGAATTTCAGCCACTGGAATACTGAACACTGAGTTTAACAAACAGCTCCTGGGCCCCTGAGGAAATTCACATCCATCTTGGGGAGCTTGGGCTCCTGGCATGATAAACTGCTCCTTCCATTTCTACATTGAAATCTCTATTCTAGCAAGGGGTACAGAACACAGCTGTTTATTTGTTCAATTGTTTTAATACAAAGTATTTAAATATATTTTCTATTAGTGGCGTGGTGGCTTTGACTGTCTGTTCTCTAAGTTTTGTAACAATGGAGTTCTTATTTCTGAAAAAAACCCAGCAAATCTGAATATGAGAAAAATCCTTATAGCAGTAATAATAATAGTCTTTTCTCCTCTTTTGGAGTACTATTGCAGGATGAACTTTTTGTCAGTGTACTAGAAACAGCAAAGAAAACAAACAAAGGAAAGGAGTATGTCTAGTACATTTCCCCCTTTAATATTATAGAAAGCTCATAATGAATTTCAGATCAGAATCCCTGTTCAGTCAGAAAGAGAGGGGAAGGCCACTAGATGGTGGTAAAAACCCAAGGCTTTGCTATGAGATCTGTGGAAAGAGAAGTCCAGAGGGGCAAAGAAGGAGAGGAGGAGCCACACTTTGAGTACTGAAGTCATTATTGCTTGGAGTCTATAAAAAGGCAGTTGCACAGTAAGTAATTTATACGTGGTCAGCTTTGACTCTATGGATTTACTAATTCCTTTCCCTCTATTATTTTTCATCTTTTGCCACTGAGGAGTCCCCCGCCCCAGATGTCAGGGGGGCTGAAACTTCAGCTCTCCGGAGGAAACATTGCAGACAACGAAGAGGAAAAGCAGCTGAAGGAGCAGCTCTGGTAAATAGGTACAGTTAATCCTTGATTGCAAATAAAAAGTGCCCTTTTAAAACTGAAAATTGTTTAGCATGATATGCTTTGAATTCTATTTGCAACAAGTCACTGACAATCAGCTGTAAATGTTCCCTTTATTAAAAATGTGATGATTTAAAACTTTCCCTAAATATTGTCATTACCAGAATATTATTGAATAAAATATTCTTGATTTGGAAGAGAAAACTTCTTTTACAATAGGATTCTACCCACACCAATTCTGTAACCTTAGTGTATTCTGAAATGCATGGATTTGCCTCAGTTAGGTGTTTAATACCTTTTAAATGTTTAATGCTTTTAAATGAGCATGTTAACACTGCACAGATAAACTGTTTGTAATACAGTTCATGCCAAATTAAATGTACAAAGGTCAGGAAAGCATTTAAATCTCTTGCTGAAAATGTTCAATTCTTTATTGTGTCAATAAAAGAAACTTCTTTATACTGCATTTAAGTGAGAAGTTTCTGCTAGACCTAACACTACATCCTCCTGCATTTCAGGGGTCTGGGAGCTGGGACTGGGAAAACTGTTTTTAGTTTGTTTTTCATCACAATTTCCAGGACATTCTGGGAAAGTATTTCAGGGAACCAGATAGAATTAAAAAAACTATGAATGAAGAGCGCATGAATCTTTTCACCAGTTTTTGATTTTAATTTCTCAGTAAGGATGGGTAGAAAATCTCGGAGCCAACCAAAGTTTAATTTAGAATCAATGCAGGAATGTGGTGTGGAAGAGGTGGGACATGTAGAAGCCAAATTAAATAGAAATGGCTGGTATTTATGCTGTCAAATTCTGCCTGTAATCTTCATGCTATATTTTTTTTTTTAAGCAGGATCTTCTGCCTTTGGCAAAATGCATTTACCACACTCCTTGGCAAGCCCTTCAGAAGGAACAGAACGTGTTAGCTCCCAGAGATGAACACATCCTCTCAATTCTATGTTTCTGAACTAAACCTGAGTGCCTTCTGTAGCAACTTTACTCTGCCTACTGCAAAGAGCAAGTCTTTGCCATGTGAGCAAGTGGTCATCGCAGCTGAGGTGTTCCTAACTCTGGGCATTGTAAGCCTCCTTGAAAATATCCTAGTCATATGTGCAATAGCTAAGAACAAGAACTTGCACTCACCCATGTATTTTTTTGTTTGCAGTTTAGCAGTGGCTGACATGCTGGTTAGTGTGTCTAATGCTTGGGAGACCATAACCATATATTTAATAAACAATAAACACGTCATTATGGAAGATGCCTTTGTCCGTCACATAGACAATGTCTTTGATTCCATGATCTGCATATCTGTGGTGGCTTCCATGTGCAGTTTATTGGCTATAGCAGTAGACAGATACATCACTATCTTCTATGCCCTGCGTTATCACAACATCATGACTGTGAAAAGATCAGGGCTTATTATCGCATGCATCTGGACCTTTTGCACGGGCTGTGGCATTATCTTCATCCTTTATTACGAATCAACTTACGTGGTCATTTGTCTCATCACTATGTTTTTTACCATGTTGTTCCTCATGGTCTCACTGTACATCCACATGTTCCTCCTGGCTCGTACTCATGTGAAGAAAATTGCTGCTTTGCCCGGGTACAACTCTGTCCGTCAAAGAACCAGCATGAAAGGAGCCATCACTCTGACTATGCTTCTTGGCATCTTCATTGTGTGCTGGGCTCCATTCTTCCTTCATCTCATCCTCATGATCTCCTGCCCACAAAACCTGTACTGTGTTTGCTTCATGTCTCACTTCAACATGTACCTCATTCTCATTATGTGCAACTCGGTGATCGACCCCTTGATCTACGCCTTTCGTAGCCAGGAAATGAGGAAAACCTTCAAAGAGATCATTTGTTGCTACAGCTTGAGAATGCTCTGTGGGTTATCAAACAAGTATTAAGATAACAAAACCAAACCAGGGAAGAGAATGGAAAGGCAACATCTTCCTGCATCCTGTAATTCTGGTGAAATGCCTATGGAACATTTTCTCCATTCAGCTGATTCCCACAGCAATCAGAAGCCCTTTCTTAACATGTGATTTTTCATTTCTTTCCCTCCACACACCTCTCTCATGCTGGTGGTTGGAGCTACTCAGTGCATCTGTATTATGGGGATAAAGAATATTTTGAATCTCATTTACCTGATTGAAGATTGGAATTTTTAAGAGGATTATACAGGGAAAACCTTATTTTTATTTCTGCTAAATGCAATGAGCGAGTTCTGCCATGTGAATGAACCAACAGCCTCTCAATGTATGTTTCTTTTGGTGTTATTTGTCTCTCTAGATTTAAAAAAGAAAAAAAAGTCCTCTCTCTAGATAAAAACAAGCATGGCTTATTTTGATGCCCAGAATTAACAAAGAGGTTTTTTGCTATTTCCTTCTGAAGACATAAAATCAGAGAAGTAGCTCCAAATACCAAGCTCCACATATCTTGGTCAGCAGTTATGATCAATATACATGCACATATCAGCAGTCTTGTATTCCAGTCATGACTGTTACTGTCATAAACTACATGTTGTGTAAGAAGCCAATGTTACCATGAGATTTGCCAGGCTGGATATTGCACTTTCTTATATATGACTATATGTGTTCAAACCACTGTGAAGCAAGACGTACCACAGGTGGATTTTAAGGCTGAATATGAAGACTGAGCTGATTCTTTATTTGCCAGGGTTAGGAAAGCAAAGGGTACACAGCCTGTAGATATCTGTGTAGTGTTTTGCGGAGATGGAAAGACTGAGTGAGTGGCTGCCTTTGTATAGACATTAGAAGAACCTTTTGGCTGTGAAGACTTTGTGTTACTGTAGATTGCATCTTTCGAGCTGGGAGAGACAAAACAAGTTTGATAATCAAAAGGCAAGGCAGATGATGGCAAAAAAAAAACATTTCAAAACATCAGGCACATGTAGCTATAACAGAGTCCTGACTTTTGCTCCCCAAACAGTTTTCCTCTTAGTAGAGAGGATTCTAAGCTGAAACCCTCATGCCTTTTGTGTGAGTAGTTTGCATCTAGTCATGCTTACATAAACCTGCTGTTCTGCAACAGCTGTGTAATGTGGAAAATACTGGGCTTACAAAAGAGGGAGGAAGTTCAACTGTGGTATTTCTTGATGACCATGAATGGTGCATATCTTGTGGTGTGATTTAAGTTATGAAAAGTTTTCAAGTGGTGGTAAACTACTGACTTTTTCATTTTTTTCATCAGTAGATCTTGAAAAAATGAACTCTTCCTTCTGAAATCTGGAAGAATTATATTTGTTTCACTTGGTTTATACATGCTGTAAAACTCTTGTCTATCAATAGAAGGTTTATGATCCATTCCACGAGTGTTAGGTTATACTTTCAAGGTGAAAGTCCTTATTGGGTTTTAGGAATTTTTTTTTGTCATAAGGGTGGTCAAACACATGAACAAGTCCTCAATGGTTATGCAAAATCCATTTTAGAGATATTTAGAACTTGACTGGACAAGGTCCTGAAAAATCTAAATTGGAAGTTGACTCTAACTTTGAAGTCGTCCCTGCTTTGAATCACTAGGAGCAGATTACCTCCACAGGGGCCTTCCAACCCAAATTATTCAGTCTTTCTATGACACAGTTTGTATATTATAAAAAATTATATTTTTTTCCCCTCCTAATTTTATCTCTTGTTAAGAAAAATTGGAAAGTATTCTCCTCCACACACTTACAGCCTACTTTATGTCTTCATTTGCTTAGAAGGTCTCTGACAGGAGAAGTAAGGTGCACCTTTAACACCAGTTATACATTTTGTCTGCTTAAAATTTACTATTCCCCCAGCTCACATGTATCTCCCTCTGACATGAGTGGGAATGTTATTCTCAGTGGAGATAACTTATTGTGCTGACTGATACACTGATTATATCAATGCACTAGGGGCTGGAGTCTTCCTTCAACTATATCTGAAAATGGGATTTCAGAGAATGTTAGTGGTCAGTAGTGAGAGCATTGTCTTGTTTCAGTCCATCTCTTAATTCTATCCCTAAATATACTCCAAATGTTGACTCTTGTAACTATGAATGTAAATGACAAAAGGAGACAGTTCCACTTCATAGTGAAAGGCACCAGCTGATGTAAATAAATCATTAAATCTTCACTGGGTATTGCAAATAAGACAATTTTGTACATAACTGTAAATCAACTAAGGAGGAATCAAAACTGTAATAGCTTTAGGTATTTTCTTGAATTGTATATCACTCTTTTGTTTTGTTTGAAGTCTGATGTATAAACACAGATATATGAAGAAACTATTAAACTGGATTGCTGGAAACCCCCACATTTCTAGTTATTTATTGTAACATCTCTGCTACATTATTCACAGAGGGAATATTGCATTACAGACTTTCACATCTCATTTCAACAGATGCCTTCTCAAGAAACATTCTGAATGAGAGTTACAGACTAATACAGTGTATTTACATTCATATCTGTGTTTTCCTGAGTGTCAGTGTCACATCTTCATTATAAGCTTTACAGGTGGGGAGCTGAAACAACTTAAAAGTTGTTGAAAGCATTTTCAGAACAGGCTAGAACATTTCCTGCAAAACAGGCTGTTTAAACTCTAGTAATGAATATCAAATACATGTCTCTGGGAGACCATGACAAGCTTTAATATGTTTCTTTCTCCAATTTAGCTGCAGAATAAAAGGAACATCTAGCATACTTTCACTTCTGTCAGAGCCTGGAAAACACTGAGTGTTGTGATAGACTGGGACAAGGCAGCATTGTGTAAGCAGGAGATTTGTTGTCACAGAGCAGTCATGAAAAATTAGTTGCTAGACTGTCATTGCACCATGTCCCTACAGTTAATGACACTATTCTTGCTTATCTAGCCAGTCATTTATGGGTTAGCTTTAGTCACTGGGAAAAAAGGGTCAAATAACACTATTTCTGCCCCAAAGCACCAAAACTAATTTCTATTGCCCACTGTCGCTTTGATGACAGAACACTTCACTGCTTCTAACTCGTGTGTCAAAATTTAAAAGTTCTTAATAAGCAAGTATTCTGATGTCCCTCCTACCGAAGGTGGGATCAACTTCTATGAAGTCATCTGCATTTTAAAGAGATTAGTGTCAGAGGGAATATTAAAAGAAAAAATCTGGATCCTTTCTCCTTTCCATGGCCACAATAAGGTTCTAGGAAGTACTGGTTTCCTGAAGAGCCTTAGCATCTCCTGTAACACAAAATGGTAATAACTGGATAGAGCAAAGAAGTTGCTTGTGGTCCCAGGTTCACGATCCTGCTTCCCAAATGGGCTCAGATCTGTCACAAAAAGCTCTAATTACTGAGTACCAGTGCTGCTGAGTCTGGGCTAGGAGGGATGGTTGTTTTCAGATCTACAATCTACAGTCTGCACCCTTTGTGCAACCAGTGTCCAGCAGTCCACTAACATAGTGTGGAACCCTTCTGAGAGTGGTTTGCACATTCATTCCCACTGCTTAGGCTTATCCCTTCAGAAAATCTTCTCAGAATGTCACTCTGGAGACTGGAGCTGAATTTTTTGTGAATCCTGCACAAATAAGTGCAGAAACCACAGTAATTTCCTGCACACACAAACTTTAAGAAGGCAGAAAAGGTTCAAAACGTTTGGGAAAACAACTCAACGCCCTCACACACCCTGCTCTGTGAAATCTTCAAGGACTCTGTTTTACTCCAAAGTCTTGTTGTGGATTCTCCTGCCTATTTTTCAGTAAATGCTTATTCTGCTTCTCATCAGCTTCTTGTGCAGAAGACCAATTCATGGTGACCACTGCTGTGTTCAGGAATTGCAAAGGATGGTCCCAGTATTCAGCCGTGTTGGTTTTCATGTACAGCGCCCTTCCTGTTAGGGAGAGTGGGTGAAGAAGATTTGGGAAAAGAGATGTGGATGTGGGGATCCTAACATGAGGGACAGAAAGTCATGCAGGCTGTGGTGGAGCTGCATAAGACTCTCTGCTGGTTTATCTCCAGGTGAGATGTTCTCCCTCCTTTTCTAATCTTATCCTGTGTTACAACCTGAGCTGTGGGTATCTTGGATCCATCTGTTCTTCTTATAGAACAGAAGAGTCTGAGGTGTATGTGTGTGTATCTACACTTTTACATACATGTCTGCATCAGTTCTTACTCCCAAATATAAAGTACAATCACAGATGACATCTACAGATGAAATGAATGTGAGAATGTATAGCTCCTTTTTCTCTAACCTTTCTGTTATTTATTACACTGCTTCCCAGTCTGCAGTGTTTCTCACGTATTCCCTCTACCTGTGAATGAAATAGCAACAGTCAAATTCTAAAACAGAAGAAAAAACCTCAAGTACTTTTTGCATCTTGAGGTTTTGAAAAATATAGCAGACCAGTGTGACAGAACAGAGTTCCCCTAGCACCAGTGAAACTAAAGATTTAGTAAATTTGTGAAATTCTTATGGTCCCTAAGCATTATTCCCACAACAGTTTCTTTTTGAGAAGCTTGCCTAAAAAAGTTCTAAAAAGGCATGACTGGCTGTGCTGAGTAAAGAGTGAAGGGTTTTCATAAAAACAAAGGGCAGCTCTTTAGGGACATTATGTAAAGTCTGGACTTGTGTCTAGTTATCCTCTGGAATACCAGCAGAGCTCCCAGCAAGCTATGGTTTGGGGAATTGGGCAGCAGGTTACATTTACAGATTTGTGACCAATAGCTCTAAATGAATGTGTCTTACACGAATTTACCTAATCACTCTTGGATCTCTTTATTTTAATCTGTAATGTCTTGTTCCACAACTTAGCTAAGTTGAGTGGAAAAATGTTTTCTTTTTCCTCTTACAAAATATCTAGTTGTAAGTTTTCTTCAATGCCCTAAAGTCCTTATGTTGCAAAGGAAAGGAATAATTAGATCCCATGCTGTAAGGAAAAGAAATAACTAGTCACCATTTATCTCTCCTGTGACATTCATTATCCTACTCCCTTATATTCTTCTATAAATTTTATCTTTGCCAGCTAAGAATCCTGGCCCATTTAATCTCTACTAGTATCTTCATATCTTGTTGCTATTATGTTGTTTTCCTGGACCTATTATATTGTTTTTGGCTCAGAGGGACCAGATAAGCAAGGGATAATCCAGATCTAGATGAAAAGTACATTTCCACAGTGCCAGGTGCTGCTGCCTCTTTTGCTGTCTATGCACTATGTAACAATATACTTCCATTTAGTACAACACACTCTATAATTTGGAAAATTTCAAGATCTCTAAAATGCTCATGGGAACAAATGCTCTCTGTTCTCTAAAAAAGCTTTCATTTTTGGTTGTAAGGACATGCAAAGCTTTTGCCAAAAACATGACATGCTTAGGGGTGTTTCTGTCTTTCCAGGACCAAGTATATACCTTGGCTGTGTCCTAGCTCTGTAGCAGAACTCATCTGCTGGACACAGCTTTCATTTCCTTACCTCTGATGGGATGGAAGCCTGGCCACAGAGGCTGGAGGGGCCTTGTGTCCCAGACGTGCTCTGCATGGCTGAGGATCCCAAGTTCAGGCACAAACTTCTCCTGGAAGCTCATCATTTCCTTGGGAGGGGTGTGCACAGTTACCTCCAGATGGTGATTCATCACTCCCCTCCTTTCAATTAGGCTGGTTTTACACCTGATTAAAGCATGATGAGAAAATGGAATGATCAGCTTTGTATGCTGGCTCCAGATGATTTGTAAAGGCATCAAATGAACTTTTTTGATGCTGTGTTGTATAAATGCCTTAATTAACAGTGACAAAACAAAAACCCACAAAGAAAATGGGATTAATTTTTCTCTTTAGTTTGCCAGTTTTTACCAGGACACAACTGCTTTTGGCAGGCAATAAGTAAAGTTGCCCATTAATTAGCTTTTTCATTGTTATTTTTCACAGAAAGTTTGTGCCTACTTCACTTACCCCAAAAATATGACCCTAGGAGTAACTATCATCTCTATATTATATCTTTTCTTTGCTCTGAACTTTTTCTGAATCACTTTGCATGATTTTTGAGTCAGAATGTAAGTCTCTGAAATTCTATATCCCCACAGTTCATAGTGCTGGGATAGCCTTACGTAGACTTTGCTATTATTTCTGCTTCAGAGGTTCCTTGAGCATTTTAAAGTCAGGGGGATCTGTCCAGGATATTCTTCCATTCAAAGAAGAGTAGGAAAGATTCCTCTACTTTAACCTTGTTTTAAATATATAGCAACGTCATGATTAGTAGTGCCAACATTGACCTAAGCTCAGAGATACTTCGCTGAAACTAAAAGCAGCTCTTTCACAAAAGCTTTTCCCACTATAAAAAGAAGAGGACATTCCTGCTGTCTGCTCACAGAGTAGTAGATAGGTGAAGCTTGGGCAAGCAAGAATTTTAAGTCTGTGTTAAGTTCACACCTGACTCTTACAAAAGATGAACAGCTTTTTCCTACTGTGAGGACTAGGCTGCATTAAAAAGCGTCCTGGTACACACACTTGTGCCAAATTCAGTTTTAGAGCAGTAGACTCAGTGAATTGCTGGAAACTTGGCTGAAAGTCTGTGTGCAAGACCTTCACCAGGTGTGACTGAATCCCATTTCACTGAAGTGTCATGTAAGACATCTTCTCCCCACAAAGCCATACAGTAGGAATTCAGGATATGGTGCCTCCCAAGCTCCTTCTCCTTCAGAGAGGAAAACAAAAAAATTGTAAGCATTAGTGGAAAATCAGTGTGTCAAGAAAGAAATTTATTTATTATGTTCCTCAGACCAAGAACCCATCTTGGTGGGCCCCCAGGATCCAGGGTTGTGGCTGGGGGTCTCTGCAAAGTCATGTCATATGGAATCTGCTTAAGTCACGAGGAAAAGGTGAGTTAAAATTTTGACTTCTCTTGATCTCGAGTGCTCTGCTTTGTATTCATAGTTTGAAAAGCAGGTGCTTGAATAGTCCACCTTTCAAATGGCAATGAAAAGAGATTAATCACTTGAATTTCAATGCTGTTCCAATGACAGCTCATATCCCTGCATAAAGTGCATAAAAAATGAAGAGGTAGGAGGTAAATCCTTGAAAGAAATCCAAGTTTTTCATCTCATAGTGAAACTGCTAAATATCCATGTTTTCACACTGAAAAGAGACAATGTGTGGCCATCTCTGAATCTGGAGGTGAATTTTTGAAGGAAAGCCTTGTGAAGAAAAGTATGATATTTGTTGTGTCTGATGGTTTAGTTACACTCTGTAAAGCTGAACAGTCCCATTGGTGAAACAAGAGGAGAAACATATTTTTCACTAATTTTGACTGAAGTAATATTTAAGATGGTATCTGCAGTCTGTGGGTTTTTGGTGTTCCTACTGTCCAAAGCAGAGGTGCTCAGCTTCCAGAAAACTGGAAGTTGCAAGGATTTTAGGTATAATTGACAGGTGAATTTTCACTCCCAGCTCCTTATGCAGCTCCTTGGTTTTGCCTGGTGCTACGGACATGTGCAGTTAATAATTGAACTCAGCCGTGGCATTTTAAGCAATACACTGTACACTCTTATTCAGAGTGGGGGATATTGAAAACATGTCCAGCTTAATTGGAAGAGAATGGAAAAGAGGAAAGCCACCCTAGAGCTACCTCATGGAGACAGCCCTGGCATGCAGACAAGCGGGGGATCAAAGGCCTGTTGCACAATGTAACGAGTAAATAGATGACAAACACAACATTTTCTCTGGTGGACCTTTAGAGGGAAGGCAGGCAATACGAGGAACACTGTGTGTATTTCAGATGACCTTTTGTTGAAAATGTCAGTTAGAAGACTGCACTGAATTTTTAAAGAGGGTAATAAATAACTGGGCTGAATAATGAAAGGTTTAATTCTCAGGGAAGAACCAAAGTGAAGATGCAGGGAGGCTGAGCCCCTGGCACTACACATGCTTTAAAACTTTGCTGAATTAATAATGGCCAGTGTAGTGCCAGTGCTTTTGGTGCTGGGTAAAAACAAAAGCATCTAATGGCATGAATAGGGCTAACAGTAATGAAGGAAATCTGTGGTAAACTAGCAAAGCTGATAAAGAGGAGACCCTGTGGAGGCTACTACCAGACCTTGTCCTAAAACCACTGCCTGCAGCAGGTGCCCCTCATCTACACTCCAGACCTGGATGGGGATGTCCATGTGGCCCTGGTAGTCATGCATTTTTCTCCATAAATAAATAGGAAGGTATTTAACCATCTTCAATTTTATTTTTGTTGTGTTTTGTTCTGCAGTTTATTTTTCAATTATATATTTGGTCTTTCAGCTTGACTGAAAAAATAATAACTTCTGACCAGAGTTAATTAGGCAGATATGTAGAGTACTGTAGCATCTTCCTGCTGAGAGTCTCAAAGTATTTTTCAAACACTAATGAATGCAATTTCAAACAATGGCTGAAAGATGCTTGCAGAAGCATAGCATTGTCCTGAGGGTGCAGGCATGGAGGTAAAGTTGAGGTATTTTTGAAAGCAGAGGTCTAAAATACTGATTTCATACCTTTGTGGTTGAATAACACTTCTCTTTTTTTCTTCTTCTTCTAGTTTCTCAGCTATGGCTGGTTGCCTGTGAATGATATCTTTGCAACAGATCTGAAATGTCCTTGAAGCAGCAGCTATGATCACTGCTGTTTGAGTAAACAAATAAATACATTGCTAAAACATAGGTTAAGGATAGCGAGTAGGACACTGTGACATTCAGAAGGTGAAAGTGTCTGGAGGCTTTTTTGAACTGAGAGCATTTTGCACCCAAATAATCCCTCTTAAATGCATCCTTAGTCCTCTGAAATTCTTGTCTTTACTAGGATAGTCCTTTGAAAACAAACCAAATATAACCCACTTTCTTTTTTAATTAGTTTAACAGTCACAGCTGAGAGGATTTTAAGGCTTAAGGACGTCACATTCATTGCTACTGTTATCAATTGTCTCAGCTCTTAGGTAAGGTCAGGTTTTATTAGACTGGCATTCCTTTTCTAATAAGCCAGGCCACACGGGAAGCACACTTTAAAAGTTATATTGGAAGGGTTTCTGCACTTTCTTATGGAGGTTTTAATTTAAATGTACTTTCAACATAATATCTGCTTTCATTTAAAATGCATTTCAGACACAGAAACTATGTAAGGCAGAGACAGGATAGCACACAGATAGCAAAGTGCCTCTAGCCTGAAGTAACCAGCACAGCTCAACTTGACAAATTACTGATTCTTAAACCTAATAATTCCTATCAGATACTGTAATTTTAACCTTTTACATCTGTTTTTTAGTTTTGGCCTGTAGTGTGGGGCTGAATAGTTCCAGAAGTAGGCATGCTCAGACTGTATTTCGAGGACTTTAAAAGGCTGATGGTAGTCTTGAAACATTGTTTGTAGTGCAAATGCCTTGGCAAAACCACAAACAAGGCAAAGGCAGAAACTTGTGTCAAATTCTCCCTGTTATTTCCTGGGAGAATTTGAAAATTCTCTGTAAAAAGACAAGTTAGAATATGAAATGCTCTTTCTTACCTTTGAAATGGAAAAATAGACGGAAATTAGTTGAGATTTGTTAAAGACATTCACAGTTTGCTACAACTTGAGTTATTTACAAAATCAGTGAAAGTGACTTTTACTCTACAGAAATCATTCTTCTTATATAGCGTAGGATTCACTTAAAAATCTTTTCTACTTCTTTACTAAGGCATATTTGACTCCCAACTTTTGGGGGGCATTAGGGCTACTGCTTCTTAGATTTCTGTGACCTCTACAAGTGTTCCTCTGCTTGTGCTGCAGATGAAGCTGCTATAATTCACAGTTTCAGAGAGTATCCTGAGTTGGAAGGGACTCACACGGATCATTGAGTCCAGCTCTTAAGTAAATGGGGTTTGAATCCACAACCTTGGTGTTATTAGCACCACTCTCTAAACAACTCAGCTAATCTCAGTGTAATTATTTTTTTTTCTGTTTTACTCTTTCACCAATCTACTGATCCAGACTAGTAATATTATGGGTTAACTGAGAACCTGTTCTTTAAGTAAGCATGGACTTTGATAACAGCTCATAATAAGCAGAGCAACACATTCCTCTGCGCTGCAGAAACAAACTGGATTTGAAATGGATTCATCCTATGGGAAAGAGACAATCAGTGGTAAACGAAAACAAGCTAAGTTTTATAAGGCTGCTGTCTTTGATTACTCACCTTATACACAGGCACTTGATTTAAAATCCCCTTAGTCCATCTGCAGTTTGAGACTTTGAGGGCATTTTTCCAGTTTGCACATTTTCCTTTGAAAAGATCTGTAGTTGACTGGCACCCACTGTTCATTAGCTTTATGGCAGCATTCTTGATTTAGTCTCCAGTTCAAGCAAATTCATAAGAACAGGCTGCTCTTCACAAGTGCAAACTGTATTCCTGAAATCTGCAGGACTGCATACTTGATGGCTTGGGGCAGGTGAATCGTGCCTAGAGATCCTGCTATTACACCCAATATCCCAGCAGAACAAAGGAAAATATGGCACATGGACTGACTTGAGGGCCCCAGGTCACTTAGCCACCTAAAATTTGGTGCTGTCTTTGGGTGTAACAGCTGTCTGCTGACAGTGCCAGCAGTGTTACGCTTCCCACAGCCTTGGCACCAGCTTGCCTAGAGCTCCTTTAAAGATCTCTGCATCGTGGCCAGTGCAAGAGAAAGACAAATCCTGAGTAAATTGCTTAGCTGGATCATTGTCTTGATGTTCTCTGCTTGAAAAATTCAAGTGCCTAAAGATATGACATGACTCATCACACAGTTTGTTTTTGCAAAGGGTCATTAATCTCTGTCATTTCTCTGTCACTTCTCCATACAGTGTGCATGCTTCGTATGGAAGCTAGAATAAAGCAAGAAAACAAAAGTAAAAGGACTATGTAGGCACAATCAATGAAATATTTTTTTTTCCACAGACATTTGGAAATGTAACTTTTCATGTCTGGTGCCATTATTGCATTAAAATTATAAATAGAGAGGCTCTGAAAATAGTAGTGGGAAAAACATGCTGAAATTGCATTGTTAAAAGTGAGGAATCACCTTAGTGCAGAAATCACAGGATGAGATTTTTATGGTCTTTATTTAAAAAGTCAGGCTGCTGGAATGTTTTAGTCTATTCTGATCTTAACATTTTGAAATAATTTTAATTAAAATTTAGCAGATATTCAGGTCTCTTTCCCAAGAAAAAAGGTGAACAGTGGTAACTCTGGTCTTCTAAAGGGGTAAATAAATATGATCCAAAAGGAATCTTCTTACATTTATAAATGTGAGGGTTCATGAAAGAAGCTTTCATGAGTTCAGGTTAAGACCAGAGCATAAGAGATGGATGAAATTTAACGATAAGATTGAGCCAGAAATCACGGTACAAATGACCAGCCTGAACAGTGAAGCAGCTTTGTACAAAATTCTGCTTGAACTAAGAAACATTGATGGAATAAATTAATTGATTAAACTCCTCCCCACAAAACAGAGAGAAGAATTAAGTTCATGGAATAATATATGCTAGAATTAATTTATCCAGATCTAGAAATTACATGACTCATTTTATTAATAATTTAATTTCCTGTAATTGTTTAACCTTATTTGAATCAACCTTGATTAGCTTTATTTAGTCTTATTTTGCAGTGATTATTGTTACTGCACCTCTATAATCATCTATAGCTTTGGCTTTTTGTGTATGTTGTTTCCAAAATATTTACTGTAGGTAGCAAGGAATTACAAAAGTTGGAGGATGTAAAATCCAAGGGAATAATAAAAATTGCCTTAAATTCATATCTTCCAATGTTCCTGTTTAAATTCCCACAAGTGAAGGGAAGAGCTGTCATTTTAAACAACTGTTCAACCATGAGGATGAAAACAAGTTTAAATAAAATAGTAAAAAATAAATGAAAGAATAATTCCCGATTGAGGTGGAAGAATTTATTCGGGATAAATTTAGAAATAAGCATTTGACTACAGGTTCTAGAGCAGTTCTGAAGTTTGCAAATGTATATTTAAAATTTAGCTTGGTTTGAGAAGAAATTTCTGTTCAAATCTAACATCTGTGACGCCTGCATATCATTTTAGTAGCCCCATAATCTAGTGGCTTGAAACTTATTTTCAAACAGATGCCTTTATTGCTAAAGCTTGCACAATGCAAATTTCTGTTTATTTAGATCTTCTCCTTCAGTGGATCCACTTAAAACTTGTTTGAGGTCCACCTAAAATGCATTTGAGATCTCTCAATCCAGGCTTTTCTGCCAGATTCTCTGTCTGCAGAGCAGGGATTGCAGGCCATTGGGAGTTACCAACTCCTTGACTTTTTGTGGCTTTGGCATAGGGAGGAGCAGTGAAGGATGGTGAGATACAAAGATTGTGATTAAGAAAGTGATTGGAAAATGTGCAAATAAGCATCATGAGTCCTTATGCAGCAGGCAGGGTATGCAGAAGCAAGACACACATTTCAGATGTTCCCTGGTGGTACATTTTTGTTTTCTTCTACACAAGATGAAAGACCGGGAGAACTTTAAAAGACATGATTAATTGCCAGTTATATGGATGGTATTATGCTGATCTTCATTTTTCATACACCATTATATAATCTATGATAACCTATAATTAAGAGACAAAATCAAAGGTAGTCATTACTGGGACTCTGAAGATATTCTTCCCTTGAATGATTGTTTCCTTAAAATCCTTCCGATAGTCTCAAATTATTCTGATTAAGATTTTTTTAATTTTAATGGACTTAAAAGAAAATGAATGAATGAAAAAATCCATTATGCCTCAGACTTTTTTTCTCAAAATAAAAGTGAGTGAAAACGCAGTAAACATGGGGTAAGAATTTCCCAAAGACTGTCTCAGCAGTAGAATACCATTAGACATAAAATATCTCTAAATACCCATTCTTAGTCCAACAACAGATTTCCTGGAGTACAATGAGTTTTTTAAATGAGTGGAGAGGTGAAGAGACAGACTATTTCAATCGTGCTGAGGGATGCTTCACATTGCACACCATTCTACTTCAACAACTTGTGGGCTAGTTATATGAGGCAGGATTTTCCTCCTTTGTGACTTAGACTAAAAGTTGCAGCCTGGGTATAGGGGCAATAAAAGAACTTGCACAACTGCAAGAAGACAAAGGCAAAAAAAGGAGTGAATTTCAATTCATTGTTCCAGTCATCTCATAGTCATGCATTTACCTCAGCCAGGTGAGATGGGAAATGGAAAGTGCAGCCCCTCCTTCTTAGTACCTGCTGCTTTTTCCTGATCTACTCTGAAGAGTTTTCCTTCCAGATTGCAGCATTTGTCTGCAGCTGGATCATGGTGTATTCCTCATTGGAGCAGGACCATAGAATTACAGACTGGTACAGACTGGAAGAGATCTTCAAGACCACCTACTTCCAACTGCCCTGCCACGGGCAGGGACACCTCCCACCAGACCAGATTGCTCAAAGCTCTACACAGCCTGGCTTTGAACACTTCCAGGGTTGGGCCAGCCACAGCTTCTCTGGGCAACCTGTGCCTCATCACCCTCACAGTAAAGAATTTCTTCCTAAGATCCAATCTACACCCACTGTCTTTCACTTTGAAGCCATTCCCCCTTATCCTGTCACTATATGCTCTTGTAAAAAGTCCCCTTCCATATTTTTGATAAACACTTTTATAACTAGAAGCCCTATTTATGTCATAACAGTCACAGAAACATCTGAACCATACCTGCCAAAAGGGAAAGACACTGTGGATCTCTTCTTACAGGCTTGAACTCTGGATTTTCCATAAGCAATTGGATTCTCAATAACCAACTGAATTTACAGTAAAAAAGCTTTCATTTACAGAAGCTTTCATTTCCATGGAGAGAAATTTTCTTCTGCAATTATCAGGAACAAAACATTTCCATGCAACGACTATCTTACACCTTGAAAGTTATATACATGAACCTATATATGAAAGTTATATATATGAACTCATATATATGAGAACTCTGTGTGTGTCTAAGACATCTCTTCTGTAGGAGCACAAATGGTTCAAGTTCTGTTTCTCTGCAAATGCTTTTAAAAGGATGTTCCCACTGAAGGAGTATCATCTTATGTTATCTTTTTCTCAGAAAAATCCATAATGACAAGCCATTTAAGATTTAGCTTTAAAATTACGCTGAGACTTTTTGGCTCTAAAGGACTGAATTTAAAATATTTGTATTCATTCAGGCTTATCATTTTGCTATCCCATTTTGCATAAGTTTAAATATGGGATTACTTGATATTTCCCTGCTTTGTTATTACAAAGCAGGGAGCTAGGGGACTTTTCTGGAGAGGTGAATTATGCAATAAAGATCAATCTTTCTTTAAAGACTGGAAACAGGGTGAAAACTTGAAACCTATAGTTTCTTTTGTATAATTCTGCTTCACTGAGAAGCTAACACCTTTTAAATGACTCTCAACAGGATGTGATAGAGATAATTTCCTGCAAATGGCAACTTTGAAAAGGAATGTGACAGCAGTAGAACGTGGTTAGGCTTTAGACAGCTATAGGGATATCTGCTAGGCTAGGTTAGAGCTGTGGACTTCTGCCAATGTATCCTAACCCAAATTTGCAAAAATACACTTTATTCCAATGTTGGTCCTGTAGACTGCCTGAATAGTATTAACATCAATTCTCTTAATGGTCACAGCAAAAAGACTGTACCATTTATTTCTGTTCTGTAGAGGCATTTGACTGTCCAAAAGCTTTAACATCTCCTCTCCAAAAAGGGGGTGAATCAATCTTTTTTCTACCACTTTCTTGGTCTGTTTTAACATAATTTACTGCTGTATCTGGTAACTAGTACAGTTGTACTCTACAGTAATGCAGTATCTACTAAAAATATATGTGAAAAATCAATAAAATACTTAGAATTTGAAGTTCCATCTTTAAAAGCAAAGAGGGAACCATAATCTGAATAGAAAGTTGATGGCATATTTTCCCACATTTTCTCTTCCTTCAAGGTAGCTTAGGTATTTTGTGACACTAAGGATCCTACTGCTGTTACTCTTATTTTCTCCTTTAAAGTTTACTGATGGTTTTTACTAGGTTTATCTGTTTGTTTGCTTTAATTGATTATACTTTCTACAACAGAAGCAAATGCAATTTCTTCACACAGTTTTTCGTTGGGTCTGTTTTCTTCACAGTGGCTTGTATGATTCTGTTTTGGATTGGTGACCAAAACAGTGCTGACAGCAAATGGATGTTTTAGTTATTGCTGATCAGTGCTTACACAGCAGCAAGGTCTTTTGAGCTCCTTATGCTGTGAGGAGGCTGAGGGTGCCAAAGAAGCTGTGAGGGGACACAGGTGGAACAGATGACCACACCTGGCCAAAGGGACATTGCATAGCATATGGTGTCATGCTCAGGGACAAAAATGTTCAAGGAAAGAAGGACAAAGGGGAAACATTCAGAGGCATTCTGTTTGTCTTCAAAAGCCACTGATGTGATAGGGTCCTGCTTTCCTGGGGATGGGAAGGCTGAACACCTGCCTGCCCATGGAAAGTGGTAAATGAATTCTTGTTCTGCTTTGCTTGTGTGCCCAATATTCAGTTTACCTGTTAAACTCTGTATCTCAGCCCACAAGTTGCCATACTTTTACCCTTCCATTCTCTGCCCCATACCTGCAGGGGAGTGAGTGAGTTGTGTGTGCCACCTGTGGCTCACCCACAACAACTGGCTGCTTAGAACAGAGCAGGACTGAACTAATATACAACCAGCAGAGATGAAAGAGTGTTTCATAAAAGCAAAAGCCTTGCCCTTCTACTTGGAAACCTGCAGTGCATGAGCTGCAGATATCACCATGATCCTCTGAAGAATTTATTCCAAGTAAAACTCTGTGGAAGAATAATTTCCTAAGGCAAATTATGCTGCTGCAGGTCTAAGTATCGCAGGGTGCCGAGAGCATGTCTCTGCAAAACTCTGCCAAATTCTCTAGCTCTTTGTGCCATTCTGAGACAGAAGAAGGGTTTCTGTTCCTCTCAAAGCCTTGGTTGTGCAGCTGGAGGTGAGGGACTGTACAGGTGCAGAAATAAGAAGATATAAAGCTGAATACAACTTCACTGAAATGTGACTAAAATGGTGACAGAGGCATTTCACAGGTGGCAAGTGTCCCGTGCTGTTTTGAAGGCATGACGCTGGAGTTCATTCCAACCTGGCATTCTGGCAAAAGCTGAAAGAAAGGGAGGAAATTTGCTTCAAGCAGTTTTGATCTGCTTGAGCAATTCAAGTGACTGAAAGCTCTGTGATCAAAGGTGAAGTTGTCAAAGATGATTCAAGAAGTTTAGGGACAGGTAGAGAAAGGGATGGGTTGACCAGGACAGCAGAAGTCATGGAAGAATAACGGCTGTCATAAATGATCTAGACCCCTTTTCTGTTTTCTCTCCTTTCCATTGCCCTGTTATGACAAGGTTAATGAAGATTATATACTTACAACTTCTGAATTATTCATATTTTTAAAACAAAGCTATCTTTTTATTAAGGAATCGTAGTCTTACATAGCATTTGGTAGCACCCCAGTACATGCAGACAGACTGACATATTTTCCCACTTTCTTCTCTTTTGCAACATGTGCTGCCCTTGCCAAGTTATTTATCACATCTCTCTACAGAGGATTTGGTGCTGAAGTGTTTTTGTGGAACCTATTGACAATTGAGGAGAACTAGAGGAATTTAAATGTTATTATCTCATAAGTAAAAAATGATTTTACCCTTTCCTGGCTACTTTACTGCTACAGTAGCATGGTGGTTCTTGAGTTGTTTTTTTTTCTATACCAGTTGAATGTGCAATTCCCTGAGCCATTCTTGTTTTTACCCTTGCTGACTGCAGAGCAATGGCTGTTGTTACCAGCCTTCCCTTGTCAGCTTCAGATTCCTTTGGTGGGTCATAGCAAATAGGAGTTGTTTTTTTTTTTTTTTTTTCCTAGGTTCGCTTGGTCTTGTTTGAGTCATTGAGCCAAGTAGTTTAAGGAGTTTATCCACAGCTGCTATCAGGCTACTGGAAGCACGGCCCTGACTCTCTCACCCATCTGAATTAGAACACTGTTCTTATTCTCCACTTGTGAATGCCACAATCTTTTTAGAAAAAAGATCCTTCTTTCCTTCCTTCCTTCCTTCCTTCCTTCCTTCCTTCCTTCCTTCCTTCCTTCCTTCGATC
>JAOTQP010001286.1:97242424-97271991 GCA_026413545.1 Cichladusa arquata | reverse complement strand
TTGCTTATGGTTTCTATATTCTCAGAATCTAAGCATTCATATTTGTAAGGTTTTCCTGGTTCATCCTTCCCAACAGCTAACTACAGCTGAAATATCAACACAAGAGCTGACCCAGGCCATGTGCTCCATCTCCTCTACCCTTGGTTAGGCTGTCAGAGGGTGAGAAGCTTCCAATGGAGAAACTCCACTGATTTACAAATGGTTTTTGACTAACTCTGCATTTATCCAGATAGCTACTATGAAGTTTAGGGGTAGCTGCTCAGGGACTGAAGTTGTAGTAAATGGTAGTGTAAAGGTGCTGCTGATGCAATGGAATATGGAGTGCCAAACCCATCTCATAATCTTATTGTAAAAAAACCCCCACTATTCTTGAAAGCAATGAATAATTTTAGTTATTCACTAAGCACTTGTACTCCAGATGGGTTATCCAGAGTTATTTGACAGTTAATGGTCACTCATTAGACTGTGTGTGACAGCTCACTAGTCTGATTTTGTCTTACAGATGTGAGGGGATTTGAGGACATAAGAAAATTGCTTTCAGTGGGCATGAGAAGTTTTTATTTAGTGGTCACACTCAGTTCTCCAGAATTGTACTTTAAGTTGTCCTCTTTGAATTGGAGGCTTAGAGCAGCACTGTGTCTTCTGAGAAATGACACCTCAAATAAAGCTATATTAAAGTGCTGTTGAATGATAAAGACACAATGGGTTGCTCTCTGTTGAAATTACCTTGAGAAAATTAAAAAGCCAGGCCCTACTTGAGTATAAGTCTGTTTGAAAAAATGTATCATTTGAAGAGTGTAGTTTTGTTTGGAAACCTGAAATTTGTTCAGGTGATAGAAGTCCAAGACACCTACTTTTCTGAAAGTCTTGTCCAGAACCATAATTTATTGAAACAAGATTTTTCTCACATAAACAAGCTAGATCTAAACTATATTTTCTCATTAATAAACTGTGTTTCTCTTGCTAATTTGTGAACAAAATCAAACTGCAAGTTTGTTTCTCACAGGCATACTGACTCAGTGGAATTAATTCCCCTGAGTGCCTTTATCAGATTTGTTCACTTTATTCCTGAACATGAAGTTCAATTCAAAACAACAAAAACAGAAGAGGAGATTTTCTTCTTTGGTTTTGCCGTAAGTGACTGGGAAATGTTTTGTTGCCACAGGCATGTGAAGTTCTGTGGACCCTTCCAAATGAAACACTGATTGTAGCACTGCCTATGATTTTCAAAGAACTGGATGTTCCTTTCAGGCTCATTATCTTCTGGTAGAATCCAAAATGAAATTTTTTTCTCCCAAAGCTAAGGTACAATTCTGCCTCCTGAACATTTGAAATTTAAAGCTGGGCAGAAGAAGGGAAGTTCCAAAATCTGAGAAAAGTCTTCACTTTTGCATGTTAATATATCAGGGGAGAATTTCAATAGTAACTTCAGCACAATACAATGAAAGCTTCAAAACCCGTGGTTTAAAGAATCTATTAAAAAAGCAACAGAGGTAAATATATGGGGATATTGGCATGTGAGACAGAGAAACTTTCTTGGACACTGGACTACTAAAATACAAGTCAAATTTACAGCCAATTAGGAGATAATGCATAGAGATTTACTCATCTGCTAACATGCAAGAAATGCAGGCAGACTGAAAAATTAAAATCTTTCTGGAAGCTTTTTTATTCAATTATAGTTTGTGTTCTTCCTGACTCTCTTCCCAGAAACGAAATATTTTCAGAAGAATGCTCTATTTAATTATAACTAGTGCAAACTGAAAAAAGTTTACACATGTACTTTCAATTTTATATCGACTCCTTACATAACCCCCAGGCTCAGCTTGAGATCTAATATTGTAGACACAGATTTCAGCTGTGTTGCAAATGCACAGGATCATTTCTTACAAATTTACACAGTGAACATGGCAAATCCTGTTGTCTCTAACACAAAAATGGAGAAAAATAAGCAGTTTTCATTATTTGCAACCTTTCTACCTTGCAGCCTTTTCCTAGTTTTGCTGGTTATCTGTGTATTAGACACAGAGTATAACAGTAAGAGCCATCAAGGGTCTACACTAATTTAAAGACATAATCCTGAATTGTGAGTTTGGTGTTCAGGCATCATGACAGAAGGAGATGTTTTGAGTGATTGGAGTGTATGCACAGATGAGTCCAGGTAGGCTACAGAGAGCAGGCACTTCATTTCTGGTAAGATGAGATGGGAACAGGTTCCAGACTGTGCTTGGATCTTATGGTGATCTGAGATTCAATGTCGGTAACTTCAGAAATACTTTTAAGTCAAAGAAAATAATGTGGGATAAAACCTACCAAAATCTTACTGCCTAGGACTTCTTGTTTTAATGAGCTAGATGGAAAACACATCTGCTCTGTGTTTTTCAGAAAAAGGATGGCTGGAGGCTTGGGGATGCTGCTGGGAAAGGCAGTGGGATGGTTTGGGGAAGAGTGGGTTACTGGAGAGCAGTTTGCTCTGTCCTTTAAGGGGGCTCAGAGGAGCAGGATCAAAGGTGTCTCCACGGGATGGATTTTGTTTGGCGAGGTAGAAGCCCAGATCCTCACAGAGGAGAGTGCTGGCAGTGCAGGAGTGGGAGCTGGACTCTGTATCCTGGGATCTGTGAGTGACCACTGCCTCTTTCCCCTGTGCCTGGGGATGCTGCAAGGGGAGGTTGGCACCGGCCAGTCCCTGGAACTTTTTGTAGATGAGGGCTGAAGGCAGCCAGGCCTGACCACACCTGCCAGGACCACCCTGAGCTGCCTCTGGCTGGTGTGGAAGAAGAAGGCAGTAGCTGGTGGCACCAGCTGAGGTCTGCTGTAGCCATGACCTTGTCCATCTCCAGCTTTTATAGGGCTACCCTTCCAAGCCCTAACTGCCAGCATCTCCATGAGAAGAGTCCTTATGCAAGGACTTCATATAGAATTTCAGTAATATTTTACTGCTGAATTTTTCATTTTGATGTCTCTCTTGAATGTTCCTCATTGTGGGGTGAAATGTTTGGTGTTTTCTTTAATGATCATTTCTCTGAGTTTAGATGTTACGAGGTATGAATCATTTTATGGTACGAATCATTTACACTTAAATCATTGTGAACATGAAGTCTGCATGAGTAGAGATAGAGTAAGCTTTCTTACAAGATGCAGTGTCTTCTGACATGGTGGAGTCTATTTGTCTTAACTATGTCTGCTTTAGGGAAGCAAATGGACAATGTTTTGAGGGAAGGTGCATTTGGCTGATAATTCATGCATTGCAGAGTATGTATACAATATATATAGTATATATATAGTATATATTTACTAGATATATATACTATATATAAGGGCCGTCTTAATCACAATTTTTTGTCCAATATTTTTTTATCATTTTAAAGTTGATCATTTGTGAACACAGGGCACTGCAGTACTGTAGATGTTTTGTTTTGCCTTTTCTTTAGTATTGTATGTGTTTTTCTTTTTTCTCCCCAATCCTAACAGTAATTTCTTGCTGTGCAGCTTTACATTTATTCTGCTTTTTGATGGAAATGAAAAAAGTTCTTATTTAAATAAAATGTGTGATTATATCTGATCTCCCTTCTAGACTTGCATTTTATAAATGAACGTTTTTTTGCAATAAATGCATAGGTTTGAAAAATTGTAATTTTAATATCTCTTTTCTAATTTATTTTCTTAGTTCTGTAGAGGCTTTCAGGTTTATTGTCCCTTATTCAACACAAGATAAACTGAATTTGTGTGGTTTCTGCATATTCTATTACCTTGAAATTCTCTTACTACTACTCTCAGGCACAGCTGAATGTCTTCCTTGAATTATTGAGAGGTTAATTCCTCACCATACACTCTGGATGGCTTCGGGCTGTTTTGCTGCTGAAGGCCATTCTGCCTTTAAGTTTTGTGAGTTCTGTGTTATTTTGGCAGGAACAATTCAAAACTTTCTCACAAGGGTTTCTAAATTACAACCTGCTTTGTAGCATCCTTCCAGACTGGCTGGTTGCTTCCTTACCCAGGTGGCTGACTTCCTTTGAAGTGTTTGAATTTTCTCTCTGATATTATGTTTTTTGAATTCTTTGTGGAGTCATGTCATGGTTGAATCAAAGTGCTTTTACTATCTGTGGAGCTTATTATTTTATTGAAGAGAACTGACATTGACAAGCTCAGAAATTCCCTCTCCTAGTCAAGACCTGGCTTAGGGGTCTTAAAATTCAAAACCGGTCTTTGCTGGCATGACAACTTTATATTGGAAATAACTCTTCAGCGACTAAAAATAGCTTTAAAATCAAAATATCCTATTCTTTTGGACTTACACTCCAGATGTTGCGTTTAAAACTTAGAGATCATTAATTGCATGACTTTAAGGAGATTAGATGTTAAAGAAGAGTCTTGAGTTCACTTTTTCAGCAAAATTACATGTCCATGTTTTCTACTCACCCATAATCTTTTATACAAATGCACAGTTTAGAAATAAATGTTCACTTCTTTGCAATTTAAACTGCAGAATTTTGAAGTAGTGTATGCATTGAATTGAAATTATTGATAAAAAATGAATTGGATCATATCTGGGGCAATGTAACAAGATGCAGATTTTAGTTTGGATTTTCTGAAATGACAAAAGATAATTAAGGCATTTGTTTAGTTTTTTTCCCCTTGCATGAAAATTATCAGCAGAATTAGCTTCGTTTGGAGGTCTGGTTGACAAAGATTTTTGTGCTTATTTATTTTTTATTCATTCTTTGGTAACCCTCTGAAAAATCCCTGGCAGTATCTACAAGCATAGTATTGCTTTGTGTATAATTGTTGGTATTTTTAGCTCTCCACACTGTTGTTGCACTGCACCCCATAAATGCTTCTATAATTTTCATTCTTGATGAAGTGGTCACCAGTTGCAGTTTGTCCTGGAACAGTAGAACATCTTCTTAAATGTACTCCGTAATTCTGGGCTTCGGAATGCAAAAATCATAGGGTTGATGATGGCATTGCACATTATCAGTGTCCCATTCACGTGGAAGATGGACATGTAGCAGGCACAGTAAGGGTTATGTGGGCAAAATCTTGCTAAGAGGATGTGAAGAACAAAGGGGGCCCAACAGCAAAGGAAAACCCCCAGAAAAATAGTCAGTGTAATCGCGCCTTTCGTGTTAGTTCTGTGGTGGACGGTGCTGCTGGGCAGTGAGGCGATCTTCTTGGCGTGGGATCGAGCCAGGAGGAACATGTGTACATAGAGGCAGAGTATGAAACACATCATCAAAGGGAACAGGATGGTGAAGGGAATGATTGTTGCTGCTTCGTAGGAGAAGAGGGCAATGGCAACGCTGCTGCCGGCGCAGAACGCCCAAATGATTGCCAAGATAACCAAGGCCCTCCTCAGCGTCATGATGTTGTGGTACCGCAAAGCATAGAAGATGGTGATGTATCTATCTGCTGCAATGGCCAGCAAGCTGAAAATAGACCCCAGCAACGACAGAATGAACATGGAATCCATGGCATCATCCAGCTTTTTCTCAAAGTCTCCGTGACGTGTCAGGTATCCCATTTTGCACAAGATGATGAAGATGTTCTCCAGAGTTTTGTATAAGCTGCCTAACATGTCTGAAATGGCTAAACTGCAGATGAAGAAGTACATGGGCAAGTGTAAATTCTTATTTCTAACAACAGCAATGAGGATAAGTAGATTTTCCAGTATTCCAGCTGCAGCAACAGTGAAAAAAACTTCCTCTGGCACCACAACCTGGGTGCAGTCAGTGATATTTAATGAAAAATCACTTATGTTTTCGAGGGGTGGAACGCTTGTCTGCCCCGGGTGTCTGATTAAGTCATAAGGTCTCTCAGTGCTCATTCTTCTGGTCATGGAAAGAGTGTGGGCTGCTTCTTTTTCAGGTTTGGCTTTATTCTGAAGCTGATCAGTCAATCAGACCATTCTTCTTTTGGTCAAGGCTCTCTCCTTCATCTGGAGCAATTTTAAGACTTAACTGAAGTGTTCAGAATTTCCCCTACAACAAACCATGTAGAAACATAAATATAAGAAGAAATTGACCGCACATATGGGGCAAAAATAGATAATTGAAGTATCACATGTATAATCACCATAGAGAGAAACAATTGGATGAAATAAGAGCTGTTCAAGGCTTCACTGAACCTTAAAGAAAATCAAAGTGTAAATTCCCTTTTAGATTCAAAGCAATTAAAAAAATATGTGTAATTTTCTTTATTACCTCCACACTGTTGATGATGTAATGAAACACCCTCAATTTAGGTGTGAACATCTGTAAATATTGATGTTTTTAGAGGCATGCTAGATACTAGTGAGAGGCTTCTTTTTCATTTATATTGAAACTGTCTTTTTATTCTATTAATGTATTTATAAGATCCAAAGTACAACCTTTTCTTGTCTGTATTTCACAACTATCTGAAACCCCAAATACTATTTCAGCATCTAGATATGTTTTCCTTTCTCCATAATGATCCTGATCTAAACTACATCCAAGCAAGGAATCTTTCTAAAGGAAGAGACCTTTTACTCTTTTTATTATTGTATAAATTGAAATGATATTAATTTAGTTTGGATATGACCCATAAATGATAAGAAAGAGATTTTCTTGTCATCTTCATAGTCAATCTTGGGAAACACAGATGCAGTTTTGACATTCAGGAGTCTCTTTCTTTAAAGATATATTTTCACTGAAATGGTTCTCAAGCACTAAAATTTCTAAAATTTCATGATTCTCCCTCTGTTTTCAAGTTTAAACCAGCTTTCTTTGACACTTTCATATCAGTAAATCTTGGAATTCCTTTGGACATTTGCTCATAGTCAGAGTTGCTGAATATTATAACACACAGTCACTGTTTCAAAGGGAGAAGTCAAAAGTTTTAATTATTTTGTATACAAACAAGACTTGGGGCACCAGCCATCACAAATTTGATGAAACAGCATCGCTTAAGAGAAAGCATTCAGGGGAGTACCTGTACATACCTGAAAACACAGGCTGTGTTGTGGACAAAATGAACTATACTGCACTGCAGCGTGTGTGGACATTCCCAGAGATAATTAGGCCATCTGTCAGTATGTGACGGAAGGAGATGCTAACAAGAGAAAGAAACCTGACAGTGTCTTTGTAATGATATGTTTTTCCTATTCTCACCTGGAGCTATTGCCACAGTTAAGTTTAATGATTTCTAATCTAGCTCTCTGTTAACAATTTTCATTCTTTAAAGGAAGTCAGCACAGACACTTCAGACAAAACTTCATTTCAATAGGGTTTAAACAGGAGAATCAGCTGGCAAACATGTTTATTAAGTTGTTATTTTCTCAAAACTGTTTTTCGAGATTGCTCCTTTGCAGATACAGTCATATTGCTGAAATAATCTACCTGAAAAACATGAAGTTTCCTTTACTGAAAATACATAATATTATGAATGGCATGATATATTGCATCTGCTCCTTATAATTTTACAGTAACTTTGTAATAAGCTAAGAGCAGAGAGTTTATAAGGGCTTTGGTGCATTTACAGTAAACTGAATAATTACATTACTTAATGTTGTTTTCCAACAGTTAATAGAAAGACAAAAAAAGACCAACTTGTTTCAGAGATTCTCATTTCAGCCTGTATACCTGGCTACTGCACACTATTCTATTAGGATTTCATCAAACTCATAATCTTGTCAATTATCTCCTTTTCTGATGCTTCAGTGTGATGCACAGTCATATTTCCATCTCAGGTATCCCAGACAGAAGTATCTGTGTGTACAGTGTTTTACATGAGTCATAAATCCAGTGCTTGATCTGCACAACAGACATTATATCATACATCTGCAGTAAGTTCCACACTTAGAGGATTCTTTTCACTGCTACTGATCTACCAGGTAGTGTGCATTAAGTAGTTTAGTGGTTCTAAGCAATGTAGGAGCAGGCACACTACACATGGGAGACAAAGCTGTTGTGAACATCATGACTAACATCAGTGGTACCCCCAGAAAAATGAGTTTGGGCCCCCAGCACCAAGAATCCCAGGGTGAAGAAGGACCAACAGAACTCCACTGGATCCATGGGTGGTGACTGTCTTTTGCTTGATCTCTCTCTTTCTTCCCTCCTCACCCTTTTCTGTTTCTTTCTATCTCTCTACCTCATATATGCTGTTAAATAAAATCCTTACTGCTGACTGGCATATGATCCCATCTTCACCTTCCCCTGGGCAAAGGCATCTTTCAATAACTGGATCTTAAGAATGTCTTAAAAGCTAATGGGAAAAGAAGACACTTTGGAGCTTGGATGCATATTTCTACTGTCTACAGAAATTAGAGCTAAAGTAATTTCACACAATTATAAAAGGTGAAAAAAAATGTTTGCACTCCTGTGTTATTATCAGAGACAGTTTGGATGCAACAGATTTCCCATCCACTGTCAGTACCTTGCCAGTTTGCTTGTACTGTCATTGTACTGTCCAGATAAAAGGTCTGTGCCACTCACTCTCTGAAATACATCAGATTTATCTTTTGCAGGTACCTCCAAAATCAACCTTTCCCAGCTAGTGTTTGCATTTCAGAAAGGACACAACAATGTAAAAATAAAAAAAATTCCATCTAGGACAATTCTGGTTTTCCTGGCAATCAATAGCTGAATTATTTGGATTTTGCCTTTTTTGAGGTTATTCATGGTCTAAGAATACATCTGCCTGACTGTAGTAAGAAATGCAAAACAGTTAAAAACCAATAAATGACAATGAAAGACTCTTAAAATCTGAAACACATTTACATATGTAGCTGTATAACAAAAATGGCAAAAATTTCAACCCATTCTTGTTTAAATAGATCCTGGAGTTAGATGATGGAGAAATCAACAGCTCAGTAACACTGGGTATTCAGAAATATTATTTATCTAGCAGGAGACAGTCTCCTGATCTGGTATAATGGGCAATGTGCTGATAGCAATAGTAAAGTGATCAAAAATGCATGTATTTGTAGTACTATCATCAATTTCTATTTGTTTGGTAGCTATCTAAAGGAAGATGAAGCAGCAAACTGGGAGAATAGAAGCCAGGACCAGAAACTATACTGACAATGTTGTACAAGCTTAGGAAACAAATCAAAATCAGATTGCCTGACAATGGTAATCACCATGATTATGGTGTGGCTCCTTATGATGCTCTTGTTACCTGGAAAGTGTGTTTGCATTGGTTTATATCACGCAGCTAAAATCCAGCCCCAGTACTTCAGCTTGTGGCAAGGCTGAGAATACCCTTGAGGATGCTGGGAACTCCCAGTAGTCCAGAGCATTAGCCTTAGGCACAAACTATAACTGTCTCCCATGTGTCCTGTGCCCACTGATAACTAAAATACAAATTTATCTGCAGTAGAAATAGGATGACTTAGCATCTGAAAGGCCTGGGAATCATAGGTCTGCTCTTGAATTTTTTTAAAATTGGATGAAAACTTAATTCATTGAATAAATAAACAACACATTTCCCTCAATGCCAAAATATTAAATAAACTGGCCAGGTCAGCTGCAATAGCAATAAAAGTAATTTCAGCTGTGAACTATAGTGAGAATATATGGTTAAAAAATTATATACCTTAAATACGGTATAATTTCCCAGGGTCTTTTTTTTGCATCTAGTATTGCTTTAGTAGCAAAGCATACTTTCCTTCATTGTAGACACCCCAAGATGTACTTACTCTCTGAATAGCTGTCTGTAAATAAAACCTGAAAGGGTACTGAGTAGTCTCTTCAGCTTTAGGACTGCACAAAGCAGCTGTGATAACGAGCCAATTATGTAGAGGCAATGATTTCTTTCCAGAACCATGAAATGTATGAATTCCTGGTTCTATGTATCTAAATTTTTTGAAGAAAAGAAGAGTAATTTAGAAAGAATGGAACAGAATAAGTGGTTTGTGTATGAGATACAGTATATACAGTATATCTCACAGCCCACTCAGTATATACATAGGTGCTTATTTGTCACTAGAAATGCCATAACTTTCCCTCAGAAGTGTATTAGCAATTGCTTCTAATGTTGTTATCTCTAGCTAGCTCCAGAGCTTTACTATTGGGACACCTGTTAGGTTTGGTTCCCCTCCTAAAGCCTTGCCTAAGGGAGCACGAATCCCTTGTGAGGTGGTTGGACGAGCTGTGTGTGACTGGTTATGCTGCCTGGTGCAGCTTAGAGTGACCTCCTCAGTCTGAAAATGCCAAAATCCCACGGATGGGAGAAATGTGTTTTTTTCAGTCACAGGTGTTCAAGCTGTCGCAATTTTGTGACGATACATTTGACAAAAAGCTATGAACAAATACCTTTTCCCCCGTTTCTAGATTTTCCAGGAGTACCAGGCATGTAAGGAGGAAACAAACCACTCAAAAACATGGCTGTGGAGGCTTAGCTTTTAAAGCTGTAAAGCAAGAAAATTGGCCATGTTTTTCTCTCTTTTTTGTCTTTAGTAGGTAGGCAATGGCTTTCATGGGGACAAGAAGGACTGGACCCATTATAGGCAGGTGATTTATAAGGACAGGATGATCCCTATGTGTGCTAATGTGATTTTCTTTTTGTCTGGCAGCCTGGCTTAACCCTGAACAAGCAAGTGATAAAACACACCAAGCCTCATCTTGCCTTGCCCTGCACATAGTATGGTTCTTTACAATCATTAGAAGTAACTATGTCAGAGGAATCACTCTAAAAAACACAGACTCCTAAGCACCCAGTCATCTTCTCTATTTCCCATAGCTGTTCTGTCTGTCTCAAAGTACTGGAAATATCTCACTCACTCCTAGATCAACCATGCTTAAGGTACCTCTGCATGGCCTGTAAAAAAAAAAACCCAAACAGAAACCTGCCTGTTTGAGGAACAGTAGCAGATCATAAGTGAAACATCCTCAGCTGTAATTGTTAAACTCTTGAAGGAAATAGGTCAATATGTCCTCAAATGACCTTGATTTTAAATCTCTCACCATTTATTAAGCAGACCCAAATGGTGCAGGTAGCATCCAAGAAAGTTGCTTAAATTAAGTGGCAGCACAGTTCTTTGATATTGTCTGAGTATTGTTCCTTTATTTGGGAATGCTACTGAAAGCATTGGTATCTCCCATCAGTAAAGGAGGTGGTAAAAAGGTGCACATTTGATAACTTTCTTTCATATAAAACTAAGAAAGTCTGTATTTTAAAATAGGCATTATACATTAAAAACTTAGTTCAGCAGACACTGAACAGAAGAGTGGCTGTGATAGCAGAAGAGTAACAGCATCCGTTTGAATCCTTCAGAAACCAGAATTTTTCACTTCTGAATGTAAAATGTCTCAGTTGCTGATACTGAGATGGAACAGAAAGATCTCTTTCCAGGGAAGGTATTTCAAAAATACGAGTTTCCCCCATGTATTTAATACGAAAAACCAATTTATACCAGAATACAGTACTGGTGGCCTTGATAGAATCCTTTTCCTTCTAAGTATTTTTATCTTTTTTCCTTTTATTTTTTAAAATTACAGTGTAAGTAAAACAATATCAAATAAGGCTGTGTGAAAACAGTGAGGAAAATTTGAGGTGCTATGATACTTGGATCTTCATCATAGAATCTTTTGAAATTTTATTAACAACTGCAATTAATATCCATTCTTTGTTAGATAATTTATTCTTTTGCTTTGATCTCCCTCTAGTGTTCAAGAAAATGGTGTTAGCCATCTATGAATGACTGATTAGAGCTATTCTGATTCTTCACGAGTGGACATTATATAACATTGTGTTTCCTAATCTCGAGCTCATGAACTGTTGTCAGACCTAGATAAACGTTTTTTTGTATAAGGGTGTTCACTGCCATGGGTCTTGGTGATTTACTGCACCAGGACAGTGAATATATGTCCCATGTGATTTCAGTGTCACTACTTTCTTAGAAATGACTTTACATTGATAGAGATGGCACTTTTTGAAGAAAAGAGCAAGTAAGCAAAAAAGGGAAGCATATATGTGTGCAAGCTAAAAGCATTAAAAAATACTGTTGTATCTAAAGCTGTACCCATACTGACTAGGTTAACTACTAGCAAAATTTCACTCACATGACTAAAACTGTGACTTCCTTTTAAAAATAATTTCTAGAGTGAAATTAAGGTGCAAATCATACTTGCTGAATATTTAAATGTAAGACGTGTGTATATGTTGAAGAGACTTCTTTTTTTCTGACTTTGAAAACTGCATAAAAGCATTTTCTGACCAAATCATAAACTGAACAGACTGGAGATCTTGCAAAGATTATAACTGAAAAAATTTTGAATGTTTGGTTTACTTCTTGTGGATACTTCTCTTTCTTTTTCCCTTAAGATCAGCACCAAGGTAACACAATTATGTGTTTGTTTTATGAATAAGGAAAAATCAGGAAAGATTTTCCTATTAATATTTAAGGTTTGATATATTCACTATGCCATGATTTTGTTGCCCAAAAAAACCAAACAACCAAACAAAAAACCAACCAAACAACCAAAAACCCCAAAACAACAACAAAAAAGCAATAAATCTAAATTATGCAGAGACAAACTGTCCAGGACTACATCTCTCTCTATTGTGTGAGTGTAGCTTCATGCAAAACAGGCATAGCTCTGGGTGTTTCAGCAAAGGTACTAGAAGCAGGAAAAGTAAAAAGGTTTAAAAAAAGCTGGACTGAAAAACACTTAACAAAATAGATCTTTAGTAGCAGAGAGGAAAAAGGAATTATTTAGGATGTTTATGAATGAAATGGCAAGAACTATTAATACGGCAGAGTGAAGAAGGAATTAAAGCTGAAAACCCAGGAAGCATTTTCTAATTGTTTAACTCCTTGTGGCAGTATCATTTTTCACATTCAATTCTTGAGACTGTAAGCTATGCTATTAGCTGAAATACCTGGAACTAAAAAAAGCTGCATAAAATGTTGGAGGTTATGTAAAGACTCTTGTTTTGTCACAAGGCATAAACACAGAATGTCCACAAAAGCATTAGTGAACTTTATTTCACAAAGTCGTTAGGGAAATAATCTTCTTCATAGCAAGTATGTGGACAATTTATTGAAAATGAGTCACCTATAGAGATTAAAACTAGGACCTGTACAAAATCGAGGGCTGTAAATGCATTAATGCACTTTTGACTGGTGTTTTGCTTCCTTTTTCAGTAGTTACACTTTGGAGCAGCCTTCCCACCAGTGTAGACAACACACTGTGCCTTGGGTAGGTGAACTTCTGCAAGTCATTTAGTACACAGCTGCTGGGGAAGGGAATGAATTTGCAGTGAAGGTTTCCCCTGTCTTTGCTGCTGGACAGTACATGTGATCATGAGAGTTGTTTTCTGAAATGTGAGCATCACTCTTTGCAAAGCTTCTGTTGCTTTGTAAAGTTGAGATATACTAAGAAGTACCACTATTGTGATACACTAAGAAATACAATTATCAGTCAGTTGTAATTTTTAACAACATAATCCACCTAAAGAAAAAGAAACAAAAACAAAAGACCAAATCAAGTTTGCTGTGCCTGACGCAGGTAATTGCTTTGTAAGTGATGTACTTATAACCTTTGGTCACATCCTTCACCTTCAGATCAGTCTCAAGCCATTGGAGTGACTTGGTGACAAGCTACAGTGATCAATGCCTACTAAATATGCTTCTTTATTAAGATTGTGTTGGAAACATTCATGTTTCTTTGAAACACTAGTTATTGTGCCCCAGACGTTTTAGTTGGCTTTTATTACACTATTCTTTCCTATTTGTTTCCAGAATAAATTAATTTTAAGCCTATAAAGCTGTGAATTTCTACAAAGAATGAAAAATTATCTTGGACTTGAACACAGGGCAAATAGTTCTTTGAGATCTTTGTAAAATCAATCAAGAGACCTTCAAGTGACATTTCTGGAGGCCATTGCTCTGTTCTTAAACTTGCCAGTAAATCACTGTTTGCCATTAATAATGCCATCACAAAAACGTTACTAGCAAGCATTAAGGAAATCTCCTTTACAGAAGAACATTGCCATTTTTTGAAAAAGGAGTCCTGTGTTTCTGCTCTAAAGAAAGAAGTGAAGCACTCCTAGCTGCTCTTTTAGGAGCCGTCCATCTTTTCTTT
Source organism: Cichladusa arquata (assembly GCA_026413545.1). NCBI lineage: Eukaryota > Metazoa > Chordata > Aves > Passeriformes > Muscicapidae > Cichladusa > Cichladusa arquata. Next base: position 97,257,943 of record JAOTQP010001286.1, on the reverse strand, counting down.
GGCTGTGTTTGCTCCAGTAGTTGCAAACAAAATAATAGTCAAAGTAGATGGTATCATTAGAGTAACATTTAATATTTTTAAATGACAGAAAACAAGGGTGTGGATTTATAGCACGTAGCCTGCTGTTTAAGTGCATTATTTTATGGTATGTATTAGGTATGTCTCACTGGAAGAAACACACACATCTGAAATACAGCATCCTCTTTCCTGAGCACTACTTAAAAGTGCCATTGTGCTTTTTGTCTTGCCACTGAATGAAGATATTTCTATCCATTGATGCTAAAAAGTAATAGTAATGAAAAGATGATGATTAAAAGATTAATTCCATAGATGGTTATTTTCTCTGGGAAGCCTTTAGAACAGGGGCAGGGTGAAGAAAATACCTCTTTTAGATTTGTCTTTTCAGAGCCATCTTCATTCCATATGCCTGAGAGGAAGAATGAGTAGGAAAAGAAGTGTGGAAGGACTCAAATCTAAATTCTCCAAGCCTGTAAAAATCTACTTGCATTTGGAGTAGTGGCCACATAAAGCTTCAGTCTGGTTACGTGTAATTTTAGTTTTCCTTTCCCATGCACGAGCATGTGGAACCTCTATGGCAATGATGCTGTGGCAGAACAGGTATTTCCACTTCTGCAGAGGTATCACAGAATTACATGTATATATAGAGGGGGTATGTGTGTATGTGTGTGTGCATGTGGTGAAATTTGGCCTCTGCTTCTGGCCTGAAATAGTTAGCAGGGCAAGTCGAAGGACAAATAATCAGTTCAGGTATCTACAACAACATGTGTTAAGCAGAGACTTTGCTCTGCCCTCATTTGTGGTTATCTGCTTCAAGACAGATACTGCTGCTGTTCTCTGCCTTCCTCTCTTGTGTGCTGCAGACTGACAAAGGATTAAGCATCTAAAAGTATGGGCAATTAGAGAGCAGCAAACCACACAGTCGTCTGAGAAATCTGTAACTGTCAGAGAGATCGATGGAATTATTCAATACTTGCACTTGAGCAAGTCAGAACAGAATTTGGCCTCCCTGAACAGAGTGAACATGACAAAACCGTACCCGGCAGATGTAGCCCTCCTTAGATAATTCTGAGTCCAGACCCAAAAGAATACCCATTGATGATCAGCTAGAAAGTCTTTATTGATGTGCAGCTTCTGGCTGATGTAGTGAAAAAAAACCAGACAGCTGAAACAGGAAAAACAGTGTACAAAAATAAGAAACATTTCAATAGAAGTTTTCCTACTATACACCTTCTTTCATTGGTAAAGAGGATCATCTTAGTCTTCATACAAGTGGCATAAAATCACTGCCAAAATTTTGCTTTAAAGAAGAACCATTGTAAGATGAAAGATTTTAGGGAGCATTAGGAAATATGGCACTTCATTCCACAATAATATTGCATATTTCACTAATTTCTCCAAGGAGGCTTTCTGACATTAGATATATTTAGTAAACCTGCACTTACCTGCTAATGAAACCTCTTGTGAGTCTGTTTGCTGGTAGCTCTGGGACCAAGATTATTTATAAAGGAAAGGAAGCCAACACAGTCTTTGCGTAAGGGAAAGATCGGAACATCTAAATCAAAGAAGACGACAGTTGTTTCATTGGCATAGCCTTGAATTAGGGTCTCTTTAAAATAAATCATCCACTGTCTCTTGAAACATTCATAAGAAAACAAAAATACCAAAAAAACCCTGCCCAATCAAAGGGAAAAGATTCTGTTTCAGATGGATTATCTTTTCAGCTACTCCTCTGTATAATCTCTCTTCCTAATATTTGGAAGGAGGAGTGTGTAAATCACAAAAAGATCATGGGCTACATTATAAATAGTATTTAAACACTCAGGTAGATGGTTGAGATGGTATGTTTATTGCCATCAAGATCATTGTCACTGTCTCTGTTTTCATCCTATCATCTCTACTAAATACAAAGCTGGTGGCTGAACTGGAAAGTTAACAAGGTAGAGAGAAAGCAGCATCAAAATCCAACTGTACTAGACTGAATCAATATAAGTGATCATTATGGAGATATGTAATTCAGGTAATAAAAGTAAAAAAATGTACTGAGCTTTAACAATATTCCATGAAGATGTGGTTGGCCCTATTGCTGAAGCAAATTGGAAGAAATAGCATAAGTGAGTTACCCTAGGGAAGGACTTCACATTTGGATCTATTAAATAGCAATTAAATTTCAATGCCCCAAAGCAGAATTACATTCTTAACAGCATAAACCGAGAAAATTTGTTTGCTTCTAGGCTACCAAAGAAAAACTTAAGTCTGCTTCAGAAGGGTGAATTCAGGCTCAGGAAATGAGGATTTAGTTCATCTGTGTGCAGCAGGACTGGTAAAAACACAAAACCCCAGCAATTAGCAGTTTGACAACTTCAGTGAGAATTGTTTGGATCCCTGGAACATAATGGTTGGAGGAGGAAAAGCTTAGCAACACATGAGAAGAGATGGGACCTGAAAAAAGAAAAAACCTTCAAAAGTGGAAGGTACACTCATCATCTTTGAGTGCCTTTCAGATTTTCATGGGGGAAAAAAGTGCCTCATTCTTACTCTTCATCCTCGGTCGTACACAGATTTGCTTTCACTTCCTTTTCTTTAGACCAATTGAACTTTCTGAGAGCCACTATGATACACAGAAATAATTACATAGAATAAATTCAAGAAGACAGCTGGTGTCACAGGGGTGCACATTTGTTTATTATTTTTTTACCTGCCTTGTGCAGCATTTGTGCAGCATTTGAATAACCACCTTCAAATATAACTGGCTATGGTCCTTGTAGGAGCAAGCTTCAGGGGTACTCAAGCTCAGCAGAACTCACCTTATTTATTCAGGTTCTTTGCACTGCTTTGCACATGAAGGCACTCATTAGGTACCTCTAAAGTTGTGAAGGCCTTCACTGCTTGTGCTGTGAATTTCTGGTCTACACTAAGAGTGCAATATGCAGCCTAACAATGTGCTGTATGCACAAAAAATTCTGTATCATAAGCTGTGATAAATAGTTAATACAGAAAAGTCCATAGACTCAGGCTTGCATTTTATTTTGGTTACAGAGAAAATAAACATGCTGGAGGCACAGAGAGTGCTTCATTCAGCCTTAGGCAACAAGTAAGTTTGGAAGAAGTCTGAATTGAGAACGAAGAGTCAGAACTCACAATAACAATGTTTAGTCAGAGAAGCTGTGGATGCCCCACCATTTGAAGTGTTCAAGGCCAAGCTGGATGGGGCTCTGAGCAACCTTGCCTGGTGGAATGTCCTTGCCCATGGCAGTGGGGTCAGAACTAGGTGGTCTTTAAGGTACCTTCCAACCCAAACCATTCTGGGATTCTATCTAAAATAAAGACATTAGATTAACACTCCGGTACACCCCTACTAGGATTTCAAACACCTCTGCTCAGGGATGGTGTGAGTGCCACTCCAGCCAGCCCAACAAGGCTGGGACTGTGAGTGTATGAGGGACAGCATCGTGCCCTCAAGTTCCACCTGCAGCTCCCAGAGCTCTCAGCCTCCAGGATCACAGTAAGTGCAAAGCTGGAGCAGCAGGAAAACTTGGGATGCATTCCCTGTACTTTTGACCTGGCCACAGCAGCTCTCTGCTGCTCAGCAGAGGTGAGATGCTACTGATTAACACACAGTGAATGTTTGAGGAGGCACAGTTTTAAGAAATAGGAAGGTTAGTATTTATCAGAATTTTATTCTAAAAGGTACTATGGGAATTTAGAAAAGGGATCAGAGGTGAGAAATAAATTAAAATGCCCCTTGACAAGCTGCCTACCTAAGTATAAATCACTGAAATTCTAGGCAGATCAGTTTTTCTAATGTTAATTCTTGAATTTTCTGTTTTGTTTTGTGAAGGGAAGGTATGTAAACATGAGAGGATATGTCAGAAAGAGACCATGAGTTATTCAATTGTTTTTTTACTATGTAATATTCAAAAAAGATGTACTACAATGAATTACAATGAAAAACCAGCTAGAATTGCATGTCATAAATTAAAAAATGAATCCCTGTAAGCACACTGCATACAATTTATTATTTCTATTTACTGAACCATTAAATCAGTAGATTATTTTAGTTTGAAGGTTGAAAAATGCAAAATAATCAGAGAATCTTATCACCCAAAAAACTTGCTACAATGATTTTTCCAGTTCTGTGCTTGAAAAAAACTATAGCCAATTTAACACTCATATTGCATGTGTTTTCATCCCACTGTGTTTCAATTCAAAAGAGCACTCTGGGAAATAAACAGTGTTTTCACAACATGTGAAGAGAGTAAGAGATCTAGAAATTGTAGAAGTAAAGAGCTCTATAAATAGTCCAGGCTTTCAAGGAGGAGACAGGATCAGTAGTGTTGGTTAGAAGAAGAGTGAGTGATAAAAGTGATCTCAGATGGGTCAAGAAAAACACAAATACTATTTCCCCAGTATGCACTTTTTTTTCCATCTAGTATGCAGGGAATACATCAGCTGTAGTTTATTAGCTATATTAAATACTTGGCAAAACCTCAGATTCTGTAGCCATGATGTTTAACAAAACAAGTAAACATGGATTTAGCCTGCCATTTGATTCTTGCTACACAGTAGATCTGTTTGGCCAGATTTTTATTCCATGCAATTTTCAACACACTGTGCAAACTGGGAACTTTGCAGAAAAGGCAACTATTAGACTACTCTGTCATCAGAAAGCAAACAATGATCTTTTGGGGACAGATGGCTAGAGAAAACATTAGCAGGAGAAGAGGTTTTTCTTAAGCAGAAGGCCTTCTAACCGTAAATTAGTAAATCAAAAATATGTAAGTATTTGCAATTTGATTACTAGTAATCCAGCATTTGCACAAGGATGCCACTCAACTATTTTTTCAATGACTTTCAGTATGAAAGCAAAGTAAGTTTTAGGGAATTTCTGGTGGTACACTGATAATGAATTCATCCCTGAGGCAGTGCCATATGGTCAAACAGCGCTCCAAAAAGAAAGGATTCAGCCAACTTTTTCAGATGTTTTTATCTTGCACACTGAAATATAACAAATGATAAAAGATGGGATTAGAATGCCAGTAGAGATTTTTTAAATGAATCTGGGCTTTTTGGATCAATCTTTCTACAAGGAATTGTCCATGAAATTTTGTTAAATCCTACAGCATAGTCAAGGAGTATGTTAAACTCAGTACATGTGGGGGTTGTGTGGTTTATTTATTTATTTTTATTGCTATTTTTGTGCTATTGCAAGTGCCTTAGGTACAATGTTGCTATTCAACATGCAAGATTAGTTAGGTTTTAAAAGGAAAAGCTGGCATTGGTTTTGCCCAGGGAGATGATTTTCACTCACATAGTGTAGTGATCAGGTTCTGCTCAAATACTGGTAGTCAAGGTGACCAAAACATTTTCCATGGATGGAAAATATTTTCTATTCAGTCAATAGCATGTCAGGACAATTCAGTAATCTTATAAAAAACTGCATTAATTTCTTAAAAAGTCGAATGAGAACAGCTAAAAGAAATACATGGTTTTTCAAGAGTGATTAGCTTTCTAGTATAATTTTCCTTTTTTGCTTCCTAATTAGTTTGTTTTCCCTGTGTTTCCTCTTTACGGAGCTTTTGGAGGACATTCTAACCATAGAAAACTTAGAGGAGACATTTGTTAATTTGATTACCCACAACCAAAATTGGTATTTAATTATTTTCACTTTCAAAAAGCAAATACTGTGATGCTTCTCAATTTATAAATTTATTTCTATGAAGAACTTTATTTTTTTATGATTATTTCCCATTTATTTAAGACCTTGATTTTTTAAAAAATTTTCTCACTAATTTTTGCTTTTGCAGCGCTAACAACAAAAATAATTTCTCTTAATGTTGTTTTCAGTGAAAGCTATTTTAATTAATGCAATTGCCTTCAAAAAATAAACATTTACTTAATTTTTCATTACACTAAATGACAACATTCACCTGTAGATTTGGGTCATTACACTTGTTAAAAAGTATTTTTAAATATGGTAAAACAGTTGAAGGTATTCAGTTTTATATGAACTTAAAACCATAAACCCTTCAGGACAGACATAAATTCACTTTTCTTGGAAAGGTCCAGTCTTTCAACACTCAGGAGGAGCCAATACCTTAGAGAGGAAATATCCAGAACTTTGCATTCTCCTCTTCCAGAATCTCCTACAAGGCAGGAGATCTTCCCTCTTCTCCTCGTAGCCTGGTTTATGACAAGCATTGCTAATGGCAGACTGTGCACAAGTCTGGACCTGAAGTTCAGGTCCCTTGGGGTTAATTTCTTCTCTTACCAATCCCTGCCTGATGGGGAAGATGTTTTATTGACTAATTGCAAAACGTGCATAATCTTAAGGACAGCAAAATAAGGTTTCATGTAAACTGATAGTCTCTTAACTGGGATTTCCAGTTAGCTATTAACAAGCGGAAATTCAATGTTGAGTTAGTGCAGTTAATTTTTAAAAATAGCTCATAAACTTCACAAAAATTTACACAGCAAAATAAAATGCAACATGAGAAGTTTTTTTATTTGAAATTTAATATTATATTTGACTTATTTCTCATTTAAAAAGAACCTCTGAAGAAATCTGAATTCCTAAATAAAATTTTATACATTTGTGGATTCTCTCTAGGTAAAAGAAGAAACACTAATGCATTTCACACTAATCAAAATTGATAAATAAAAGTATGGAAAGGAGTAAGTGTAATGACAGGGTTAAATATTATGAAGAAAACTCTCCAATTTCAGGCCAGTAAAATAATTTGTCCATTAATTGAAATCTCTATCAGAAGATTAAGAGACTGAGTAATTACATCAGTTGTTTTAACTTTTCTTTCTTACTTTAGTCTCAGAAAAATCAGGGCGCTCAGTGGGACTGTCTGAGGGCAAGAACAGCAGTTTGTTGTTTGAGCAGGATGGAGAAGAGTGAAATCCTTTGATAAAGCAGGCTGAAGAACTCCTTTTATTTTCCTTGTTTCCTTTTGTGCAGAGGGATTTGTGGCAGGCTGAAGCAGCATCCCTACAATCCTGGGATTGTAGATGCTGTTAACCTGACCACCTCCACAACATTTTGTTCTATAAAGTTCTGTTTCATCTTTATGTTTGAAGCTTTGATAGTGGAGTTAAGCTGGTAGTGGAGTTTAGCTTGAGTGGGAGGAACAACTTTGGAGAAGGGAATAATAAAATTTTAAATATAACCTCCTAGTGTGAATGTGTAGGTAGAGGAGGGTTAACTGGAATGTCACAGACAGCTCAATTTTTGTATAACTTAAACCTCAAAAGGCAGCCAGGTGAAATTTCTGAAATGTGTTAATTTACTTTTTCTGATGAGAATCCCATGTCACTACTTGATAAAAACAAACACATTGACCAAATGGATTTTAAAAAGAAAATTAGCTGGGTAATGTCTAAATACATTGGCAACTGTTGGTTCTCCTTTTTTAGTTTGGACATTTTTGATATCTTACTTTTCTTATATTTAATTTCTAGCTTTATCAATCTTGTAATTTTTTAAAATACTGTTTGTGTAATTTCATATTCTGTTTAGTGTGAAGTGGTTACTGTCTGAAAGAAATCCTTACAATTCTTGGCATGCAAAGAACAGAGATAATCAATACAACAGCTTTTTCTATTGCTTTTTCTTTCAAGACATTGATATTCAGCTTTTGCTTCAGTTTTTTGGTCGAAATAATTGCAGAAAAAAACCAATTTCTTTGGGAATTTGTAGTTTTCTTTCTCTGACTATTAATTAGTCCATAGCATGCTTTAATGGAATGCTTCGTTTGTTTAGTGTGGCAGAAAATCCACAAAGACTTGGATTTTGTTCTCAATCTAGTTTGTATCTACCTGCCTATTATTCCCACTAAACAAGTTTCCCCCAGGCAATGTTTGGTTATCTGTTATGTATAATTGGAAAGCCTCTTACATTGTTCATTTGTCATTCTCAGCCATGCATGGGTACTGAGACTTGGAATAAAAAATGGAATGGGTTTGCATCAGTAAAATGAATTTTTTGTTTTTGTGCTAATCTTCTCAAGTGGCATTTAGGCTCAGTAGAAAAAAAACATAGAAAGGTAAAGGGGAGACTCTGTCTTTTCCCCCATTTAAAAAAATCTTATATATTTTGTCAAGGGATTTGCCTTCCTACCTTGTAGTCTCCTAACTAACAGGCACTCTTTGATGTGATTTGGTGGTATTGTTGTATTCTTGCTTCCCATGGGCTTGCTTCCATTTAAATACAAGATTGTCAAGGTTGAATGAATATTGTTGCTTATGGTCTCTCGTCAGTGCTCAGAGATGCATTCTAAATGTAATTAAAAAAACACAAAGAAAGCAAACACCAGAAATGTTGGGATTCTTGACTTTTAATCTGGCTGTTACATAGAGTGAGCTTTCAACACTAAGCAACTTATAGGAGGCAAATGGAGAAATTTCCTGGACCATCACATGTGTTTAACTATATATAAACTACAGTGAAGTGAAGTGAAGTGAAGTGAAGTGAAGTGAAGTGAAGTGAAGTGAAGTGAACTGAAGTGAAGTGAAGTGAAGTGAAGTGAAGATCCTGCAAAGCAAAAGATCACTGCAATTGGTGAGAAGGTCTCAAGGAACAAAGCCATGCACAATTCCTGCTAAGTTCCCTATTGAGGTCCAAGGCAGCCTGCAAGCAGAGCCAGAAAGAAAACTGCTCTCAGCAGAGCTCAAAATAGCTTGTTCTTCATTCAGAAAGAAGGTGAATAACTGCATTAAGCCTGGACAATGGAACAGTTCAGAAATTAAAATAATGAACAAGAACAACAAAAAAAAATGTTTCCAGTTTGACTGGAATCCAATGGATTCCAATGGAATGATTATAAAAAGTGTTGCTATTTAGAGTTATTAAGGATTTTTCTTCCATGCTAATTTGCTTATGGAACAGAAGGCTAAAGGAGAAATGCCAAAATATGACAATAAGGAACAGTGCATAATTAATCAAGATGTTATTTTAATCTGAACTTTGAAATAATTTTAATTATATTTACTACATTTTTGGTTAATGATATGGCAAAAGAGAGAATGAGTGCATTTTGCCATCCATGAGAGATTCATGTTTCTGCAAATGGTTATGCAAAGCTATAAATACACCTGAGTGTAATTTTGGTACCCAAGTCTTGCTAAAAACTGGAGTTGAAGGAGTTATTTTATTTTTTCACTGAGAGGAGTCTGCACCAGGTGAGGAAATACAAGACGTTTGGCAAGAAAGAGCTTGAATAAAGAAGTGAAATAGCTGGTCATTATGCTAAGAAAATGAAGAGTGTCTTAAAAAAATTATTCCTGTAGATTATGCCTGTTCCTTTTCTATTTATAAACCTGTCCACTTCATAAAAGCAGCATTGCAAAGGGCATGATTTGGCATGCAAAACATTGAACAAGAGCAAAAGTTTTCATAAGCTGTCTGTGTTTTATGGGTTTTATAATAAAAAGTGTTGCATGTAAACTCCACGGCATCACTGCTACTAAGCTGAAAAACAGGGAGATAAGTGTTGTCATAAATGCAGACTATCCACTAGGAACCATTAGGTTTTTGCATAAAATAATGTTCAGAACACAATCAGTGAGGCAAAGATTGCTCAATAAACCCATAGATGGCAGATATGACTGTTTAAAAATTTGGCACACTGATACAAATAGGCACCACGTTTTCCAAACTTCCTTCCTTATCAAGTATTTGCCAAAATATGAAAAATCTAGAGATATGTACAAAATATTCTTTAACTTTAGACTAGTAACAAAGAGTTGAGGAAACATCAGAATGAAACTCTGGATTCTAGCTCATTTGCCCAGGCTACAGGAGAGAGAGATCAGGGGTGGTCTGAACACATCTTACAGGCACACAAGTAGCAATTTCAAAGTAAAGGGTTTTAAACATCTGCCCAAAGGACAGAGGCCCAAAGCTGAAGATGAATGCATTCAGATTCTCATTTTCTTTTATACAGTTGACAAGAGGTACGATGTGTGAAGGGTAAAGTAGCAATAATTTAAATGTAAGCCCTGCATTGTGCAGGGTGCCAGAATGCATGGCCCTTGTAACATGGCTCAATCGCTAGCTGTTGTTCTAATCAGTGATATCAACCATAAACATATTCTCAAAGGTGTTTAGCCACTGATTTTAATGAAAATGAGAGCCTGAGTGCATCCCACTTGACTCAAAGTCCATTGTCAGAGAGCTCTCTGGGCATTTTGCAATGGGCATTTCTCCAGCAGTAAATCCTTATGTGACACAGAGCACAAGCAAAGTTTTGCTCTGCAGTGGAAAAGTCTAGGAGCCACCTACTTTTACACGTTTCACTTTAATTATTAAAAGTAATTATTTCTCTGCTTGTTCCCTAGAACTCTGCTCTAGGTAAAGGTTGCCAAATAATATGAAAAGTCACTTAAAAATATTGTAGACATTTCCATTCTAGTGGAATGGTCCTTTACAGACCTCAAAAAGTAGATTTCTGAGGTTTTTTTCCCCCATATTATAATAAAGTGTCCTTTTTTTCCAAAGGTACAGCTCTCTAATATTCTAATTTGAAACATGTAACCATTTTAGACTTTTGACATCGTTGCTTTGGTGAACACTTGCACATCAATTTTGCACTGAATATCTTATTTTGACTTTGCAGTCTCTAAACGGTCTCTTGAGCAGTGTGGTAGCATTTGTGAACAGACATGAAAATGAGTTGAAACTGGTGATGGAGTACAATGACTTCATTTTGTCATGAATTGTGATGTCTGTATGGAGCATTTGATGGGTGAAAGGCATTTTTCAAGCTTTTTGGTAGTTAAACATTTCGACTGGAAGTAAACTACCTCCAACCCGTCCTGGGACAGATTATTAATTAGTATATGGGATAAATTCACAGTATTATTAATGGGAAACTATGCAGATTAACTCAGGGGGAAAGAGTATTGCACTTCACATATTAGTTTTTACATGGATATGGAGAGCTGGGGAATTTTTCTGTGCTGTAGTAAGGAGAAGAACTAAATTACCACATGGGGACTGGTTGCTGATAACACCAGCTTTATTCCCCTTCCACTAATTCTTGCTTCTTTGCTAAGCAGATTTTTATTATAGATGTCAGAGTCTCCCTGTTAGATTATGTGTTTGAATTGCTGCATATATTTAATCAAACCCTTGTGTTTAAATGGATTTATGTGCTCATAAAGAGACAACCTTCTTGATTACCTTCTGTTGCAGGGAGAGGCATACAAAAATATAATTATGTGACCTCCTGTATCATCAGGCTGTAGCTGGTACATGAGATATGATTGCAGGCACAAACAGCTCACCCTCTCTCTGCATTCATGCCCACTTCTTGATTAGAAGCAAAAGGGATAGATTTAGCTGGATGCAGAATCTAAGCTAATAGCTTCAGTTTAGAGTTGATTTGCACATGATTGAATAGAAGGTCAGAACTGGGCTGTGTCTGTCTGGAAGAGGCTGCTCAGACATACTCACCATGATTCTTGTGTCAAGATTCTTTCCTCCTCAACAGGCTAAAGCCTATGTTATAGGGTGCCCAGATTTGATTTAAAAAAACGCCAACAACCCACCCACAACAACTCAAATCTCTAAGTAGTGGGGAATTGCTGGCTGTTTTCTAGTTTTGTACTTTTTATATATGCAATTATACATAGACCAGGATCCCGCTGGACTCAAAGGATGCAGCTGTGGAGCACAAACAAAATCCAAGTAGAGTGTGCAAACAGAAAACTGTTGCTTCCTCTGTGTATGTTTCTAATTCTTGTTGAAACCTGGTAAATGAATTAATCAACATCATAGGCTATTACTTAATATATAGACCTTTTTTTTTAGAAGTATAATTACAGCAAGTCTGTTCAATATAGCTGAGATGCACAATGAGTGTAATGAAAAAACACCCCTTTTCCTAACTTCTCTTGGATCTGGTGATCAAGGTCTGATACTTCATAAGTGCCATTGTAAACATAAATAAATAACTCAGAAAAGAAAAAAAATTCTTTGAGGTATGGCCACAATAGTGAAATAGGAAAAAGAACAAACCTCTAGTAAAATTAGATAATTACAGACTTTTTGTTTTGTGTAAATCCTCTATCATTTTCTCTAACACTGCATCCATAATCTATTATAAGGGGTGACTGATCGTAAATCTGTTATTAAACAGTTATAGCCTTAGACCTTTCACAGGTATCTTTTGTGGATTCTGCTGTATTAGTAGAATAATTACTACTGAGATGCACTGATAGTTGGTTTGGCTAGCTCCAGAAAAATGACAAAAACCCCTCAGAAAATAGGGTTAACTCCTCTGTTCCCTGGTTCCAAGGCAGAAAGACCTACACCCATTTTGATTTACACAGGTTACTTTTCTAACCTCTTATCAAAGCCCTTTATTTCTTTGTATGTCACAACCTCCTTAAGTGTTTCCTTATATATGAATTAAATTTCCTTTGTTGCAATCAAAGTCAGAGTGGTATAGAAATAGCACGATTTGAAAATGGAAATTGTGCTTTGACAGACTTATTCTAATAGAACAATTACTTTCTCACACTAACTGCCTACTTTTCACTTTCATAAGAGAAAAACGAAAAGCAAAGTAAAGGCAAATAATGAACTGTGAATGATTTTGATACTGAGGGACTCAAAGCATCTCGTGAGAGTTTTAGGTCAGCCTTTTCCTGATCCTACTTTTTGTATGGGACAGGCTCTTCTGACATATACTATTATTGTGGGTAACTAATTGAATACCACGCATTTTTTCTAGACATTTTGCGTCTGTAAACCCATTCATTTAATTGTCCAGAGATGTTAGAAGCAGTCTAAAAAAAAGACTACAACTTAAACATATATCAAGTTCACTCCCCTGCAGCAGAAGGAAATCAAGGACAGTACATAAGGAAGTCACATATCAATGGTTTTTTTTCTCAAATAATAAAAAATTTAACATTTCTCTGACAGAAGGGATTTGACTGCTATAACTGAAAACATGACCACTGAAAAATCTACCATGGAAGAGAGCAAGAGTTCAAAGGATGGTTGGTATGTTCACACTGGCACACAGTCAGAAAAAAAAACAGTCCCAGAAAGCTGTTTATGCTCAGGGATGCCAAAAAAACTGGTGGTGAAGCAAACCATCTGACCCAGCAGACATCCTCCATCCATCCTGGAGAAGTTGGATGCGTCACCTGACATTTGATGTTATCTCTCTGTGTGTGGGCAAGCGGGGGTGATGTATTTACTTGACCCCCTTATCAAGCTAGCAATAATTTGGTAGAAGCTCCAAAGTAGGTAAAGGCTGGGACACAGGCCAAGAATTCTCTAAGAAAGATCATAAAGGGGCAGAGTGGCTCAAAGAGCATTGGTGCATGTGAGCTTGGAACGTCGACTGTGTGATTAACATGTGAAGAGTGGATGGTTTTACCAAGACTGACTGATCAAGGAACTGTGAAAACTGTGGACACAAGGTGTATCATGCACTCCCTTTCCTTGGTGTACAAATTGACTGTAAGCCAAGTACTATATCCCATGAATGTGACAGCCCACTCGAGCCTTCTCTGAGCTCCCCCTGCTAGGCAATGTGGCTGCATGGCCCTGATCTCCCTGTTGGCCATGAAACCTCTCAATGTGCTCCTTGAAGCAGGAAGAGCTTTCCACTAACAACAGATTTTTGGATGAGTTCAGTATGAGTTCTTTGTGAATTGCAACTGGACTGCATGCCAGTGATTCTCTGCTTGAGCTGGGACACCTCTCAAGGCCTGAGATTCCTTACTTGATTCCTTACTATTCACCCAAACTGAATAGACCCCTCATTCACAAGAGATCCTCAGTAAACTGCTGAGACCTTGCTAAATCAATATTAATGAAACCCATGCATTTAATTCCTTTAGTTATGAACCATGGACCAGCCCCGAGATTATGATTGGATGTAGCTGCACCTAAGCTTCCTGAGGAGTTCAGAAAGGGACATCACCTCTGAACCTTGTTACTCAACAAGAGGGTCTCCTGTTCCTTTTTATGTTCTGGACCTCTGTGTATATCATCCTAAATTGATTTTAACTTGATTTTCCTATGTATGTTTTCTCCATGTGGTAAGAAGGTCTTGTAAGAAGCCCTTGTAAGAAGGTTTTCATCCATGTCGTAGGAAACAGAATAGTTTATGACACATAGCAAAGAAGAAGAAAAGGAAGGAATTAAGCCTCAAAGGATAGTTTTGAGCTCTAGGGAAAGAGAGTACTCCTTAGGAATTATGAGGAGCTGGTGGATGCTCCTTGGTGATGCTGCGTCTGGAGACAAACCATGCATGAAGAGCTGCAAATAGATAAACATGGCAAGGACAATCTGTGACTTGGCATGGCTGGAAGAAGAGTTAAGAGGGGAAACACAGCTGACATGTCAAACATCTTGAGGGAAGAAGGGTGGTCCTTGGTGTACTTCATATATGCCTGTGCTAGAGTTTGCCTTTTCTCATGGCAAAACTAGGAGCAATAGGATTCCTTCATGAAAAGGGCTATGAGCTCACAGGACTCTGCTCTGTGAAGTCTTCCAGATCACCTCTCTATGGATTCCAGTTCATGTGTGGGGTACATTTTGGGGTGCCAGAAAACCTGTCATTGTTCCTCATTATGCTCTGGGTTGAGAGGCACCATGATTTTGTGCACTGGCAGCATGTAGGGATGTAGGATCTGGGCAGTAAGGTCATGAGGATGAAAAAAGGGAATAGGCATAACATAAGCATGTTGAGATCTCCCAGTGAAGAGTCTGAGATGCACATTGCACTGTATAGTTGTCTCTCATGTGGTGCTACATTGGGTTTAGGTGCCAAAGTTTTAGTCTCAGAGGAGACCAGGAGCTGCCTGCCCTCAGGCTGGGCAGAGTCAGTTCCAGATGGCTCTTAAAACAGGTCATGGCTGGCCAAGGTTGAGTCCATCAGTAATGCTGGTGATGTTGCTGCAAAAACATATTTAAGAAAGGGCAAAGAATGCTGTGCAGCAGCTGTGAGAGACAAGAGTGAGAAAAATATGAGAGAAATAGGTTTCTTCCCTTGTGGTGTTGATTCACATTGCTCAAATCACCTTGTAGGAGCTCTGAAGATTCCAGGATTAGCAATATGTGGTCACTGATTCTAAGAATATTGGTGCTGCCTGAACCGTGACACTGTAAGAAGGAACTTTGGAGGAGCAACAGATGGTGTATAGTTTATGTGTCCCTTGATGTTACAAAAGATTAAATTAAGCCTATTAATTTTAGTTTGTGAATGGATTTGTATCTGTCATGAGTTTATAGGAGGGTAAAGGGAAAATAAATGTTGTTTCATCTTCTGCCTACTAAGCAGTATGGTGATAAAATATTTGTTCCAAAGACAATGATTACTAAGTGTATCAGAGTAAATGATATCCTATCCTATCCTATCCTATATTGAACTGCTGAACTTGAGGGGGTTTTTTTGTTGTCTTTTTTTTTTTTTTTTTTTTTTCCCCCCCTTGGAAACATTATTATTCAGTGAAAAATAATTATTTACTTGT
>JAOTQP010001286.1:97230332-97241705 GCA_026413545.1 Cichladusa arquata | reverse complement strand
ATTTAAAAAGTGAATAAATACAAACAGAAAGAAAAAAAGATTAGGCAAATTAAAAAAAAAAAAAAGGAAGAGAGACCAACAACGCAATTTTTTTTTTTTTCTAGAAATATAATGGCTTTGTCTGGCAGGCAGCAGTGGAGGTCATCTGATTTAGCCCCTTGCTCAAAGCAGGGTCAATGTAAACCTGGTTCTGCATTGCAACCTGCAGTGCTCAAGGCTGTGTCCAGCAGAGTTTTGAATAGATCTGAGCATGGACACTTTACAACTTCTCTGGTTGCAGAGTTTGGCTGCTCCAATTTAGACATATTTATAATGTATGAGATCAAAAGTTCGTGCAAGGGATACAGTGGTGCTTAACTGTCTTGAGAACTGGTCTCAGACAGTGTTTCAATCCTGTCCATGAAGTGATGAAATACAGTATGATAAGTAAATAATTGTGTCCTAGTCATAAAATGGTAAATCTTTTTTGAGTTTATAGTTTTATGACTGTGAACTGAGTTGAGACCAAGTATATGAAGCAGAATGAAGCACCAGCAAATTTTTAAATAAATGTTTGTCTAATCTTCTTTAAAAACTCTTTTTTATTAACTTGATTAGCTATAGAATGCTAATAAGCAATGTTCAGGCACTTGAGAGATAGTTGTATGGATTTTGGTTTCAGCCAATCTGATTATTACCACTAAATCATAGTAAAGAATATAGATACATGAACTTCCTTCATTACATTATATCCCCATTTAGATAGATGCTGGTATTTTTTAGGGTCAATATTTCATTGTGAGTGAGTAATGAAGAATGTTTAGCACATATACAAGCTTATTCCTTTAGGATGAGATATAATCCTTACTGTGAAACATTCTGAGATTTCTAACTAAAATTTATTTTTAATGTCATAGAAAAGCAACTGAAATGTTTTTTTTAATATATGTAACCCTGCAGAAAATCCGTTCACTAAAAGCAGAAACAATTCAGTTCAGAAATTACAAGTTGTATTTACCTCAGTAATGTATTAGCTTTGAAAATAATTCCAGTTAAATGCTAACATTTTAAAAAATAATACACCGAGGAGAGAAAAATGTTACAAACTTCTTTATTGCTTTTAATCATACATCTAAAGCACAAGTGGTTTCAAACAAGTCATTAAAGCACAGATTGCCGTGCTAAGTGTTCTGTAGTGAAGCCATAAATCTTTAGCTCATCAGTGAGAGGCAGTAATTAAGTGATCTGGCAGCACCCACTGCCACTGAGTGATGCTGAGCTGCCAGTGGGATACAGCAGTGTGCAAACAGGGGCTGAGGTACCTCATGCTCTCAGGTGGGTGCTCATCCACTTGGCTGTGTGGCTTTCTCTGGGTATGTGGGATTTACTTGCACAAACTGGAACAAAGATGCTGACAGGAGAGGCAGGAGAGGCAAAATCCAGTGTAGGATATTAAAAAGTCTAACCAGTTGCCAAATCGTTGCTCACATGTGGCAGAGAGTCTCCTGTGCCCCACCTGAAAAATGCCTGGTTTTGTTGCCTCAGTTGATCCCTGAACTTTGCTGCCGATCAGCTGAACTGCCAACAACTTCTCCACAGGTTGCTGGAGATCCCTGCTATAAGCAGTTGTCACTGCACTGAAGGCTGGATGAGGCAGCTGCATCTCTAGCATAGAACAGAACAGAACAGAACAGAATAGAACAGAACAGAACAGAGAAGAACAGAACAGAATAACATTTCAGCTGTTCTGAATCATAAGAAATCATCCCATCTGACCACTTCAGAGGTGATCAAAAGTTAAAGCATGTTTTTAAAGGCATCTCCAAATGTCTCTTAAACACTGTCAGGCTCAGAGAATTGATCACCTTTAGGGTGTTTGACCAGGCTTCAGTGTTTGACCACTCTCTCATTAAAAGATGCTTCCTAAGTCCAGACTAAAGCTTCCCTGGAGCAGCTTTGAACCATTTCCATGCGTCTGATCATGGAATACCAAGGAGAAGACCTCCCTCTCCACTTCTCAGGAAGCTGCAGACAGCAGTGAGGTCTCCCCTGAGCCTCCTTTTCTGCAAACTAGACAAGCCAGAAGTCCCTAGCCACTCGTCACAGGTGCTGCCTTCCAGCCCTTTCACCATCTTTGTTGGTCTCCTCCTGATGGGCTCAGCTACCTGAACATCATTCTTAAATTGTGGGACCCAGAACTGAACGCAGAGATAATCTAATTGTGTTGGGTAGTATATCCCTGAAAACCTTACAGTCATACCTAAATTTTTAATCCCACAAATTGCATACTAAGTGCTGCTGGGAGTGAATGCAGTCATGTGAATGATAAACTAAACAAGATTTTTTCATATTATTTAAAATTCTCCTTTTCTGCTTATTGTTTCAAAAAACAATCTTATCCACTCAGCCTGTCAGGCACAAAAAAAAGAGGAAAAGACAGTTGGTTAATAAAATAGCCCAAGTTTCTAGTTACTGTTTTCCCTCCCTTAGGAATAAGCCTGGGCTTTAATATTATAGCTTTTATTGCAAGGTCTAGCTGGTTGTCATTTTCCAGCTGTTCCCAGCTTGAGGAGTCAGAAACTGTCAATTGACTTGGGAGAATTCTTTGAGACATCTAACTCTGCTTCAAGTCTGAAATGTTCAATATTATCCTACCAGGCAGAGGTAGATGTAAGAGATGGAAAACCACATTTGTTACAGAGTGGCTTAATTTTTTGAATAAGTTCCTGGAGACTGATTATTAGAAATGAACAAGTAGAATGTAGTTTAACTTATGAATTACCAGTTTCTCTGGCATCTCTTGAGAATAGCCCTTAATATAATCAGATTGCTCAAGTCTGGCAAGAGTCATTCTCAATCTGGAGCTGGGGAAGGGGAAAAGGTGAACCAGTTGCATAAACAGAGATGTCTAATATTATTCTAGGTAGTTGTGTAAGATATCCTTCCAGGTCCCCAGCTACAACTCCAAAAGGAAGCAGTTCTTGTGTTGTGCCTGTGATATCCACCAGCCCACCCATCAGAGGTTGTGTGTGAGTGTTGGGGTCTCAGATGACAGCAAGCACCCATGTCTAGACAGTTGATCCATGCACTAGGATGCTCAAGTCCACCCAGTGAATCAAATGGGTTGTTTGAGCCCTCCCAACAAACTCACCCAGCTTCTGTCAGCTGAGCATCCCTTTAGGACACCCTAGACTAGCCACTGACTGCAGTGGAAGTGCATACACATTGCCTATATGTAAATACCAATTTTCCGAATAGCTGCCTTGAAATATCTGAATCTAGAGCCTTTATGAGCTGAAGCCCACCTATACTGAGGCTTATACAGAGTGTCTCCCTGGCAGTTGCAATCATTTTGGCTGTGTTGTTTGCTCCTCATCTCCTGGATAAGCTTGCACACATCTTATTCCTGCTTTCATTGCTGGCTGTGAGAACACAGTAATTTTCCTTTTAGTTTTCTTTGTACTCATCTATTTTATTTCTGTGTGAGAGATAATATAATTAAATTGTTTATTTAATTCTGAACAAAAACATAGGACTTTCTCATTAGTCTCTCTGTCTCCTCTTTGTTTTGTGTTTTCTTATTTTAAAAGTTACCTTTAAAGAACTCGGTTCAAAGATTACCTATATTATAAAATATCTGTTTTATTAGTTAGACTGAACTTGTTTTACATCTAATAGTGGAGAGGCTGGTACCCATTAAAGCAATCCTTGCTGCAGGATATTTAAATTAGCTATTAGACACACTTAAATTGTCAGGTACAGATTGTGTCTACAAAGGATGCTCCTCCCTGATGTATATTCACATAGATTTAACAGCAGAACTTTGTAGTTTTGATTGGTGTAATTCAAATGAAAAGTGCCTTATTCAATCAGAGATCTTGTGGAAGGGAGAACTGGTGTAATTTTTCACAGTGTTCAGTACAGCAATGAAAGCAGCTCCTTTCTGTTTAAGAGACATAGTTACAGACTGTTCTTATTAATACTGAATCAAATGTTCATCAGACACTTGTTTTCTCCTCAACACAAAAATTAACACATCCATTCCATACAAAGGTTCTGTGATTTCAACGTAAAATTTTACGTCACATTGACACTTTCTAAACAATTTCTGCAAAAATTGCATCTGAGCTGATTTCACACATAGAAAATGAAATCTATATCTATTGTTAAAAAAAATCTTGAACAAGCCCAGCAGAAAAAATCTCCTAGAGAGTCAATTCTTTTATGTGCTTCAGCTGTGACAGAAATACAAATCAACATTCTCCATGGGATTCATTTTTGAGTATATCCTCTTTAGCTAGAAGTAGCAGAAAAATCTATTTATCTTTGTGAGTGTTATTCAGAGACAGCAAGAAATATTACAGGGGGATACACATGTGGGACAAGAAACCAGAGTATGGATCTGGGTTTTTTATCCTACTATCAACTTCAAATAAAACAAGTGTTAAGCATAGTGAAGCAGTAGTTTACAAAGATGTCTTAGATTTTCTGGGAAACTGCTTTCCTTCTCATATGGGATACAACTGTCCAGCATTGGCATCAACAGCATTGCAGAAGAAGAGTTGATGAAAAAAACCTGAGTGCAAACATGTTGGACAGCAATGGAGATAAAGAAAAGGCTGAAGAATCTGGTGGGGATTTTTTTGTGTATACGCGTGAGGGTTTTTTTTAAAAAAATCTTTTATTCTAATTAATATAAAGGAATTGTGATCAGTTACTTGATCCAGTGGAATAGAAACACAAAAACACGTCAGAATATGGGAAAACAAACTTTACAGACTATGCAAGCTGTGTCTATGCCAGCAGCAGGACTGATGGTACCACTGTGGTGATGTGGTGCCCATTCTGGTATCCCCAGCTTGTTCTTGGAGCACTAAAGGTACTTGGAGGTAAAGGTGTTTGGCACTTCTGTTCTGGGCAGGTGTTGCTTAACAAGTCTTTAGCAACCAGCATATTCTGTGAAATATGATCCTACAGGTAGTGTAAAATCCTATTTTCACCTGGATCTAGTCAAGCCTCCTGCATTGAAAGTAAATGGGAACATTCAATTTAGTTTTTGTGTGTGTGTGTGTTTTTGTTTGTTTGTTTGTTGGCTTTCCCAAAACACATCCCCATAACAGTGCCACTCTGAAGGCCTCAGCCTTGAAGAGTCTTTGTCACTTCATTTAAATCAAATTTATGTAAAGTTACTACTGAAATTATCTATGCTACTACCTCACAACATTTGGTCTGGAGGCTGTTCACGGAGTAAAACAAAAGCTCCTAGAAATGTGATGAGGCACCTTTTTCTGTGAAAGAAAATGGTGGAATCTCACAGGACTTTGCTTCAGGAAAGACAATTTCCCTCTGATATTATTTCACCAGATGCCAATTTTTTTTTTTTTTTTTCTGAACCATTGTAAGTATGTTTGGAAAACCAGCAAAGCCAAGTACTTCCTTCCTCTGAGGAATTCACCTCAACAATCATTTCCAAACAGCTTCTTCCCTTCTTAATTATATGGCACATTTCATAGAAGTACATAGCCAATTTTATTGTTTCTTATGTTTTACTTGATGCATATTTTGATTTCATGAACAGATGCAATAGGGAGCCTGAAGATCCCAAGAAAATAATATTTAATTAAAAAAAATGATCTATTGAAATATCATAGTAGTCAATGCATCTAAGCCAGAACCAGGAAATTTTGGATCATCTGCTCTGCAGCACGGCAAATTTAAAGCCTCAGGCAGGAAAACTGTGGACAAATAGTCTGCAGAGGAAAGGTGGCCGGGAGAAAATTGTTGTGGTTCCTGTTTGTGAGGGAGCAGAATTTTGCATATCCTTATACAAGATGTCTGGCTGGTCTCTTCTGGTAGAAGTACTAAAATGCATTGACTTGAATCTTCTTATATTTTTAAGTGATACAGACATTACTCAGACTTGTTCGTCTGGGCTCATTTATCCAATCTGAGACCATCAAATTTTTAATATTCAATTTTTCCCATCTCTATCAAGCTCTCCCTCAAAATATTTATGTGTAGCTTCAAGAAACTTTATATACATGCCTAGAAATTAAGCCTTAGTAAAGAGGGTATTAATGAAGAGGCTGATGTTTTTAGGCTGATTATGACTTTGCTATGTGATGTGTTATCTGTAGGCATCAGAGATTGTTTTAAAAGTGTTTCATTAGCAACTCTCTATATAGAGTTCCTACTAATAGAGCAACTGGATTAAAGCCCACCTCAGCAGACAGAAGATGATTGGTAGTGTTTTACTCTGTGGCTCCATGGAATTGCCCTGAGCAGAAGCTCTTCTCTTACACTATTTAGAAATAAGGCACATTCTTGATTTCTGTCTCAGAGTTAAAATAAGAAAGACAAATCTCTCTCTGTCTCAGGGCTTTTATGGATTATTTATGACTAAGAGTCACTTAATTCTGGTTTTGCTTGGAAGTTGGATGGATGCAAGATAATTGCAAAAATAATGGGAAAGGTTTAAGGCTTCACTTTATGAGATTTCCCTTTCAGGATATATCAAAACAGCAGAAAAATAAATCATGGGTCTACCACTTGTGATTTCAATGGAAAAATTTTACCTTCTCTTATCAGCAACTGTGTGATAGATGCGTCACATAATGTCAAACAACAAATTAGATTCAAAACTGCAGACTGAGGGAAAAATGCTGTTCAAAAAAAGCTGTTCAAATAGACAATGCCAGTCTGATGGAATTCCATATTTGGAGCATTATTAGATACTCCCAAAATGCAGATAATAGAAAACAGAAAAATTTAATGGGAGATAACATGGGTTTTAAATAAAATTTCAATTATGTTCTATCAGATATTAACATTTGTGTGCTCTGTAGTGTACTTGATACTTTACAAAAATTAAGAAATGAAAATACCACTTTCATCTACGTAGTAGCTATAAGTATCATTTTGTTTGCAGAACCTCAAATGTACACTTACTGAGTAATGCAACCATGAGGGAAAAGTTAATCATGAAAGCACTTTCACTTCTAAAAAACCCCCCACTAAATCACAGTGAGTATGGCTCTCAAATAGCCAGTATTTGCTCATGTCAGTTTGGATCCCTTTAATCTTTTGACATAACAGCCAGCATAAGCTAAAGCCACGTTTACCTACCTGTCCATCCATACAAGAATTATATCTAGCTCATTGTAACTCTGTGGTACTCTGTTCAGTGGTATAAGTATCAATATTATCTTTCTCAGCGTTACAATCTGTGGTTCCACAATCTGACTGACAATCTGAGCAATCTGATCAATCCACAATCTGATTTTGACCTAGAAATATTATTTATTATTTACAGGGATATTGTTTTGCTGTTTTGTTTGGTACAGTCATGAGAGGTAAAGGTGCAGCAGCTAACAGAGTGGTGCCTCAGGTGTGAAGAGCAGTGGAACAAAAGCACAGAGGCACAGAATCAGTGATAAAATTTGGAAGGAGCCTCTGGACGTCATCTGCTCCAGCCTCCCCACTAAAGCAAGGTCACTTTCATTGGCCAGGACCATGTCCAAATGGTTTTTGAACATCTCAAAGAATGGAGACTCCACAATCTCCCTGGGCTGCCAGTGCTGGGTCACCCTCACAAGTAGAAAAGTGTTCCCTGACCTTCAGAAGGAGCCTCCTGTCTTTCAGTTTCTGCTCATTGTCTCCTGTTCCGTTCACCACCCTCAACCATTCCTGCATTTTTTTTTGCCTCTAAGCCACCTGAGTTGGTGATATGCATTGGCATATCTGGTTTGGTGGCACATCCCAAAGGATCTGAATGTTATTCACTAAGAAATTGTGTTTCAACATGGAACTTGTGTGCCAAACTGAGGAGCAATCTGGCAACTCTTGAACCAGATTTCAGTAAAATGAAAATGATCACTTTTGCCCCTGCTTGTAGACAGACTGTTAAGAGGCTTACAGCTGCTTCAGAAATAAGAACAACCAATAATTTGTTAGTTCTATATTTATTGCAAAATAAGAGATGATTCAAGAAATATATATCTTGCAAAAAAACCCTCTAAGACATTATTAGTTGACATGGAAGCTTAACCTTAGAAGTGCTCTTCCTTTAAGTGAACAAGGGGGGTTATTTGGACAGAAAAACATATTATGCTGTCAAAAACCTCTGCTTTATAATGCATTGTGAATCATAGCATTTTTTTCCTTCTTTTATGCAGAATTGCTCAGCTGAGTGCACCTACTTGGAAATCAAAACACCTGCCCATACCCAGAGTAATATATCATTATTTAAACCCTTTTCTGTAGTCTCACTAAAAGTGCATGCCTATACCCTTAAAATCCGAGGGAACTTTCTTGATATCATTCACAATAACTGTGCTCTACAACAGTAACCCTGCTAAAACAGGTAAAGCTATCCATGTTGAATAGCAATAGTAAAAATAAAATTTAAAAGAGAGGAAAAATGTATTTTTATATGTAGCCAATATTTATTGAAAAGAAATACTATAATAAGTGCAGGTGTAGACAGCTAGTGAGGATCTGTGTCTATGGAACAACAAATAGCATATGCAACTTCATGCTTTGAAAGCAGAAACTTTGGAAACTAAAACCAGAGGATAAAATAGAATGATTATATGCTTCAGCTGTATGCAGGAGAATATTGCTGTTGGCTATCAGTGCATAAGTTATGTACAGCAACCTTCAGTGAAAACTCATTCACTTTTGGTAGCTTCTGTCATGGGAAAGGCAAAGACAGAAGCCTGATATAACAGAACTGCAGAAAAATGATGCTCTGATTGGATTATTTGTTGTTTTCTGTGTGACACACTGATGCTGGGTAGCTGGGGAATGCAGAAGGAAACTAGTGTGCCAGCCATATGTGGGTGTTTGATTATTTGCAGTGATGACTATAATTGCATTTTATTTGGGCTGAGGGATGTTCATTTTCTTCACTGTTGGGAGGACAGTTTCTTACTTGCATAGTGAGATATTTTAATCGGACACTAATAATAAAGGAACCATTACTCATGACCATGATTGCTAGTTTAATTCTTCCATGATGATGCAGGCTGATAGCTCCATAGAAACACAGCCCTTTAATCTGGAATGGCTTGGAAAATGGCCAGAATTTGAGATTCATCTCAGGTAGCCAGCAGTTTATTCCTTGATGAAAGAGAAATTTTGCCATCCAAAATAAAGATGAACTCCATATGCAAGTAAATGAATCATTTCTCTAACATTCTTCAAACTTTTTTTGGGTTAAATATTTTTGTTTTCTACAGCACTTCTGCACGCTTTCTACAGTGTGCCAGTAATTATTGTACATATCCCACATAAGATTAATATACATAAGATTAATATATGTAAGACATCTTAGAATTTTGCAAAAATTGCTGTGGTTCCCTGGAATGAGAGGTCTCCTAGCACAAGTAGCCCATTTTCTTCAGTGATACAAGCTGTGTTAAATCAAGGCTCTTGACTTTAGAGATAAAAACTGATATATATTTCCTAAGAATTTGTTCAAAGTGTTTCAGTTTTTGTCTGTGAGGTGGTACAGTTCATGAACATCTGAAACACGTGAAAATGCAGTTAATTAATACAGTGTTCAACTGGCATCCTGTACAAATACTAGATTAATCTGTCATTTAGGAATAATTAAAGCACATCATTTGGACCTTAGGAGAGCT
This sequence comes from Cichladusa arquata, assembly GCA_026413545.1. Taxonomy (NCBI): domain Eukaryota; kingdom Metazoa; phylum Chordata; class Aves; order Passeriformes; family Muscicapidae; genus Cichladusa; species Cichladusa arquata. The sequence continues at coordinate 97,232,082 of JAOTQP010001286.1, read as the reverse complement.
GTGGATTTCACTGCAGGTATGAAATATAGAAACCTCTCTCAGTACTTTTACTCTCTTGTCATTGTTTTGTTTGCTTATTGTGATTCCACAGTAAAATTGTTTCTATAAGTTATCGCTATTGTTACTATAATTATAATTACTTTGATTATTCTACCTAGGGAATTTAAACCTGAATTATTGATCTTAAAGCTTCCAATTAATTATTGCCAACACTGTCAAGGTGGAACCAGGTTAAAAAATTCTTGGTTCAGCTGCAATCACTTCCTGCAGGATGAGACACTCTTCTTGCACTACGGGCCTGCCTTATTCTAGCTTTCAGTGACAAGAGAAATACTGTCTCCAGAGATTTATTCTTTTATTCTATCAGTGGGTTTGAATGAACATCATAATTCCTCTTTTCCACAGGGTTTACGTTCTATAACATATTTTCATTGGTAACCGAGCTGGATTTTTGGAGAAATGGGATTTTTTTGGATGATATCTTTTAATCAGAAGACTTTTAATAAACATTGTTTTGACTGAGAAATATTTAATATCTTCCTCAATTCTATGGAATTGGCAATTGTTGCAAAAAGAGGCATGTCAGCTTTCTACTTGTTACAATTGCACTGTTGACAATATGCATGTTGATGTAATAACTCTTTCAGAACCACTTATTTAAGGGTGGGTAAATATTTGTCTGGGGGAATTTCTCTCTATCTGTTTAGAGAAGAACTAGATTAAGTGCTTGGACTAGATCTCTGACTTTACCCCTAATTCAGCTGATCACAAGATGTGCAGTTGAATTGATAGACATTTTTAGACCCAGTATTTAGGGTTTTGAATCACTAAAATTATTGAATACCTAAGGTCAAATTCAAATTTAAAATGGGAATGACAGTGGAAACATTAGCAGTTTAATACAAAATTAAATTCATTTAATTCAATGGTACAGAATGTTTCTATCCTAAGTTGGCAGAGTAACAAACACATGAATAAAATTTAAAAAAATAGAACTTTCAGTAATTGTCATCTGCCATAAGTGGGTTTAGGTAAGAAATATAGTGAAAAATTATTTGCATCCTGCTAGCATGGGATGAATTGTCTGTTCTCTTAATATGGACTCTATGAGTAGATCATGTCTTTCTTTAACTTATTTCTAGTCTGAAATTTTTTATGCTCCAGGGTCTTCACTTCAGGCTTTTTGCCATTGTCAGCAATGCAGTTCATGTTACTGGACCTGAACAAGAGGTGATGGTTGTTCTTGTATGTATTCGAGTATTGAGCTGAAGCTGCATTTCTGTTCCCTATTAGTTTATAATTTATTTTATGTTCAGTCATCCACATACTCTACCTCTTAATTAAGGTCTCACAACCTCATTATTTTCATTAACTTTCTGACTCTAAGTTTCACAAAAAACAAGCATAATTTATTTTTTTGCACTGTTTCTAACAGTTTGTTTATGTCACTGCCAGTCACTAAACAACTCCAGTTGTTTAATTTTCTTTCAACTAACCAAAGATAAGAGAATATTCAAGGCCTTTCTTTACTCTGCTCCTACCTGAACACCTTCTCCTTTTCTATTCTGACCCAAGCTGCTTTGTTTACCTACCTCCTCTCAAATGAAAGTCTCAGCATCTTCTTTCCAGGCTGTCATTAGTTGAGAATATAGCAATTAATACGAAAGACCCATGCTCCCTTCCCTTCCCTTCCCTTCCCTTCCCTTCCCTTCCCTTCCCTTCCCTTCCCTTCCCTTCCCTTCCCTTCCCT
>JAOTQP010001286.1:97190703-97220003 GCA_026413545.1 Cichladusa arquata | reverse complement strand
TCATTGGTTTCCCGAGCTGTCCATCACCAAATCAGCTCTCTGATTGGTGCCAGCAGCTCACAGGGGAAGCTCCCAGAAACAGGAGAGTCCCTCCCACTCCCCAGCCTCATGGAGCCTTCCCTGAGGCGAAGCCACCCCTCCCCCTGAGCACGTGAAACCAACACACCATCACAGTGCGCCAGCCTTACCTCAAAGCATTTTGGCTTTGCTTTTGAAAGTAAGAAGAAAATTGTCCCTCCTCTGATCTCCAAAATTAGATTTTCGTCATTCTTCAAGTGCATAATAAGGAATATTTATGCGAAGAAAATACTCAGTGTTCAAGGACAAGCTAATTGGGTTCTTTTCATAATTGGTAGTTTATTGTCCATTTGTATTCAAAACTGTTTCTGCTGAACTCCCTGAGCTGTGAAAAGAAGATGCAGTGCTTTTTATATTATGTGCTTTTCTTAGCTGTCAAGCCTAACTAAAGAATATCTCACTTTTATTTAGAAAAGACCTTTGCAATGTCTTCAGCTATGAGGAACAGGTATTTACAGGTTAATGCTTGAACTGGTGCTGTGTCAATTTTATTGTCCCATTCAGAGAGAGTGCAAGAGCCTCCCAGGCTTTAGGTCCATCCTTCCCACCTGGGAATCCCATTGTAGAAGTATTACCTAGAGCTAAAACTTTTTGGGGCCTACACCTCACTGTGCATCTTCCTCCAGATTTCTTTTTCCAGATTCCTTAGGCTGTGCATCAAGAGCAGGGGCAGAGCAGTTTCTTTGCTTCTGTTTTCAAGAATTGCATGTATATCAGAGTATTGTAAAAATACTGTTCTAGTTTTGTTTATAGATTAAACACACTTTGGACTTCAGTAAAATTCCCTGTCAATGGCAATGAAGAGGAAAAGAAACAACCCTCAGCAACTCTTATAGTTATTCTGTTGATACATTAATGTTTACAGACTGTCAGATACAGACTACTTTTGCCACAACAGCTAATCTGTGCTGCTGGGTAATTTGGAAGTAAAATAAATGTAAAGGTTAAGACGAAAAAAACGCTATGCTTATAAATTTAATTTTTTTATGAAGTTCACGGTGAATACTGCTGAAACCTGGAACCCAACTCCTGCTATTTAATGTATTCCATGTGTCTGGCAGAAGTCCATAGCTCTCTAGATACAAAAAGAATTTGAGATTAAAACTAAGAAACTACTGCACCCAAAGGATACTTTTCTTCCCAGCTGCTCATCTCTGCACTCCAATATCTTGGCATTATGATACTTTTTATGAATTAATCTTCACAAGCTGATAATATTTTCATGAATTCCAATTGGCTGCTGCACAGAGAGAGCCTGGTTTCTTACAAAATACACTGTTTTTTGGCATCTTTGTTAGATGTAGCTGTGTGGAAAGAGGAATTATCCAGACTACAGTTTACTTACCAGAAGAAAACATGTGGACAGGCTTTAATTACAGATCATGTGGAAAACACATAATTAAATAGAAAATTCTTGTTATGAGCCTTTGTTGCAAATAGAATTAAACTGAGATGAACTAACTACCGAAGTGGTATTTATGCTTGCTGTATGGAGTCAAAATATTGAGTAGCTAAAATACATTTTTCAAATTCAATGGATTTTAATGGAGAGAGAATTACCTTCTCAGATGTGTTATATAAACAAATCAAACACTTCAGAAACCAGGATCTGTGTTTACATTCATCATCCATGATGAATAAAGACAATGATGGTCCCACGCAGTTACGTTTACTTCATAAGTTGCAGTTTAGGAACAATTTCCATCAATATTATCCACCAGTCCTGGCTCTTTAAAACCTTAGTTCTGTACATCTTTATGTGGGTCTCTGTAAGCCTGTTATTCCTTATTCCATTCTACAGAAATATCTATTTGCCTTGTGTATGTGTGCCACAAATTCAGCATAGGTTGACAATCTCCAGATGTAACAAGACCATCATTTGGTGAAGATGTGGAGAAACAGCAGGGTGGAGAATTCTGTGGATCTGAGCTCTACAGTGTAGATGTTTATTAGAAAATCTTTGTATGTGACTGTAATTGATTTGGATATGGTCTTCATTTAATTTTCCACAGAATCTCTATTCTGTTGCATGTTTTAGTTTGACGAGCACTGTTGGGTCTGATTTATGGCCTCAGTACCTCAAAAACTGAAAACCTCCCAGTGATATGAAAGACATTTTCATGATCAAAGCATAATCTTTCTGCCTCTGGGTACTGCAGACACGCGTATTCACATTTCTTTATGAACTCATTAGTTCAGCCTTCCTGCTATGTATCACAAGAACACAAGGACAGCAGCCACTTGTTACTCTCTCCAGCAGCAACTTGTGAAAGAGATTTCATATGTTCACATACATAATACCAGAGGATTTTACTTGATGTTAGAAATCTTATATAATTTACTCAAGAACTAAACTCAGCTTCAGGAATAAAGCGAGGATGAAAAGATACTACAAGGCTCTTTAGAAAGAAGACTTCACAAGATTTTCAGAATATCAGCTCAAATAATTTTGCCCAAAAAGCAAAACTGACAATGCTACAGATGACACAGATGAAGCTGGAGACTGTACACAGGATCAGATGCAGTCCTGTGGTCTCTTCTTTATTGATGGAGTTCAGTTAGCGTTCACCTGAAAGGGGCAGAATAAGGATCTCAAAATCTCACCTCAACAGAGCTGGTGAAAAAGAGAAAGAAATAAAGCATCTTGCTGTTAAATCCTTCAGTGAGAAGAACATGTGCAGTTTAGTAAGATGGGATTTAATAAAAGAAGGTCAAAAGACTGCCATCCCACTGTGATGAATATGTATTTGTGCAGAGCAGAAGAACTACATAAATTGTTTGGAAGCACATCAGTGTGCATGCTTAGTGGGAAGAAGGTAGAAATAAAGTCAAAAAGGTGCATTGAAATAAATATAAAGGTACACCTCTACACTCTGAAGCAAGCCTGGGTCTTTGTAGTCTCAATCTAGTCATAGAATATCATAGAGGTGAATTGAAAGCACTAATTAATCAGCACTTCTCCAGCAACTGATATGTCCCCTCTAATTGTAGTAGATGGAAAAAGACAGAATGAAGAACTTTCAAATGTCAATGCCATTGTCCATGGATGACTAAAGAATTATTGAGGTGGACCTTTTGAAAAGAGACTTTGCAATGCGTTGCAATAGCTCTCAACAATCACTGATTGTTTTGATCTTTCAAGAAAATTTACATTTCACACATGCAATAATGAGAATTGAGCTGCATTGCTGACTGCATCAACAAGAACAAGACTTATACCTTGACCATAAAATAGTTAAATAGATTTCAGAAGTTTAGAAATATAGTAGCCTTCTTCCTTTAAAAATTTGAAAAGTAGCATCAGTCTGGGTTTAACAAAGTAGTTAAGTATAGAAGAAACAGCACATCTCTGCAACATGAAGTGTGTGGAGTGCCTGCCAATACTGGGTTGTTTAGTGAAAGGATATGAGGACTGACTGTACTGTGATGTGTCAGGAGATATCAACATTGATTTATGCTGTTCAGGACACACAGAACAACTTTCAATTATTGCTAATGGGATGTGGAGCTCTTTCTTTGTTCTCAGTCTCTCTGTGCCTTTCCTGCATCACTTCAATATAAAATTGACAAATAAGAATTTGAACATTTTCAGGTATAAAGACCTCAGTGAAAGTCATTTATTTCTCAAGATTTTCTGAATCATGGGCAGGAAGCATGTTTTTATACAAGACTGACTTTTCTGTTGGAATTTTGTCCTTTTCTCTATTTTGTCAGTGTTTATTCTGTCTTGAAATCATTGTCTTCTGCTTTGGGCTATCAGGCTGCTGCACTTGTGTGTGCAAAAGCCCTTGCTTCCAACGGGATGCTAGTCTCTAGTTTTACTTTGCTGAGAAACAAGAAATTTAATTGCTATAGGAGATGTGTTGACAAAGGCTGTTCTGATGTAAAAATGAAGACTTCTGCTTTTACACCCCTTATGCTTTTTCCAGGTCAAAACTGCTGAATCTGGGTCTGGAGTAAGCAGATGTTGCTCTTTATAGTGCTGCTACAGCCTCTCTGGGGTGCCCTTCCCCTCTTGCTCATCCACACTTTTGGTAAATATTAGCCTAAGTCTTAATTTTCAAATGCACTACCTCTCCTTTATATGTTACTGCCATCCTTTCTCTGCAGCTGATTTCATTGAAAGAACGATCAACTACACAGTTTTCAAATTGTATTATAGGTGTCTTTTACCAATAGTTGTAAAAAGTAAGTATCTCTCAGCGTGACAGGAACAGAGAATCGCTGAATCTAAACCTATAAAGTATCTGTTTTGAAATCGGACTCTCATAGCTATTTACAAATTAAACTTTAAAAATGTTTAGGGAATTTATGTTTATTCTTGAAATTCAGCTGTGTGGAAACACATTGGACTCAGAAATACACTTACCCAGGTCTAGTTCAAGCTTGCCTTTGAAGAGTGCAAATGAAAACTTGCAGAACAGAATAATCACAGTGCAATTACCTCCCATTACAGCACAGGCAAACAGCTGGCATGGTGCTGTTTGTTATGTATGAACAACGTGGTTGGAATCCCATGGAGCACAGATGTAAATTATCTCTGCCTCTGAGAGATTACAGTGAAAAAAAAAACAAAACGAGAAAACCATATATAAACACATTTATACTAGACGAATTATTTAAAATGTTGTTGTGAGGGAAGGAACGAGGAAAACCTCTCATACAAGATTTACATTGAATTTTAAAAATTTGATTTTTAAAATATTCAATTTGGAAGATGCTGTGCTATGTGTATGTCTCATTCAAAAGTCCTACTGAGATATAGTTGAAACAATGATAAATCATAGTCACCCACAGTCTTACTGCTTGGGAAAATCTGCGCACTAGCAACAGAAAATTACTCTGTGAGAGCCACTCTTTACTTTTGAATGTGCAGTATGTAATGAAAGAGTTGCCAAGAGAAACCTCCTCTCCTCTGGAAAAGTGAAAAATAAAGTTAATTCATGATGGTATATAGTCGCCAACTTAGCATATTTTGTGGCATAACATTGTGTGGATAATAAGTGTCTATTAAAGAGAGATTTTCTTCAGAAACAACACAGACTGGGTGCTAAATACAGGCTATTAAATATAATTAAGCTGTCATGGCTTTTATTAGAATGTGTTTCAATGTATGAGGTACTTGTAGTTGTCCTATCTGAAGGGCTTGATTCCAACTCTAAAATGTAATTCAGCCCCACAGAAAGACAGGTATTATTTTCTCTTGTGTAAGTGAAAAAATCTTGAAATTTGACAGCAGCATAATTTAAAAGCTGTCTTAATAAAAGTTTCTAAAGGGATATTTTGAATTAGTATTGCCTTCACATGGACATTCTCTGGATACAGTGTCTCTTGTTCAGTCCTAGCCAGTAAGGTCCATGGTAATCTTCGGTGAAAAGCCTGCACAATTCCAGCTTTAAGAAGCTATGTTCAGATCAGGGATGATTTGCTGCCAGGCAGACTCAGGTCTACATTTTCAGTCTGTGTGGAGCAAATATGTTCTCTAAATATTTAGTCTGCACTTAAAAAAAAAATTAAAAATTAGTGAAGTTAGGATCAAGACTAAGGGCTCCAGGGGGAGGTGAGGGCTAGTAAAAGTCAGCAGAAAAACCACACATGACTAATCAGTGACTGAAAGTGTGCTGCTACAATTGAATCCCTAGATTGTCCTCCTGCTAGTCTGAGTCTTCATGCACTGCTGGAAAAAAATATAAGGTCTATCTGCCCCTTTCCAATTTATGATATCCTACAAATCTTCAGAAGTTTTGTTGAAAGAAATCTAGCTAGGATGGTATAGTAACTAGCATTAATGCTTAATTAAAAAGGAAAGAAAAACATGATAATAATGCTGTACAATTTTCCACTGAGTTAAAATTAGAGTGTGTTATTATTTCTGAGGAGATTTACTTGACATTGAGTGTTTGAGGTTTTATGATAAAGAATTTTTTATATCAATTAAAACTTGCTTAGTTTTATGGATTTAAGATTGTTTTATATTCTTATGTGTACATCTACATGCCCATGTATATACACCATTGCTGTAAAAGACTTTAAAAGTCACCTTTTTTATAAGGTTTTCTGCAAAATTCTTTCTCTCTTCTTAAAAAAAAAAAAAAATTTAATACAGAGAGATTTGGTTTATTTTGTGGAAGCTCTATTAAACACCTGTTTCAGTTTTTTCAGGTCAAATAGTGACCATTTGAATCACCATTCATCCCCTATGACAAAGAAATCAGCCAGTGTATTTCCTTGCATGTTGTAATTTCCTAATTTCCTACTTGGAATAGCCCAATGTATTATTTTAATCAGAATTCTCTATAAGTACTCTATAAGGAAAGATAAAATGGAAAAAGTATTGAATGAAACAGCTTATGCTTAAAATATTTAATGGATACTAACAATTTTTTTTCAGCCAGAATTATTCAAATATATAAAATGACAGGAAGCAAAAAATGATCCTTCAGACTTAACAGGAGGAGCAATTAAGCTTCTCTATTTCACAACAGCAATGGGAATGATGCAGGGAGGAAAAAGCCTGAGGCATTTCATGATATGACAAATAAGACCTAAATAATGCAATGTTTTCTCAGCTGCAAATGCAGGTGTTTGCAGAAGCAGTGCAATTGTTCATCCCTTTGGATGCACAATTCCCTTTAGTGACATATCTGAATAAAGATTCTTTTACCGTGTGTTTATCCCTGATGGCCCCAGGGTTTTCTACACATTTCAATATTCCACATTCCCCCCCCCTCCAACCCGCCACCCCAATATGCAAAGATATCTAAAAATAGAAGAAACCCCAGAAACCCCAATTTTTCAGTTGTCTACTAAGTACACTCCAAAAACAAGAAGGTTTTATTTAAATTTTCCAGTCATGACTGTGGCTCTCTCTCTAACACCTTGCTCAGAATATGTGACCACACTATAAAAGATAAGACTTACTTATGCAGATGTGAATGAGATTTTAGTGCATTTGTATGTATGCATGTAAATACACAGGGGACGATTTGATAATATTCATGGAAGTATCCCTGGGGAAGCATTTATTCCTATCTGCACTCCTATTTTCAAACAGTATTTTCTTTTTCCTCTCTGATAGAGACATACAATATTGCTTACTAGCTACTTTCCTAGCTCTTATTTTTAATTGTTGCCTATTAAGAAAAGAATTAAAATGAAAAAATCCCAAACCAAAACACCCCCACAAGAGACTGAGGAAGCATTGTATTGTCACAGTTGTATAGAAAACCTTGAAAACTGGGCTAAAGGTAACTGAATGTTACCATTCATTTGGCAGTGCTGCTTGAAGTCTGAAAATAATTGCTTTGACTCATAGAAATTGACCTATGCAGTTTGTTATCTACCAGCTTTGACACCAGCAATGATGCATTCAGCATCACTGTTTCTTTTTTTCTGAGCTGCTACAATATGTTGGAAAACAGAAGCAGCATTTTTTTCTCTTTTGCCTAAAAATTTTCAAGTCAGTTCCTCCAGCACCTTGACTTGTAGGATTGTGAGAGTCCCTCTTCCTCAGTTTAAGGAATTAAGTGAAAAGAGCCAGATGATGCACCAAGGCTGCAAAACCTGGAGGCCATACATGTGAGCAGCCTATGTGGTGGTGTTCCAGAGAGGATGTAGGACTTCAGAAGCACTAAAAGAGAAACAGAATAATTAATTCCTCAGATAAATATTTCAAACATGCTGAAAGTGTTACAGGTGGTTGACTCTTTGAGATGCAATTAGAGCAGCACACAAAAATTTGTTAGCACATTTTCAGGAAAGAGATTATAATTGAAACACACTGTTCCAAAACAAGAACACTTTTCAGGTCAATTGTTTTGGAGTAAACTCCTTCCCAGGACTGAAAAGAAGCTTTGTGCTCTGTGGCATGGGAGCTACTTGGCTTTAGGACATTTGGATTGTCTTTTTTTACCCATCATAATGGTAGAATAACAGAACAAACAGGATTGAAAAGTTGTAGGCATCTGCCATGGGGACTGTGTGCTCCCAGGAATCAGAGGTGCTTGCTAGCATCTCCCCACCATTACAGCAGACACATTTGGAAACATACTCATCATAATTTCCTAATAGGTTGCTCTGGATCCTGAAAGCTGAATATAGTATCTTCAAGGACACTTTACTTCTGTGCAAGTGCTTTACATAATCTATTTTTTGAGAGTCTTTAACTTTCTCTTTCCAAAAATGGTGCTCCACACAGACAGGCATTGTCTAAAGAGTATTAGCTTGCACTGGTGTTACAGTTTGAGTATGGATGCAATGCGTTCTCTGTAACTGTTTAGCATGGATACCATTTGTTTGAATGGTAAGAAGAAATGTCTTAAAGGTGGGACAAAGATGGGACAAACTCCTAGAAAATGGCAAAGTCATCTACAAGCCACTGAAAAAGTTGGTCCTGCTCTAAGCTCTTCTATTCACTCTGGGGCTGAGCACTCTGCTCAGAAGAGTCAAACTCTATTCAAAACATTTTCTATGCATCTGGTAAGCTGTGAGTGCTCAATTGGTGCAAAGAAAATAATTGGATTAGACAGAAGAAACTGAGACAGAAATTGAATTTTTGAAGTATGATCTGTCTCCTCCACCCCCAACCCCACCAGTGAACTGAAAGATTTTTCAGCCCTTTTTTAGAAACCTTGCAGTTACATCTAAAGTTACACCCACGTGCCTTTTGCAGCGCAGCACATTTAAGACGGTTTAGGGCATGTTGTAATCCAGCACTTCAAGAAGATGGTGTTTCATCTACCTGTTATCTCTAGCACTCTAGCACACTAGGCTTCCTTCCTTGTTTTGCACAGGTGAAACACTAGAAATTCCTTTCAAAAAAGCCTGGTTCAGTTTTAATCTATGTGTAGACTTGCATCTGGTATGACACAAGTGAAATGTGATGGGCAAGAAGGGTAAGGAATGTATGTAAGAATGGAGTCAAGGGGATGACTGTGCATCTTAAATTAAGGCTTTCTAGTACACTGGCATTTAAATTTTTTTCCATGGGGTCCAACATCCATAAATGTCTCCGATGGGAGTTGCCATATCTCAACCATTTGGAAACTCACGTGCAAATGCTCTCATTTTTTTAGTGATGCAACATTTTTGTCCTTGACGCTTTCCAAGGACCACTATCCTCTTTATTGACTATATCCTGCAATAGGGTTTCAAACAAAGGAGTCTTACTGCAGATATGAATATGCAGAAAATTCCAGAGTACTGTCTACGGTGCTTCTTGGAGTAAAATCTTGTACACTTCTTTTGTTTCTTCAAGTTTTCTTTCTAACTAAGCGTCTTATTTGAGTATACAGTTTCATCACTTCTTTTACTCCTGTATGCTTCATGACTTTGGTGTGCTAGAGGCATTTCCTATAATAATTTTTTTCTTATTTAAGTAGTTTTAATCTCTAATGGGGCTCTTTGTTCCTTTATCTCTTTTTCTTTCTCTCTTTTTTTTAAAAATCACATTTTGACCTGCTGCTACTTCCCATACTTTCTTCGTGAATTTCTTTCCTTTTGTCTCTCTTTATCTTCTCTCATTGTCTGGTCCCTTAGCAGATTTTTATTCTTCTCTACATTTACATGCAGAACAGAAATGTTCTGTAGTGTTCACAGCTGTATGATAAGCTCTGATTTTAATATTCTAGTCCTGTGTACAAAGAACTGCTTACACAAGGGAATGACTCACTCTCCACTGCATTCTAATCTAGCAAGTTTAAATTACACTGATGGCTTAGCTTGAGATCAGCTTCTCGTAAAGGAGTCAGAACTGGCTCCCCTAGCAGCTTTTCAAAATTACTTTCTAAGATACTATGCTTTCTGCTTGAGATCAGATAGTAGAATCTTCACAGAAAGGTGGTATATCTAGTCTTGTACTGTAATTGATGCCTAAATCTCTGAAGTTTAATTATGCTTATCGTGTCTTGAAAACTGCAAGCCTTAATGAAACAAGTTGTATTGGTTCCAAGCCAGACATTGAGAGAAGCAGAACTTATTCCCTAACTTCTTTTTTCCCTACCACTCCGTCCTCCCACCCCCAATTGTATTTCTACATATTTATAAGATGCCCCTGAGATTTCTGCAAGCTAAGCAGCTCTATCTCTCTCAGCTTCTTCTTAAATGAGGAATGCTCTGAGCTCTTACCTTACTCATCTTTGTGGCGCTTCACTGGACTCTCCATGAACTGGACTCTTCCCACATCTCTTTTGCTCTGGGGAGCCCATTACTAGATCCAGATGTATCCAGATGTATCTTACCAGTTGTCCTGGCTCCACCAGCACCCTCTGGTCAGTGTCTACAAAGGTGCTTTCTGTAAGAGCACTCTTATCCTAACACAGTGGTCCAGCTTGTCCAAAGGGAGCTTTTTGGACTTGAACACCCCTCAGAGGTTGCCTAAACAAGGTAGGAGTAACTTACTAGAATATACTTATGATCCTTTTCTGGGATAGGGATTCCAGACCAAAACCTTCCAACAAATAGTTTTAACATTCTTAAGACATGTCTGGACTCTCATAGTTGCAGCATTGTTACATCACTTGATCCAGTTTATAATGGTGCACATAAAGTAAATCTTAATCATGAGGGAAAGAAGTTGGGTTCATCAGAGATCTGATAAATTTTTAATTAATATTTTAAAATAATTGTTTTCAACAAACAAGCCTAGGAGTTTTATTTCTGAAAATTTTCATGAGTAAGTTGTTAATTTTTATTTATTTAATTAAATAAACATTAAATAAACATGCTGCAAGCAGTTGTTTTATGGACTGCTTCTAATTGTTCTTTTTTCCAGGTGCAAGCTGAGTTTAAGAAAATGCTTAAAAAATTTGAATGGATAATTTTTCACTTATCATTGTAATCTCCCATCTTTGTTTTTAAGACAATGAGATGTCAGTTGCATTTTTCTTGCTAAAACATACCTTTCTGCACATAATGTTTTAGTATCCACACTTACACAATTCTTGAAAAGTGGATGCAGGAACCTCAGGAATAAACTGTAAATTAGAACATTCTAATAAAATATTTGTCATCAGGAGTTGGTGAGTACGTTCACTACTCATTTTGAAATGAAAGTTGAAAGGGATTAACTCAAAAATATGTTCAAAAGGAAACCAGTGTCTGCAAGATATGCCAAGCATGAAATGTCATGCCCTCTCTCTTCATTTGCAAGACATGTCTTTTGGTGCTGCTCAGGAGTAGACTCATGAGCCTGGAAGCTCCAATCTGTCATGCAAATGGGTAAAGGACTGCTGGAGAAGCCCAGATGTCTCTAGGATGATGAAGAATTGCTTGAGGGTCTGCTGGATTTTTGTGAGGAGGCAGCTGGCATCTGCTCAGCTGTGTTTCACAGCACTGGCTTTGATCCTACTTGTGTTTTCATGGTAGCATTAGTCTCTGATCAAATGAGCCTTAATCACTGAGCTAGGATCAACCTCTTCCTCATACAAAATAGCACGAAAGAAGACCAGGAATATTTTTTCCAAACAGAAACATTCAGACAATTCTCTTGACCACTCCATGTCATCTTACGAAACCTCCTTTATGTAGCTTGGACTTGTAATATTGCAAATGTGTGTGAGTATGCAGGGGGAAAATATCAGAAGTGTATTTGCTATTGCTGTGGTTTAACCCCAGCCAGGAGCCTAGCCCCACACAGACCCTCACTCACTCCCCCACCAGTGAGATTGGGAGATAATTGGAAGAGTAATAGGTATAAAACCTGTGGGTTGAGATCAAGACAGTTTAATAGGGAAAGCAGAAGCTATGTGTGCAAGCAAAGTAAAAGCCAGAATTAATTCCCTGCTTCCCATGGGCAGGCAGGTGTTCAGCCATCTCCAGGAGAGCAGGGCCCCATCACAGGTAATGGTTACTTGGGACTCCACCACTCCAAATGTTCCTCCCTCCTTCGCCCTTATTCCCCCCCTTTCCATACTGAGCATGATGCCATGTGGTCTGGGATATCCCTTGGGTCAGTTTGGGTCACCTGCCCTGGCTCTGTCTCCTCCCCAGTCTCCTCACCAGTGTGGCAGTACAAAAGCAGAAAAGGCTCTGGCCCTGTGTAAGCCCTGTTCAGCAGCAACAAAATCATCTCTGTGTTATCAACCCTGTGTTCAACACAAATCCACAGCACAGCCCCATACCAGACACTGCGAAGAGAATTACCTCAGCTGAAAGCAATACTGTTATATAGGAGAATGTACTGCATTAAGCACATAAAATCTAATTCAAGTGTGTAATTAATGCTATTGCATATGGGTGGATATTCTTTGGAGTGCAATACTTAGCAGACTTGTAATGGCTTTACATTATTTAATAATTACATAGCAATTATAAGCATGTTTTATTCTCTTGGATACAAGGAAGCTACAGGAGCATTTATGATTAAACCCTCTTATGGCACCAAGAGCTAATGGGTTTTTTAAAGGTGATTCTGTGTCAGCTTTTTTGTACACATAACTGCATTATTTTAAAAAGGGAACTTTTTATAGTCTGAAGCAATCTTGTCACAGCAGACTGGAATATCATCACGTTTTTTGACATTACAAATCAACTTATGCTGGTTTCAGCTCTGGCATGGCAAATTACTTCTGATTTCTAAACCATTACATTTAAAGATAGGTCCTATATTCATGATAGCATTACAAAATTTGCATGTAAATATACCTTCAAAGAGGAGTCTAATAAACAAGAAAATACTTAGTAATGGCTGTGAAAAACTCAAAACATATGTATTCATGAATAACTCTGGGTTGTCATTAACTTTTTAAAAAGATAGTATGGTGAAATGAAAATGGCAACAGAATCACTTGATGTACATCTAGTGAATGAACAAAATTTGGGCATTATAGTGCTAAAGTAGCTGATGCCAGTCAAACCTATGTCTGAAATAAATATATGGATAGGCACAAGAAAGTGAGAGACATAATACCTTATATTTCAAAATGATGACTCCCTAATCTCAGCCATTGAAGGAAGAGGGAAAAAGTAATTAAAGAGTTAGAGATCCTTCTAAAAAGCAGTGGGCCTATGCAGAAGAGACATGAAGGATCACAGATTCAGGGAGTAAAAGCTTATGCTTTTTAAGGGAGAAATAAAACAAAAATCAAAGAAGATGCTAATAAAAAACCCAAAAACCAGAGTCTGTCTATGTCTATAAGCCAAGTGATTTTGTACACTGAAAAAAGGGAGGGTCTTTCATGTATTGCTGGTGGAAAATGTTGCACAACAGTGGAGCAGAGGTATTTTGCAGTTTTTGAATTCTAGTTTTCTGTAGAAAATTTCTGTAGAAAACTGGAATTCATCTTTGACAGCTACAATATCACCTTTAATATATTTCAGCTTCCATATAGCATCAAAGGCACTTCAGTCTCCTGCTGGGTATGTTTGAATGGTGCATCACTGAGAGACCCTTTCCTTTTTTTGGAAAAAATGCACATGGCTTTTTCTGTCTGTTCATTCTTGGCTACAAAATAAAGAAGAGAAAGAGGCAAAGTATGATAAATGACATATTTACAAAAACTAATATGACAACTGTGAAACCAATATTTCTTTGGTGTGGCTACAGTCACTGTCAAAAATGCAATTAATTTAATTTGTATGTTTAATTAAAATAATGGATAAATAACATGCCAACAAACCATTTTTGATGGAAAATCTTTGAAAGTTTGTAGAGCTATAATGTGAAACTCATGTGTGAAAAGCTCAGCAATAACAAGATCTGGCCATGGATTCTTTCATTTTTGTTGTTACAATTTGAGGAGGAAGATTCTCACAAGAAAAGTGCCAGAAATGGTTACAGCACCCTTACTGCTCTATTTCCCAGTCTAAATCAGAAGAAGAGAAGTTTACATTTTTTTCTTATTTTTTCCTTATTTGTTAATTTGGGAATTATCTAAATAAAACTCAATTAGTAGGAAGTAGAATATTTATTATTTTTAAAGTGATAGTGGGCTAAGGAGGAAGAGATATTCTCAGCCTTAAATAATTTACTATCAAATCACAGCACGCAAATCTCTAAAGAGCAAGAACACAACTGTAAATTTCCTGACAATTATTGATTATTTATTGTGTTTATAATTTACTCTTTTTGACAAAAATGAGATGTCACAACATTTAACAATTTTTCCTTTGACTTCACAGGTTCCATTTTTTCCCCTGAAGTTCTCAGCATACTTCTATAGACTTAGACAACATTACCTTCTTGGTGAACTTTCTCTCAGGTGAGAAGCTATGTAACATTCAAGATAATGTTGTTTTTTAGTAAGTATTTACGAAGTTGAAATTGAATCATTCTGTTTTGTAAACATTTGGTAACTATATTTACTCTTTGGCTCAAGGTTCTAGCACTGCAATGATTTTCTGCAGACTGGTATTTCAGGACATGGGGATTTTCATTTAGAAAAGCATGGAAATGTATGTTGTTTCCTTATTTTCTGGGGGCTACATTTAACATATTTATAAATGAAACAAACAAACAAATGGAAGTGAAGAATGGCAGGAAGGAAAAATTATTAAGTACAAAACAATAAGCAACAATTTAGACTAGGTGGTAGTCTGACTTAAAAAAAGGGAGAAACAAAAACTTTGTCTGTGCTGGGGAAAAAAGGTAGCTTAGCAGTGCTGTCATTACTTCTGACAATGAGGCTCCAAGGTTCCTGTGGCTGCAAGGGCATGCTTCAAAGAGCTGCTGAACGTCACTAGTCAGTTTAGTTCCAGCTCTCTGAAATACAGTATTCATGAAGAAGTGTTCATTGTCAGGGCTGTTTTGCAGAAAAATAAGACACCTGTTCTATTTAAATGCTTTTGCTGTAAACCAGCTGGGGCCAGCGCTGGTGCTCAGGAAGTGTTGGGGTTTTGGGATTGTTGGTTTGAGCTTTGGGCACAGCTTTGCTGGCAGCGATGGCTGAAGCTGGGAATGAACACCCTTTGCCTTAGAAGAGTCCCAGTATTTAATTGCAGTAGAAATGAAGGCACTGAGACAGCCTGGCTGCAGTTTCAAACAAAATATAACCCTTTGGTGGCTGAAAATATGAAACTCTTCTATAACTCTTCATATATAACTCTTCTAGACATTTAATGTGAGCCCTGCAAAGAATGAAACAAGCACAGTGAAACTTCTTCTATGTCCTCCAAAATATGGGAAGCAGATGCAATATACTCTTTTGGTAATGCATCTTATTAATATCTGTGTTAACACTAATATAATCATAGGGATAAAAATAAAAAAGCTCAATTCCAATAATCCCCTTTGCAAGCAGTTTGTCCTTGGTTTCAATATATAACTCCAGGACTGAAAACACTTTGTAGGGCAAGAAAACACTGTAATAGCAACATAAAGGAAAGATCCTGAGAGTTGATATGACAATTTTTGTCCTTAAATCATACTTAATTTGGTAATTACCAACATGTATTTAAGATGGTTATGAATAGGACTGAATTATATGAATTATTTCACATATTACAATATGATTGCAGTCATGAATGAACTTTCAGGGTAGACTCTGTTGCTCCTGTCTGAAGTGGTGGTTTGCATGGAGCCAGTCTAGCTGCTAGCTGACCCTGCAAGATGAAGTTACAGCCCTCCTCCTCCTCACTTTGCACTTGAGGCTTATTCTCCCCAGACCAAGCTGATTCACTCACTGTGTGAGTTGCTAAGAAGGCAACAAAAGGTGAATTTAATTGAATTAATGTCATGTTATATACTTTACACATTATCTAATTTTTAATAGGTATATGTGTACTCTATAGATCAATTTACATTATTTATATAATGTAATTTAGACTATGCTAAACTCTATGTATTAAAATTATTAGAAATTGGCACAATGGCAGCTCTCCAGAGCTCAGAAGAGCTTCATTATCAACAAAATTTTAGCTTTAATTAATATTTATAAAGGAGTTTGGGCATAAAGAACTGCAATACAGTTTCAAATACGCTCAAGCACATAAATTTTAAGGTGATTTTATTATGGGTTAAATCCTGATGTTTTTAGGACATTTAGTAGAACCTTGCTCAGTAACTAGCATATATATGGTATGGCCTAGTGATATTTCCATAAGTCTCCAGCAACTGTGCTGAAAGTGGACAGGAATTACAGAATCTGTCTGTGAAACTGCACATCATCTCGAGCACACAGACAGGGATGCAGGCAGCTGGCTCCAAGAACTGGGTCTGTATAGGCATGCTTTGGGCCCGTGGTCCAGATTATGATCTTGTCAAGAAAAAATAATATTTGATGAAATATGATGATGAGATGAAAGACAGGTTTTCTGAGTGCAGAAAAAGGATTTTGAGCATAGATAATTTGTGTTGCAATTGTTTAGGGTTTATTTCTGCTCTTTCTGTCCTGGTTTTCAGTAAAGAAAGTCTTTAAGAAGAACATCTTTAATAAGACTAATTTAAAAAAAATCTTTTTTTCCCATATATCAGAAAGCTGCCTTAATAGTGTGAATCATACCACTTCAGTTTCATCTTTACAGTCACTCCTTTCACTCACAGAAGCACTGAAAATTGTTCAAGCATCATTTATAGCACCTGGGTCCTTAACAGAGACATGAATATTCCCCAGAATATAATCAAATTAGTTGGAATTGTAAACTCAAACCTAATTACAAAAAGATGCATTGTAGAAATGTTTCTACTTCAGAATACATAAAGTCCTTCTGGTCCTACTCCTAGAACCTATCCTAGGTTCAAGTAT
This sequence comes from Cichladusa arquata, assembly GCA_026413545.1. Classification (NCBI taxonomy): domain Eukaryota; kingdom Metazoa; phylum Chordata; class Aves; order Passeriformes; family Muscicapidae; genus Cichladusa; species Cichladusa arquata. The sequence goes on along the minus strand of JAOTQP010001286.1, from coordinate 97,203,246 downwards.
AGTATCTCTGGTAATATCACTACAAATTAACCTTGTAAGAGTGACACTTTCTTTGTTAATATTATTATAAACTTGAGTGTAAAGGGTCAATGGTAAATTAAAATAAATCAGTTGAAAGGAGATTAACCAATACAGTTCATGAATTGTTTCTAAGTTTTTAAGAAGATCATATTTCAGTGAATATATATTTTTCAGCTGGGAACTTCATGCAATCATGAGTAGAAGAGAGAACATTCCTATCATATGGAATCCCTACAAATGAGCTCTTCTGAGATTTAAGTCACCTTTTGCCCTTTTTGTCATTTATTTATCACTAATTCATGGAAGCTGTCTATGACACCAGCATGGGAGTTAGGAAGGATTCCACTGGCACTTTTAAAAACACTGTCTGAGGAATGGGAACATTTTAAAACACGATTTTGCACCTTTACAGCACCTAAGGGAAAGTCATTTAAGCAGCTGATAATGATCAGAATGGGCAGTCTAGTAGTCAATTGGACAAAAACATGTTCCTCTCCCTCCCCCATCCTGCTGTAGCTTTCAGGCAGATGATAAGTATTCCTGTAGCTGGACTTTACTCTCTTGGATAATGAGAACATGAATAAAAAGAGTCCATAAAGAAAGAAAAATAGAACCTTGCAGATGTTAAAAGGGTGGTAATTACAGGACTTAAAATAGTGATAATTTTTAGCTGCACAAAAGAGTTTCAGTTTTTTTCTGCCAAATTCTGTACCTCTCCTAAGAAGAAAATAGCGATTTTTTTTTTTTAATCACCCTGACTATGCCCTCTCCCTCAGCAGCTCTGGGCCTAATTGACCACAATGATTACACATGACATCCAGCAGGAAATGTCAGCTCTTTAGGAGCTTGGTGCTGGAGGGGGAGGATGATGGGTCATGCTGCTCTTGAGAAGACAACAAAAATAACAACCTCTCCTTCAAACCTAGTCTAAAACTGTTTTGCCGCTTGCTTTCTTGTCTGATTGAAAGACATTCGAGGGGCAATTGAGTTACAAAGTCTAGTTCATGGCCAGAAAAGTCAGAGCTCTCTGACTGAGGGAGCCTTTAGGAACAAAACCAATTCCTCAAAACAACATTTTTCATCCACTTTAGTAGAAAACTACCTCCTGTCTGATTCAGCTCACAGGAGTCTGGACCACATAATCACCAATACTGAAGAATTTAAGTCTTTGTACAGAGTAAGCCCATCTTTATCCTAAAAACTTGTAGAGCCAGCCCCATGATGAACCTCCTTACCCTCATCAGCCATCAATCTTTATCACAGCTGCAGTCCCCTGGACAGCTGAAAATATCAGTCCTGACAGAGGAAGTTGTTAGAAGGAGAGAGAAGCTGGATGGTAGGTTGAAAACTGATCCCAAAGGATTGGTAGCAACATTATCCTGAGGCTGGTGCCCTAAAACCAAAATGTACTTCATTCAGACCACCCCTCAGGAGACAGTTCAAAACTTGATTTTGCTCAAAAATTTTAGCTTCATCAGGTGAAGGCTAGCAGAGAGGGAAGGAAAGGTTTGTGTCTGTTTGGAGGGAAGGGGGAAAGTTGAGACTTAAGATATTATTAAATGACACTCTTATGAGTTACGCAAAGCTCAATAAAAACTTTCTTTCAGGACTTGAATTGTTTTTTTTATCTTTATGAGAGTAAACATTGTTATTACTTCCTCAAAAAACCCCAATTTTATAGATTGACAAAAAATTATTGCAGATACTAGTGTTTTATTTTGCATTGCAGTGTTTATCAGGATAGGCTTTCTGTCATATGGTAAAAGTTTTTTCCACCAGTTTCTCAATGCCTTTAAATTTGTTCCATAAAGCATATGGAAATGTAAAAAAAAATTAATGCAATAATATTTGGGTGGCTTTGAAACACAGTTTATTTATAGTGATCATACAAGTTGCTTCAGCAAGAGTTAGTGAGGACGTGGTCTTGTTGGTATTAGCAGGAGGTCTGCTGCTGGCAGACCAGAATCAAACACATTGAGCTCCCTTCAGCCCTATCCTCACTATGTCAACGACCTAAAGAGCAATGTGTGGCTGAGTCCAGCCCCAAAGCTGCTCTACCTCTAAAGATGTGAGTTTCTGCAGGCATACTGTGTCTTCCGAAAAAGAAAAAAACCCAAAAATAAAACAATCACCAAAAAACAAACAACCCCCCCCCAACAAATAAACAAAACACAAAAAAAAGTGGGAGCTAAAATAAAAGACCACTTTCTTTCCCATTCTTCTATTCTGATATTAATCTCTTTTTATGCAGGCCAAAGAAGTCTCTGTCACGAAGCAGTACCAAAGAGAATAGCAAAACCAAGTGAGATTGACAAGACAAGAAATGATGAATTCTATTATAATATCCCCTGCAGAATGGTAACATTTCTGTGACAGCCTTCATCATAATTTATGCTATAAAAAAGCTATAAAAGACATTTCCACCATATATTTTTTTATTTATAAAGACTCTTTCCTGAAAGAATATGAATTATTATTATCATAGAATATTTCTAAATTAAATGCAGTTTTTTTATTTATTTTCTACTTGCAGGAAAAAAAAAATCACCACATTGTTAACACCAAACACAAGAGGGAAGAATTTAGAAGTTTTAACAGAAAATATGAATTTGTAAGTGGAGAGCAGAGAGGTTGTCAGGTTTTAAAGATGGAAAAGTCTTAAGTGGAAATATAATGGACTGACATTGAAAATAAAGACTATTTTCATGTAGAGTCCATCAAGTGAACAAAAAAAAGAGCCAGTTTCCTGAATAGTATTAGCCATGCCGAAAAAAAAAAAAATCAAAATTATTATATTTTTTATCTGGTTTCATTCAAAACTAGAGTAAAAGGAAGTTTTCCTGCATTGCACAAACATGGCAGAAATTGCAGTAGGCAAATGTGTCAGTAATGGAGAATCTTTTCACATTTCTCTTTTGAGGCAGATTTGCTATAAAAAGAAAATAATGTTAGTGTAGCAGAGTATTTACTTGAGAAAAATTCTGTTCCCCAGAAATTGGTTGCAATATTATAAATTCAAGTATGTTTACCCCTTCTTCTACATTTTTCTGCGACTAATAAAATTTTTGATTCTATAAATAAACAGCTAATTCTTACCAGAAAAAAAAAAAAAAAGAAAAAAGGAAATGTATGGCATTTTGGCACATTTCAGGTTTTTCTTTTCTTTTGATTTAACTGGTGGGAAAAATAGTAGTTTCATCTTTATATTCTTATTAAGTAAATTGAAACATTTCTCACCAACTGAAAAGGCAACCAGTTTGTAATTCCTGTGGGTTTATGATTTTTGTGGACCCACCATCCAATGTATTTAGTTTGCATTTTTGATAACTGCAATAATCCCTGTTACATTTATACAATCAAAGGTCTTAATGTCTCTATCAGATGAAATATCTATACACAGAGATTACCAAATGGTAAGTTGGCTCTTGAGGTCCTTATTTCTCTTCTGGTACCTCAGTGTTTATCTTGGTCACATTGACTTTCCAAGCTACTTGAGGAATAATTCCTGGCTAACCCAGCTTGTGCGACTTTGAATTTCCACTTTTGCACACAAATGGTGGATGTCTCAGTGCCTAGTTACAAAAAGCCTACCAGTCTCCATCTACAGTCCAAACAGGTGGTACAGGGTTTCTATGCATTTTGTCAGGGATGAAGATAGTTTGAAGGCTGCCTCATCTTCACAGGTACTGAAATAAAATGCAGGAGAATTAGAGTGTGTTTAGAAAAAATGTCCCCTTTCTCCCCAAACCCCTTCAGGAAAGAATAAAATTTCTTAATATTTTATATGTTTAAAGTAATTTGGAGAATTTTTCAGTGAAGCATTTTCTTCATTTAAACTCAGTCAGGCAAGTATTTACAGGTCCAAAAGATTATATAATTTTCTGGTGGCTGAAGTGCTCATTCAGCATTTTGGAGGGTTGAATATTGGTTCTTGCTTCAGCTGTTCTGTATTAATCTATGTCCATGCGCTATAGAAAAGGTCTTGGATGATGACCAAGGACAATTGCAAAAGCCATTTGGAATCTGATATTTCATGGGGGAAGACCTCTTTCCAGGTTTCACCAGGCTTGCTTATCTGTCTTCTACAGCTTTCCTTGTAATCGTGGTATCTCTGCACCACTTAATTAGTGGCCTGTCTGCATTTTCTTCTGTCTTCACTCTGAGCCAGGATTAAAAACATGAAGGAGATGAATTTTTTCGTGTTTGGGCTTGGTTGTTTATTAAATCTTATCTAAAGTACAGAGAGTTCTACAACGCTTCTAGCCACCAGCTAAAAGTGAGGAAAATGGAAGTGAATTGAGTTAGTTACAAGGTCTTTTAAAGCTAAACAGTCCAATAGAGAATTAACACCTATATTATTGATACTTTTGCCCCAATAACCAAACTCCTGTGATCCACAGTGCAGCACTAACTCTCCAACCAGAAACTACTACCTGCAATCATGAAGAAGAAGGAAGAAAACGACAGAAGCTCAAAAATCCCAGGTGTCTGGGTTTCAACATTCCTAAGGTCAAAGTTCTGTGTTGATAGGAAACAGAAACTTTTTTGAAATCCTTATAGACTTTGTGGGGCAAGCAAACTCTTCTTCTACTTATCTATATTTGCTGTGTTTACAATAGCTGGATATTATCATGCACATAATGTGTTATGACAATGCCAGCTTTGTTGACAGGCTAATAGTCCCCTTTCACTAAAATTCAGCTGGCCTGATGATCCTCTGCTTCACAAATTATAGCACCTTTCATACCTACATGATGAGGGTTAGAATGGTGACAAGGGTTTTTGTGAGAGCAGAAATTTGGTTTAATAATATACCTTAGATAAAATGTGGTCCTGGAAGAATGGCTGGAGAACATTCACTCCAAGAACTGTAGTTGGGACTGGCGTGTCAAAAATATGTTTTTCAAGAGTATACCATGTTTTGCCTTTCAAAAGATTGGGCAGCAGAAATTAGTAGAGATTTTTGGAGAAAACCATGTAATTTCACAGAGACAAATGAAATCCTACATGGCTTAAATGAACCTACAGCCCACATGGATACCTGGTTCACAATTCAGCATTGTATTTTTTGGCATTTTTTCACTTTGTCTCAGAATTGTGGCACTGCAGCAATTTATGTATGGAAAAAATAAAATTGTCAGTATTTTAAGACTGCCTGTTTTCTTCTACATATTCCTTTCACATTTATTGAACTTGGTTTTGCAGACAGAAGGGTTCAACTTCATCACAAATGCAGAGGCTGATGGACACAGTCATATATTAAATTCTCACTGCTCACCTTCCAAATGAACTCTCAGAGGTGCTGCAGTGCTGGGACTAGCTCTGTCCCACGCATTTCTTTTCACACTCAGCTCAAGCTGCCACATGAGTGTCTCTGTGACTGAGAGATAAGGGAATCATCACTCAGGACTATGCACAGGCTCAGTAATCTGCCTTTTCTGGTGTGCATTTACTGATATATTGTGGTGCTGGTCTTCATGCTGGTGCGTGCATTCCCTGTGTTTGGTCCAAGAGGAAGACAAGGATTAGAAAGATTTTACTGAGGGTTATTAAGTTCTGGTGCAGATGGTCAGCACCATCCTCAAGGCAATAGCTGCTTCTGATTAAAAAGAAGCCTCCTTGATATGGTAAGTATTGAAATGCCAAGGTGCTGAGCATCCTTTCTACATTTTGAAACTAATGCTATTTTCTGATGAGGTTGCTCTAGCTCCCAGGTGAGATTTTAATTCTTATCCCTGTTGACACTTTGTGACACTTTGGTGACTATTTAACATCCATGGGTTTTAGTGTGGTGTCTTACCAGAAGTAAGAACATTTTTAGTGTAACTGAAAATTTTTTATCTGAAATATCTTCACATAAGTAAAAATATTAAAAATTGATGTACAGATATGTTGTCCCTAAAGTTACAAAAATAAACATCTTTCAACTTATCTCACTTCCTTCACTGAAGTTCCTGAAAACTGTGCAAAACATAATCAACTACATGTTTAGAATATATATAAATATGCAGTTTCTACTTAGTTCAAGTTTTAAAGGTGAAAAAAGCCTGTAGATTTTATTTTATTCAGTCCTTTTTAATACATCCATATCTCCTTTCTCTTTATGATGGTTTTCATTTGGAATAGTTACACAAAGTTACTATAATGTACCTGTGCTACAAGTGCGTATGTTCAGCCATATAAATATTCCTCTATCATTTGTCCTTTTCCATAAGTATTAATTTCCTCTGTTATACCTGAAAGACAAATAGAAGTGGAAACACTGATTATGCAGTTATGTCCTCAACAGCAAACACATCAGGGCTGTTTTGTATTTAATATTTAGAGTTAATATGGCAAAAAATATTGATTTATGTTGTATAGGTTCATTATAAGGAATGAAAATACACGGAATTATCTCCCATTCCAGCCTGTGAAACTTTTATTGGGCCTGTCTACTAAACAAAGAAATCATCATGGGCCTTGCAGTGTAATCCCTTTTACTACCACAAATCCTGACATTTAGAGCACAGAAGAGAGAAGTTTTGAGGAATGGAAGAAATTAGAGTGTATCTACTTCCTTCAAGAACTCATTTTTGTTAGCAAAATGATTTCTGAAACTTCCACCCACATCTTCCAACATGGTATGCTGTACACTGAGCTGGGATGGAAAAAAAGCCTGCATGGATGCCTCAATTTAAAAATTAAAACCACCCAAATATGAGTGATAGACTAATGATGTACATCCAATAAATATATATATTTGTAATTAATGTAGTGTACAAGTGAGCTGTAGAATAGATAGTCATAGAGATCAGATTCACAGATATATTCTACTTTATTTAATGCTGTCTGATCCTAGAAAATTCTATTTTAGTAATGTAACTCTGCTTTCAGGCATTCTGTCTAGGTATGGTAATGGCTGCCCAAAAAGTATGGGTAAAATTCTTAGGTGCAAATGTTGAAGATCTGCTGGGTATCTTCACCCAGAATATGAGGCAAGCAGTTCTATTGAAATTGGTGACTTACACTGACTTGGCAAATTCAACTTAATCTCTCTGCAATGACAGTTACGTTACAAAATACTTCTAGCTGCAGATGAAGATGCTAACAAAGTCTGTCCTGGTCACTCTGCAATGCATTCGCTGGCAAATGTTTGCCAATGGAGTTCTTTGTTTGCAGCATGATCTCAAAAGCAGGAGACACAACACTTGTCATATCCTCTGAACATAACTGGACAGATACTCTTAAGCCTTTTCTTTCTGTGGTTTCTTTATGGGCTCCTCTGGTTTACTTTAGGTGTCTTTTTCTCCTCTTCAATACAGAAGGAATTTAAATGAACTTTTGTTTGTCGCCAAATCCCTGCTGTCTTAAGGGAAATATCTTTAGCATTATTTGTCTTTTCTGATACAAGACAAAAAACAATAATGTCATGTGATGTAAACTTCTCTCATGGTGGAGCTGTGCTTTTTGCTTCCTCCCTCAGGTGATTTTTCCAAAGTTCCTTCTCTCTCTACTGCATAGTGCCCATTCCTTGGAGATAGTTTCAAAGACATATTTTAAAACAATAATTATGTGAAGTCAGTTTTTTGAGCTTCTCTCTTAATTCTAAAGCTTTTTTCCTTCCATTTAAGTACAAAATTTTGCTCTGGTTTTTTTACTCCTTTTGTACTGAAAATGTAATTTTTTGCACAAATATGACAGTCTTAGTCTTGCTATTTTATGCTTTTATAAATTATCCCATCAGCATGTTTTTCTCTTACTCTTTTCAATCCTCTGCAACCGCTCTACACCACTGCTATCCCATTAAGAAAACCAGAAGTCACCTGTGAATTCACTACTTTGATTATAATGAATTTTAATGATTACTTTGATTCTTCTTACCGGAAGATGACCTTGTATTTATTTAATCACATTCAAATATTAGTCACAATGGTCAGATATCATTATGGAGCACATACATTGACATGCACATACATTGAATATGCTGTTGATATAATGTGCAAGCTTATAAAAATTTCACTTCTCACATATTTATACATCAAAGTACAAATGGGACTGGATTTGGCTGGGTTTGGTTGAGGTGTTTTATAGTTGTGGATAAAAGCTCTTGAAATAAAAAACCTTTTTACATGTATCTGTACTCCACAGTGCATGGTGTAACCTTACTTATGAATTCTGTAATCTTCTTTCCACTCCTCCTTTCCCACTTCTTCTCCAAGGACTACACTGACAGTGGCAACAGAATCTTAGGACATTGAACAAACCAGAAAAGAATGGGATAGAAGTTGTCTGGCCCCACTTCTTTTAATTAAAATTGTGACTGGGATGGAATATCAAATGGAAACGCAGTCTCGATTACTTCATTACTGCAAAGAAAATCATCCTTGAATGGTCTCCATGAGTAGTCAGTTCCCAAGCAGGATATGCATTGCAACATAATAAAGTATTTTAGTAGAATAATCCAAAGGTCTTTGTCTTCTTCAAAATATGGAGCAAAGCCCACTGCATCCTCAATCCCTAACTTTCTAAACTTTAAATTGCAAAAACCCCACTCATTACTCTCTGCCAAATTGACCAAGAACTTCTGGAGTCACTGGAAGGACTGTCTCTGACTTGAGTATTCAGGATCAAGGTCGTCTTAATCTAATTTAAGACCAGTATTTTTGAAAATGGCACTACTAACAAAACAAAGATTTCTAGCAATCCATATAAATGTCAGGAGGTACTGAGAAGCTGCAACACAGGAAACAGTGTATACATGTCACTTTATTCCTAAAATTATAAGGAAAAGAAAAAAATTGACTCTCTTTTTATTGTGGTTAGACTTGAACAGAAATTTCTACATTGCACTTTGGTGCATGAAGGACAAAGGAGCCTAAGAGACCTGATTGATCTTCAGAGGGTCAGATAAGTACAGCAGAAGCCAGCATGGATAAAATGGGAACTACTTCAGAACTCAGATGGAGTATGAAGTGTACAGAATGTGGAAGCAGGGAAGAATTTAGTGACAGTGCTTGAATGTACAGGGAGGATGCTAGGAAAGCTAAAGTTCATCTGGAAGTGAAGCTAGTAGGGATGTGAAGTATAATAAAGAAATGTTTCTGCAAGTGCATTGCCAGCAAAAGAAAAACCAAAGAAAATGAGCCCATTGCTCAGTGAGGTAGAGGGCCCAAGGCCATAAATCATAGAGAAGGCTGGATTACTCAGTGGGTTTTTTGCCTCAGTTTTTTCCTAATCTGATCTGCCCTCAGATATTTAAGGTCTTTGCAGAAAAACATCTGGATGACATGGCAGTCAAGTTGACCATAAGTAAGCACGTTGTTTTTGTAGCAAAAAAAGAATAGTTGCATCTTGGCATGTATTACCAAAATTGTATTAATGAGACTGGGGGGGAGTAAATGACTTCTTCTCAGGTTGCTGTCTAAGAGTTACCAAGAGCAGGAGAGTGTTGCAAAGCAGTCCTTGAGAAACGTCACCAAGTTTCACAAAAGCAGACATCCTTTTAAAACACTCCAGAGATCTGGAAAAGATATTTGTTAATAACTGCTAGATTCAAGGCTTCTTAACAAGTAAGCTGTAAAAGAGAGGTGATGTTCTTCTTTACAAAATAGCCTTGTGTTTGCTGAAACTCAAGAGCAATGTTTTTGTCTTCAGGTGGAGCTTCCTCTGTGGATTCCACTCACCAGTGACAAACAGTGGGAAAAGTGAGTAAAAATTGGGTTTTCTCTACCTAGAGAAATTGCAACTTTAATTCTCTCTTACATTTCAGGGGGAAATCAGAGAACCATTAAGGCTGGAAAAGACCTCTGAGATAACTGATTTCAGTCTTTAAGCTAACATGCTCTTGTGATTTAAGCTGAGCTGGCAAGTAAGCACCATGCAGCTGCTTGTTCAACTCCCCTCTCTCTCTCCATGCCTGTCCCTGTGGAATGGGGGAGAGAATCAAAAGTCAAACTTGTAGGTTGAAATAAAAGCAGTTTAAGAATTGAAAACAAATTAAAATACAATGATAGTAAAATAATGAAAAGGGAAATAAAAAATCCCACAAGACCCAAACAAAAAAGTGATACACGGTACAATTGCTCTCCACCCCTTGACCAATGCCGGACTTTGTTCCCAAATTCAGATCTACTTCTTCTTATGAGTAAGCCCCCCAGTTTATACACTGGACGTGATGTTCTGTGGTGTTAAATGTCCCTGAGGGCAGTTTGGGTCACCTGTCCTGGCTGTGTGCCCTCTGTTTCTTTTATGTACCTCCTCACAGGCAGAGCATGAGACACACACACACAGAGTCCTTGACTAGGGATAAACAAAAGTAGCAAGACCCAAAACATCAGCATGCTATCAACACCATTCTCATTCTGAATCAAAAACATAGCCCTCTAAGAGTTTCTGTGAAGAAATGAATTCTATCCCAGCTAAACCAGCACATACACACCTCATTAAAAGCAAATAGAAATAGAAATAGAAAAAATACTCTTTCAGCTGCCATTGTTCAGCTGCCACTGGACATATAGTTTTGTAGGTATACTGTCCAAAAATAGCACATCTCTGTCTACTGAGAAATCTGTCTACACAGATTTCTGCTGTGAATGACAGTAACACTGTCAATTAGTGACAGCACTGACAGCAGCTTGTCTGCCAGGAAGCTGCTTTGACACCATCCATCTGTATTTCACACAGGTCACTGAATAATTCCTTTATTTTAGGGAGTTTCAGTCATTATTAATATACAGAAACTTCAAACTCATACACTAATGTTGCTTCCGAAGTTACTGAAATCTCAAAAATTAAGTTTGAGAAGCATCATAGAATAGTGAAATTGAAAACCTATGTTTCAACCTATGTTTGAATGAAAGTTAGAAACATTTAAAATCAAAAGGAAGTAAGGAGTATACCCTTTTGCTATTAAAATACCAGGTGAGACATTTGCACTCAAAATGCTGTAAAAGAAAGTACAGTGTCTCTTAGTAAAATAAGTTATAGAGATAGGAACTGCTCTTCAAAAGCACCAGTTTGCATTCAAAGCATAGTATATGGAAATATATTCTGAAAAAATGCCTTACTTTTCCCTCTTAATGGGGAGGCTGCCAGAGTAGCTGGTCAGAAAGAAGACAAAGGTTTTTACTGTGCTAACAGAATCTGGGTTTTACTCATTTTTTTTTTCTGAGTGGCAGAAACTAGTAAACTTTAGAATATTTTCATGTGAACACCTTTACTGTATTGTAAATAAAGCTGTCTACCAAAGTTCTTTCACTGCACTGTTTAACATTTTGCTTGAATATGGAACCAAGCAGAAAAAGAATCACATCTCTTTCTTACAACTCGCAGCATGTAGCATTTGCTCATCCAGAGGTAATTGCTGTCAGCATGACAAATCACTAGGTGTTAAGATTTCCCAATAGTCTTTTAAATCGCTGTAGATACAAGAATGTCATCCTGCAGTTCTGAGCACTTGAAAGCCCCAGTGCTGGTGACAAATTCTACACCCAAGAAGGTGGATATAACTGATGCACCCTCAGTTCCCTTTTCCCCTTCCAGACAACAGGGGCAGCCCTTTCTGGACATGGAGAGCAAATGCTTTAGAATAACACCCCTCACAAGCCTGCAATGCCTTCGGTAGGACTTTGCTTTTTCTGCTGTTTTGAGGCTGTCTGTCTGGCTCTTGCTGCAGTCTTAATAATTAATACCTCCCATATTTGGCATCCCATCTGGATGCGGATATAGTCTTCATACATCTTGTCCTGAATTCCCCAGAGTGCAAGTTCTCAGCAATGAGAAAGATCTAAGTTTGCAGTGAGGGTGTTTGCATCCAGCTCTGAGTACTTTGCAGTCAAGAAGCTAGTGTGGATGCACCTTAGATTTGTGAGAATACAAAATTTTTATCTCTTAATTGGCTCAAAGCACAGCTTACTGAAACACTTAATATGAAAACCAAGACAATTTAAATATGAAGGGCTGGAAACCTAGAGGGAGTTTCAATGAGATGACAGTTGAAAAAAAGGATGAGATGTTAACTTCCTACAAATACCAAGGGATCATGGAACTTGTATGGAAGAAGGAATATCTGAACATATTCCCTTCATTATTAACTTTGATTAAGATAATAAATATGATTTTTTACCTTTCCACATGAACACCCTAAGTCCTGCATTGTAAGGGTTACTTCAAATATTTCCACTTCTGCCTTCTAATAATTTCTTCCTTTAAAATGATCTTACCTTCCCATTGTTTCAAACAATGAACTTACCTTCCCATGGGTTTCAAACTGTTACGTCATCCATATCCACTCAGAAAAACATATATAAACGTATTTTTAGTGTTCCAAATACATTTTGTGCCACATATTTTGTCAATGTTTGCCAAAATTTTGTTTAAATTCACAGTGAGTTTTAACTACCTTGAGATAAATAGTTCTCTAGTTGTAAAAATGTGACTTCCATATCTTCAGCATTGTAACTTTCTGTAACCAGAATAAGAGATACAGAGAAACAGGAGCAATTAATTAATAATTACTTATTATTGATGTATAGTTTTACA
>JAOTQP010001286.1:97170904-97186914 GCA_026413545.1 Cichladusa arquata | reverse complement strand
AAAAATACAGAGTCTCATTCATTCAAGTCAGTAGGTGCTCTATCTGAACTTCAAAAGAGGTTGGAATAGAAAAGCAAGGGATTACCAAAGGCTCAGAAAATATGCAGTGGTGAATAGTGGAACTTTAAATAAGAACTTCCCTTCCGTAGTAAATATTTAGGCATCTAAACCTCCTTGGAAGAACATTGCAGTCACATTTTTTTTTTTAATTTTAATTAAAAAATATGAACACTTTGGTAAAACAATGAGAAAGCTAAATGGTTTCAAATTGAGAAAGCATTTTTACGAGCAAGAAACCTATAGAAAGTGCACCCTATTAGACATTCTATTACTTTTGCAGGTGTAGCAATTCTATCAGTTGTGTATCATACTGTTATTCCAGGCACTTGATATGTTTTTATAAAAATGACTAATTTGGAAAAACCTGTGCCTGGGCTATTGAGGATTATAGTTAGATTTTAAGCAGTCACTTGACAGAATATCTACAGTAAATTTTAATAGGTACCTGGATGTGAATATTCTGGGTGAAGCACTGGGGAAGAATATAGAATAATTTGCTAATATTTCTTGATTGATGCAGTAACATTTTTCATTATTGCACTGTCAAAGAAAAGGATATTTAGGATAAAGGGAAATGGTGTTCATCAATTCAAGAGAAAAGGAACTTCTTTCAAGAAAAGGAGTTGAGGATAATGAACAATTTAACATATCTATCCATTGCCTTGTGGCTAAAGCTTTGGCTTTTTTGTGTGCATCCGTGGAAATATGGAGAATCAGAATCAGAAGAGTGGAAGTGAGAAAACTCATGGGACGAAGACTGTTTAATGGAGAAGGTAAAAGCCATGCACATAGGCAAAGCAAAACAAGGCATTATTTCACCTGTTCCTGTTGGCAGGCAGGTGTGCCATCCCAGGACAGCAGGACCCGTCATACATCATGGTGATTTTGGGGACATTGCCACTCTAAATGTGATGCCATGTGGTATGGAATGTCCCTTGGGTCAGCTGGGGTCAGCTGTCCTGCCTGTGTCCTCTCCCAGCTTCTTGTGCATCCCAAACATGTCACTGGTGGGGTGATATGAGAAGCAAAAAAGGCTTTGGCTCCATGTTAGTCCTGCTCGGCAGTAACAAAAACATCCCTGAATTATCCACACTGTTTTCATCACAAATCCAAAAGCACCTCCCCATAGCAGCTACTGTGAAGAAAACTAACTCTAATTTAGCCAAAACCAGCACAATGCTTCTTTGTTACCACTGCATTATTTTAAGAACAAGATTGTTAAATCCCCGCACTGAGGAGAAAAAAATTACACTGAAGATACAAAATTGCATTGGAACAGAAGCTGTTTTTCAGTTGCTAAGGAACAGTAGTGCTGGGTCTGACCTAGGACACTTTTTGTAAGTGACATCTTTACCTTTCTGAGCAGGTAAGCAGATGCTCTTTTAAAGAAGGCTTATGTGGTAGGTTTTATTATTTTTCTTGTTCAGGACTGGGCAGTATCACTCACCCACTGTTTCAAGCAGAGGTTGAGAAAGAACAGCAGAATAGTTTCCTGGAAGTGAACAGAAAGAGCAGTGGTACCTTTGCCTTGAAATTAGGCAATGCTTTTTTGGGTGTTCAGTAGGGTAAAGCTCTTCACAGGTGAATGTGGAAAGAAAAAGTCATCACAATGATGCCTTCTGTCATCACCTGTGCTGCCATTGGAGAAATGTTCCTGCACACCTGGAGGTGTGCAGTGCATCTATGGCAGGGTGCCTGTGTATTGAAAAATGGGGTTATAAGGCTGTGAGTCTACAGATGCCTATGTTTGTGCCAGCCTTAGGAGATACTTGGCACACATGTCAGCGTGTATACATGTGGTACTTACTGAAACCCATAATGTGTGGCTTTGAAATTGTATGCTGCACACTCGTTGAGCCTACAGGAAATCCTGCAGGTTGGTATCAATGTTTGAAGACTTTGAAAAGGAGAGGGGAAAAAAAGGAAAATACAGGGAAAAACATCTGTAAAAAGCTTGGTTTTTTATTACAGCATTGCCAAGTGAGCCAAAATCAATATTAGTTATCCACTCAGCCTTTCAGCCATGAATTCTTATGTCAAAAATGAGCTTAGTCGGATGTATGCCAGCTGTCCATTCTATAAAACAAATGCTATTTCTGTGAAAAATTATTGGTGCCAGGCGAAGGGATATGAGACGTGTGCTGAAGAGAGCAATGAAAACAAGCACCACTGAGCTCTCTCTCATAGACAAGATGCCATATAATCCTTTCCCGAATCTAATTGGAGGATCCCTTAAAACTTGCTAGACCTCCTCTCCTTCCTACTGCTGGATGATTGAACAAGCAAAACACACTCAAAGCCTGGCCCACCAGGCTTCCTCCACACACCTTCCCAAGTGCTTTGCAGGGGAGCCTGCAGCAGCCAGGCAGCTGAGTGCGCCACTTCCTACAGACATTTTGAGTTATTGTTTCTGAAATCCTATTAAAAATATTTATTTTCTGAGGAAGATCTTGGAAGTTATTCTGTAGAGCTCTTGCACTAGCAGCTACCTCACTGCAGCAATGTGTTCTGAGAGATGAACTCAGACACCAGATATTGTCTTTATGTTCTCCTGTCCCTGGTTGCAGCTGGATTAGCACTGTCTTATTGTTATTGGTACAGTTGAAGGCATAGCTGGGGTGCACAGATAACCAGCAAATTAAAACAAACAACTACTATTACAGAAAGTAGCTGTATTTGAGGGTATATTAGATAAGAGAGAAACTTTTTCTCCCAACAGAAGTTTTCTTTAGAGAAAAGATACTACAGGCTCGCTGAATTTCATGCCATTCTTTTATTGCCGTTTTCTTTTGGGAAATATCCCACGGCTTATTAATATTTTCAAAAGCTTTAATTTTTGTCTAGAATTCCTTTTAATCAAACATTTTGAGGATGGAAATCTTAAGAGAGAAGAGTGACTAGTTGTTACTTTTTTTTCTGCTACCTTGACCAAGCAGATGAAGGATGAGTCATCGACAGGCCAAAAACCTGTTCAAAGGGAATGCATCAAGCCAGAAGGGCTTCCTAGTGAGCAGGTACAGAAACATGTTGCTTGCTAAGAAATACGAGACAGAAAAAATCCTTAAAAGAAAAGGAGAAACAGTGATGCATTGCCTCTTCCTCGAGGGTACAGTCCATAGATGAAGGAAAAATTCAGTTCATTACTAGGTGATACACATGCTGGAAAGGGAGGAAGACAGAGCTAGAGAAACACGCGGAGTGGATTCAAGTGATTGTGATGTGGTACCAGAGCCAGGCAGGCAGGCAGGCAGGCAGGCCATCCTGGGCAGAAGGTGCTGTAGGATAGTTGCTATTTTCTCTCTCTTGACAACTCTGTAACACAGCACAGTGCTCTTACACTGCCAGAGAGAACACCTAAAACCATTAACCATCTGTCAAAACACCTGAAAACAGCAGAGACAACCCAAAATTTCGTGCAAAATGTAGCAACATGAATGAGGTATCTGCAAAACATTTACATCCAAGTAGGACACGTTCTTCAGAGGATGATAAAATTGTAGGAAAATTCAGGTTGGAAGGGCCCTCTGGGGGTCTCCAGTCCAAAGTACAAGTCTTTGTTTATTTAGGTTCTGAAAGCATCCACTACAGTCAACAACTTCAGTCTTCCCAGACAACGTGAGCCAATGCCTGCCTGTCCTCACAGAGAAAGAAGTTTGCCTTACGTCCAGTCTAAACCTCACTTCTTTCAAGTTATTTGTTTTCTCCCATCCTCCTACCAAACACTACTGAGAGGAGCCTGACACCTTCAATTACATCCTGCAAATCTGTCCTTCCTCGACCGGTCTGCCTCCCGACTGGGTAATTTCAGAAACTCCTCCAGCCCTCGTTCTGGACTCCTCACATGTCCTTGTTCAGTTCCCCGTGGTCCCTGCTATCCCCTTCCTCCAGCCTGCCTAGGTCTCTGAATGGCTGCTCTTTCCCTGAATATATTGACTGGGTCTCTCTGCCCCAATCCAGTTTTGTGTCACCTGCAATGACAAGGATATTGTGCTCTATTACCTTCTTTAGGTCATTCATAAATATGTCATACAGGAAAGGTCCCATAAAAGATTCCTGTGGTACTCCATAAGTTACTGAGCACTGCCCACAGATCTCTACTCTCAAATCAATTATCTAGACAGTGGTTTTACCAATCTGCTTGTCCACCCATCCAGACTATAAGTTCCCAACTTGTATATGAGATGGTTATGGGAGACATTGCTGAAAACTATGCCAAACGCAAAGTAAATGCCATCCACAGCTCTTCTCCAGCTGGTCAGGTATCAGAGAGTCAGAACATTCTGAGCTGGAAGGGATCCACAAGGATCATCAAGTCCAAGTCTTAAGTGAATGGCCCATGATGTGATTTACCTGTGCCAATCTCTGCTGACTGTTCCCAGTCACTTTCTACTCCACATGCACAGAAATGCATGTAGGAGGACTCACTCCATAAACTGTGTGAAAACCCTGCATCAAGAAGTTAGTCGCAACACCAACCAGAAACCTTTGATGGTTTGGGTCCCACTGTGTTGCCCTTTCAGGATCTGGCAGACCCCAGCAAGCACCAGGATCTGTGGCGCATTGACTTTCATGAACTGTTTAAAGAGGATGTCAACAACTATGTCTTCCAGATTGAATGGTTTATAAAAAACTGACACCTTCAAGACGCCTTTCCTGGCCTCTCTGCTGACCCTGAGCTGCAAGCTCTCACCCAGATTTCTCTCCATTATGTACAATAGCTGTGTATACCCAAGCTGCTCCTGCTTCTAGGGGTCAACATCCTCCCTTGTGCCCTTTCCCTGCTTGTCTTCCCTTCTGTTTGTGCATAGGAGGCTGGTGCTCCACCCTCTGTGACCACTCCTGAGCTCTCTCTTGTTCCCATTATCCTTAATCCTTTGTTTTCTACCTCTGTCTACTGTTTTCTTTCTAATTGTGGTCTGCAATCTCCCCCTGCCATCATTCCTTGTTTAAATGTCCCTTACCAGCTTGGCCAGCCTGTTGGCAAAGGTGTCCATGCTCTAATTTTTCAGGTGGATACCATCTGTTTCTAGCAGTCCGCCATCTTCAGGGAGGATCCCATGGCTGTAAAAGTGACCTCTCTGAGGCTGACATCTCCTGCCTGAGGAGATGCTGACCTGCAGACCTGCATCCTCCCTCAGATCTTGCTCTGGGTCAAAGTCTCTGCTGTGCTGAGGGAGTTGGTGCTGAGGATGAGGGACACTGTGCCTTGTGGGGCATCACCTCCATGGCCATGTACCCTTGCTGCCTTCATCCTTTTCCAGGCCCCTTCTGTGCATCTATTCACACACACTGCTGTGTCTGCCTGCTGTGTTGTGATTTATCATCAGATAAAACTTCCGTTTGTGGAGGCATAATCATAACGGCTTACATGTACAACAGACCCTGTGAGAACACAAATTCTGTGTGATGTAAACATTCTGCAGCTATTTCCATAGACAAAGAGAAACACATTTGCTACACACTGAGTTTCAATAGGGATCTGAATTGTCTCGCTGTGAAGCTCAGCTTGAGAATAAAGTTGGGATATTTAATTGGCAATGCTAAAAGAAAAAAACAGTGTGGAAATGACTTTCTAAGTTGGAAACAGAGGATAAAGTTAGTGCTTTTCAAGTAAAAAGAGGAAAAAAATAGCAATAAGGTAAGGTAAAAGGTTTTCAGATCTATGTAAAATGATCAGTGCTATGACTTATTTTTTCTTGCAAATGTTGAACAGAGGCATGGAAGAGGCAGTAGCAATTAAGTAAACCCTTTAAGTCCAAGCATGATTGTCATTCATAAGCTGGTTCATTTTGGTCTTAGAACACACACAAGAATATGAAGGAAAATATAAGTAAATCTCTGCAGTATCAAAGCAGCCATTACTTCTAATTGCAATGGATTTTCCCTTGCAGTCATTATTGATCCATGTGATGTATGCCACAACTCACATTTTAATATTTTGTTTAAAAACTGTTAGTTTCCTTGCCAATCAGCCAATTGATAGCTCAATCATCTCTTTTTTTGTTGTTGTTTTGAAAACACCATTTCTATTCATCAAGGTACTCAATAAAATATAATCAAGAACATTTTAATTGGTGTGAGTACCAAGGAGCAAAAAATGGACATAAACTGTCAACTAGATGAATTTGGAGAAGAATGTATATGAATTGGAATTTCTTGCCATTCTAACTCAAAGGTTCTGTTTAGAAGCTGCTATCTATCAGAGAGGTGAGGAATGTTTCACTGTATTTGCTTTATAAATGAATTCTGCTACCTTCACTTTTGACCAGCATACTATTTCTTATTGCTGATTCCCTTTCTGTTCTCTTCCTTAACAAGAGATACGAAATACAGTTTAGTGCTTATTAAGCACTTGATAAGCACAGTGCTTGCACAGTGTAAGCATTTACAGATATGTAGTACTTGATTTTTGTCTGAGCTGTTTTGCATCACTGTGCTGTGGCAGCATTAGAGGCCTGAACACAGCCAGGGGCCCTCTGGGATGTATGTTTCACAAAATACGTTTTAAGTGATGATTACTAGATCAAAGAACTTACTGCCATTTGTTATATTCTATAGATAGTGCGACTTAGAGTGTCCCTGAGAGCTCTATAATAGAAGCAGATCCTGTAAATTGATAAATAAGATTCTAGAGCATCTCATGTCCTGAACTTGCTGTGTGTGATTTGTTGTAAAAAGCAATTGAATGTACTCATTACTTGTAAAATAGCTTCAGTCATAAAATATAAGAAGATAAGTGAAAAAAATATGGAAACATAATAAAGAGTGAAATGATAGTGCTACATTTAAAATATTTTTAAGAGCAACAGGGAACACGGCACATATACGTATCCAACTTTTTATTTTTAATTTACTTGAAGTACTAGTAATCTAATCAAAGAACAGCGAACAGCTCTTAGCAGGCAATATTAATGCTTTTACAATGTAAAAAAATACAAAGCCTAATCAACAAAAACTTCAGAACTATTGTGCTGGAAAACTTACTGCTATCTTACACTTTACCCTGGTGTGATGCTCACTTTCCTGTGTGCCACTAGAATGGGAGAATGACAGTTTTAGTCCCTTCAAGAGGAAATGAGGAGGATTAAAAGTTGTTAATATTCCTTCCCAGTCTTGTGTCTACTTGGGGCTATTTTTGTGTTGCTTTCTTGCTTTTTTCATTTTTCTTTTTCCATTTTTTTTCCCCTCACAGTGTCTTTTTTCCACTCAGGGGCTCCCAGCTGAAATCATAGAGTGGCAGAGTTGCCTGGCCCAGCCCCAGCTGCTGTTTGTCACCTGCTGAGTCCCCAGCTGGTCACAGTGCTGGGCTGGAGGTCACAGGGTGAAGCTAAAACTGGAGAGGCCATAGGCACTGCTGCTCTTGACAACTGGCAGAGCAGGCTGAGGCCATGGTGAGCCAGCATGAACTCTGCTGCTACGGTGGGACAAGGTCTGCAAAATCATGTACTGGGATATATAAAAAAACCTCTGAGTGATTATCATAATTCAGAGCAGGTAAAGAGGGTATCTGAGGACAGTGATTTCTTCATAAATTATAACAAAGTTCATAAATTGCATGTAATTTATTCATATAATGAAAATATAGTAATGTATAATAGTATTAGTACAATTCCTTTTTTTCTTTCAAAGGACTCCTGAACTAATGTCTGTAATTTTAGTTATTTTCATGAAGAAACCTTTCACCTAATGATGGCTTGCAGTTCTTATCCTCTCATTCAATGTTATTTAAATCCTTAGCTGTACATATTACAGTTAAACATGATGACTCAGAAAAACCTAGGGCACTGATAGTAGGCACAACTTCAAGACTGGCCTCCAACCAAGAGCTGAATTTTCCCTTATAGAAAAAAATTATAGGAAAATGATATAATTTCCCCTTATATTTCCCTTATGTACGAATTTGAATTATCAAATTCATGTTCTCAGAAGTCCAAATATGTTCTTATGTTCTAGGAAACTGGCAAATGGGAGGGTACATTAATGAGCAAGTGAGTTTTAATGAATTATTCTGAGAGCTTCTCTTTATATCAGAGAAAACACTTCCCCCCTGCTTTCTCATGTGCTGTGGCTGAAAAAGTCAATATTCTCAAATCTTATAGTTTCTCATGCATCTCATCTGTATGCATTGTTTACTCCCCTGGAGAGGGTCTGCTTCTTTAGATTGCTATTCATGCAGTAGAAAACACACACACACAGATCCTTGTTCTCCTCTTGACATTCTACTATTCTCTATACATTGTAAACAAACCAACTTCCAGCTTTAAAAAAGAGGTTTACTTGTGGAAAAAATATTTACCTTCTGTAGTGTGCAACAGGAATTATGACATCTTCTGTGAGGTGTTTCTGTAAGGAAGAAAAGTAAGTGAGATGTGTATTATGGCCCATCACTGGCTTAGAGATGGTTAAAGTCATCCAAAATTACCTGCAGAAGGGGTTGATGGCATTTTAGATGAACACAAAAACCTCAGAAACTTCAGGCTTAAGAAGAAAACAGAAGGAAGAAATATTTTTTTAAAAATGATACCAACCAAAACCCTGAAAAAAAAAACCCCTGGAGATTAGAATATTTCTCAGAACATTATCTTAGTTAATTTCTTATACTCCCCATATTTTCTTAAGCTGCAGCTGAATTTCAAAAGCACTTTGATGTTCCTTTTCTCTGTCTTTTAAGTGGATGATTTTCATGTGGTTAGGGCACAGCTCAATGGGCTTTGCTGTACAAAACAGACTTGAAAGATAGAAGGAAGATAAATCCATTAAGTAGGGTGTTCCTTGCTTCTCTAAACCACTGGAAAGCAGGCAGTCTGTCAGGAATTTCTAAGGGCCATAAGTTAGATGGCCAATGTTCTAAGTAAGTCTTTAATTTGTTTGTATACATATTCAAATCCCTGCTACAGATTGAAAGTACAAAATGGCTTAAAGTAACTCCTTGTTTTCAGGCATCACATAAAAATATCTCTAGTCCCAGCTAAAGCAGGATAGGTAGCCTTACAATTTTTTGAGGCTGACCACTGACTCTAGGAGCAATCCTCAGCACTTTGGTCAGCAATTCAGTGATTTCCAGGCCTTTTGGGCACCTAGAAAGGCAAGTTTCTTCCATGGCCCTGGCAGTGTTTGAGGCAGGCAACTGTGCTCTTTAGCTTCTTACATGTATATGCTAAGAATAACTGCAAGCAATATTAAAGTGGACTAGAAGAAGCTGAAATGCTATCATTAGACATGCAGTGGTTTATATGTTTTTTTTCTAGCAACCCCAGCCCTTCTCAAGAGGCTGCTCTTGGTCACCTCTTGATTCCTTGTCTCAGTTGGCTTTTTTTACCCATATGGAACTCGCAGAGGTTTTTTTTTGTTTAAAATAATGGGGCAACAACCCCCTCACTAGTAGACAGATATTTAATCAGGTCAGGCCAAGACATGTCCTGAGATACAGCTCTGTCAGGTCAGTAGAGAGCCATAGCCTTTTAGTTGTACTGCCTCCATCACAGATTTTATGCTTGGTAAACAACACTGTCTTATAAAAAAAGGAAAAAAATATGACTCAAATAGAATGGATTAACATTCTATTTACATATTTGTAAATGACTTGAGCTCTGATAATACTTCCCTGTGAGATATGGAATAAGTTAAGGCCAGCTAGTCTAGAGATGAGAAATCGTGCTGGGCTTATTTCAAGTGTGTGGTAAAGATAAAACGAAGGAAAATTGTCTATTTTCTTAGTTAATATAAAAACCACATCTATTAGGATTTTTCCAAAAAGAAGGGAGTACACTACACAAGGGTATCGAATTCCTGGTCCTTGTTTTAATCACAAACAGGTGACATGAACAAGTTAGTATGGTTCCGAAAGAATCAAACCTTACCAGACAAATATAAAGTGCTAAAATAAAATTTTTCATATGACAAGGCAGAAATGAAGATAAGAAAGTAGGAAAATAGAAGTGTTATATCCCATATAGGATTAAAGAGAATTTCAGAGGAAAGAAGCATATATGTGCAGATTGTCTCATGTTTGTTAGGTTTTTTTCCTAAACAAATCTTACTGCAGTGTGTTTTGCAACTTGTAGGAGCCAGTTTAGAGAGAGTGGGCACATAAGGAAATGCAGTTCTATTAGTCATGATGATGCCTTGAGATTTTAGCCTTTATATTTTTCAATCCTGTGCTGCATTAGTGCATAACTCTAAACTTCATATGAAGTGTTAACTGTTGTCTTCACACTCTGGTTGGACAAAAGAATTCCTCTGGGCCTGGCACCCTACAGCCTCAGGCCCTCAAAAGTATAAACTACAGTGAATTGGGGGAGAAACTGGGGGCATATGACTTCATTACTTGAAGCTGTAACTGGAGAATTAACCCCTGATATGCAAATAGACCAGATTTGTATCTGTCTGAAGAACTCTTGACTGTCATCCATCTTGGGTGTAGCCTCTCTTCTAGGTAGCTACTCCAAGACATCAATGACAAGAATATTTTCCGGTTAACATATTTTAGTTTTCATCCTAATGTTTGCACAAGTCTAGTTTGCACTAAACAGTGCCATAAATCAGAATTTTCTATAGAAAGCAGAAACTTTCTATTGATACTAAGAAATATAACAGCTTCCACATGGAGGAAGGTTGTTTCAAAGTTTTCTGTAACAGAGGCCCTTTCCTCTAAAAGTGCTGCCCAGCACTGGAGGATGCATATGAGCCACATGTAACACAGTAATTTCCCAATGTTAATGTGAACTATTTATATCCCAAGCAGTGTAAGTAGAAGGAAGAGTTCACAAGAGGGCTGAGGAAAGTGAGTGTTTTTGTTATTGAAATGCAGTGAATTGGGAGCTCATAGTTCTCTTAGACACCTGAGCTCACAGATTTTAGTCTACCCCAGGGAGAAGCAGATTCTATCCTCAGTCAACTCCATATTTTCAGTTTTTTTGCCCAGTGCAAGGCCAGCAAATACCCAACTGGCAAAATCTTTCTTTTCTCATTGTAAATGTCTTAAAAATTCCTCAAGATTTTCCTCATCACTTCAACTTCCTCTTGCTGTCAAAGCTTTATTTCTTGCTTTCACCATGCAATTACTCTCATTGTCTCTTGCTTCACACCCAATATTTGGACTAAATTAAAGCAGTATCTTCCACCTCACTAATCACAAAATTCTGCTTACTGTTTCACCTGTAAGAGTGTCACATTGAGAGGATTCACCCTGCTGAAGTCTCTGGTGGCTTGCTCCTTATCTCTTTCCGTAGGAATATACCACTGCTGCATGTCCTGCTCATCAGTGCCTTGCTTTCAACACCTTAATTCCAGTTCTGTGCCATAAGTCATAGGTGAGACACAGTGGTTGGAAATCATGGTGAGTCTGGTGCCACTGCTGATGCCACTTGGCTGCCAGCTTCCAGTCAAGGAGGGCTGTGGTCTTGGGTGGATCAATGATGTAAATCCAAGTGGATGCCTTGAACACAAGAAATTATCTCTAATGTGTCTAGATACTGACGTGTCAGCACTGGTCTTTCCTGCAGTATCACAGGGCGTTTGTCTGGCCATTTACCTAAAAATGACCTTTGAGTCATACCTGGGCCTGTGGCAGGAGGAAGACAAATGCTGTTCTGATTACAAGACAAGTGGAAAGCCTCCTGACATGAAGTGATGTTTGTTTAAAAAAGGACTCTCACAATCTATCTGTAATAGAATCTTTAATAGAACAAGTTAGATTGCCGGAGTCCTTAAGAGGTGCCTTCCCAGGTAAGGGTCTTGTGGGAATGAGTCAACATTCAAAGTTTCTTGAAAACAGCTGGTCAAAATCTGCATTTTTACTAATTCAAACACACTTATTAAGTGTGTCAAAATCTGTTTTTATTCTTTTGGAGGTAGAGGTGACTGCTGTTTAGAAAATGAAGTAAAATTTTCTTTTTTCCTAAGTTATAACTTCTGGGTATTTTTCAAGATTGTGACCCACTGTCATTTGCCTCCTGTCAGTGAGCCAAATTTTCTTTTGTCTTTCACAGTCTTTCAGGCAGAAGTTCATAAACCTACTCAGATTTCTTTGCTCAAGAATAGCTGTCAGACACAGAGCCAACAGAGATTACTGTGTTTTTATTGGATTGAACAGATCTGAGGCACCAGAAACACTCTTGTCAGCAGTCTTCATGCTTTTCAAAGCAGATTTGAGAGTGACACCATGTCTCCACATCTCAGATTCTATTTTATTATCTGTGAGGTGTCAATCATTCACCTTCAGTCAGTTCATTTGTATTATGCAGAGGTGAGATCTCCTGTGATGTCTAGAAGTTCAGCTCCTCCAATCTGTATCTTGTACCCAATCTGTAGCCAAAGCCCAACTCTTCTAGGTCAGATTCCTTCACAGAGTAAACACTTACCCAAAAGTCTATGTTTTACCTTGTCAGCAGTATTTTTAAATAAAACCCTTACTTTTCACATATGAATTATGCTACATAACTCAACTAGAGAAACCCACATCTGCATGCTGGGTGTCCTGAAGCAGATGATCCATATCCCAGGAGCTGTCTCCATTCAGAGCCTTTTCTGACTTATTCACCACCCACCTCTTTTGTAGTTCTTCATGGAGCTGGGATTACCTGATTCTATTTATCCAGAGATCTTCTGGGTCTTTCAAAGACTTTGTAATACTTATATGTATTGATGAAAGCGTTCCTGTTAACAGCAGTTATGCTTTTCTTGGCAAACAAACTTTAAACTTTTCCATACCTACTATGTATTTTCTTGCTCACCCTTTTTCTGGGACAGTCTGTTTCTGTGCCCTCAGTTCATTCCTTTTTCCTTCACTCAATCACTGCATAGTGCTGGGGGCATTTTTGGTGTTATGGATGATGCAAAGTACTCAACAAATTGTTTGCAAAGGAATTGCACTCATTTTTTTGAAATATATTTTTCTTAATTCTCCTTCTGAGAATTACCAATCTGTTCTGACTCAGGAGGTTCAAGTGGTGTGCAGTCAGTGTGAGAAAGGCACAGAACATACTCCTCAGTAGTGAAGATGGAATTTACAGACTAGTGACCAAAGTAATGTTCCATTAGGGTTAAGTAGATTAAAATAATCTGATTTTAATCACCCAGGTTCTTACAGAGAAGTTGACTGGTCAACATCAATTCCCACAGACAATGTTGTGTTCTTTCTGTGCTGTGCACGCTGATCCAGGTGCCACATGCCAGTGTGTTCCCATCTCCTGCTGAAGCACTTGGCTGCTGGTGCTTTCACAGGGAGTTCATGATGCTCATCATCCTCACACAGGCCTCTGCTTTCTGTGATGGGAGCCAGTTCTGCTCACTTCTTAATTCCTGGGTCCTTTATTGGATATGCTGTCTAACAGCAGGTAACACTAATATCTGGCTTTTGTCTTCTGGCAAAAGTGTCTTTCCTCAGCAGTGAATAAGTTCCATAGTGAAAACTGGTGTTTTAAAATTTGAATGCCTGCTTTCCTGCCCCGTGTTGGATGCTTGTTACAGAAAGAAGGGAAATAGCAATAACTATGTGATGTTAAAAAGCTATTTCTGAAATGAGACAGATAAAACTTTTAACGTGATGTCACTGCTCGGGTCACCTGATCTTATCTTGCCATCATATCAGGTCTCACTTATTCCAGTGGCTATAAAATGGAATGAGCACTGCTGGGGGAAGGCTGTAAAATAGCAGATTTTAACTCATGGTGCATAATTTTGGTACTAATTGCAAGCTAGTTGCAATTTTTAATGATACCAAAATGTTATTTCACAGGAGTTTGACATTTTTGTTTCTAATTCCTTTCTTGTAAATGTTGTTTTTATTATGCCACTGCCTTTAGCATACTGCAAAGAATGGTCATGAAATTAAACCTCTAGGAAGCAAGCTAAAGTAAAGAACTAATTTTACTTTTGGGGAAGAAAAAAGATTTTGTCTTGCAAAATACTGGAATTTTTATGTATAAATTTACATTTTTTAAGACATAGGTAAGTGTACTGTCTCTGAATAATATCCCTATGCTTCTACTTTAGCAGGCTCCTGTATCCAACCTCTAGGGTGTTGAATCAGACACAAAATAATTACTTTTCTGACCCTTTGGGCTCTTATTGGTTTCCTTTAATGAGTTTAAGAATGCTGGCTAGCACATTTTCTGGGAAGCCCTTCTGGTATAAATGGTGTGTGTCTGCCTTTCAGGGACAGATGCTTGGACAGTCAAAGTACTGTCTGAGCTGACCTTTGCTGAGTTGCATAAAGATGGTATTTCTTGGTTGAAGCAGAGGCACTGAGTGCTGCAGTAAAATGGAAGGTTAACCCATTTTTCACTCTTCTGATTATGGTAACAGTTACAAACCACCTATGTAAATTGGACTTTTCTGGATTCTGCAATTTATCCTGGTGCAAACACACCATGGTTGAATAGAAATGTGATGAATTTTTACATTGCGTATTGTCCAAAATATAGCCATGAAAACCTCTAATTAATGAGATGAGGTGTCTAAAACAGAGGGATTCACACTGTAAAAGCTGTGAATGTGCTTAATTGTATCTAATTGTATTCTCTTTCTCATATTTACTAAGAAAGCCAAGATGATTCCCTCTGTTTTTAGGAGCTGGTTGATGAAGGTATAATTGCTGATGTGCTGGCAACCAGCAAAATTAAATGATAGTTCAATTTGAGCAGAGATGCAGAATTTTCAGTAAACATGCCAATCAGGTTTTACTTAGATGTATCTGCTAGAATTTCACATAATTGGCATAAATAAGAACACGAAAAAGTTGTTTACAAGAGGTGAATATTTTCCTCAGATTTAAATGTACTACACTACTCCTTTAGGATTTGTAAAGAAGCTGAAATCTTGCTTTTTTATTTATATGAAAACGCAGAAAAAAAAAAAAAAAAAAGAAAGTTGATCCCACTCTCACATATATAACATGGCTAATAAGCGATTGCACTCTCCCACATACTGTTTTCACCACATTTGGCCATTATTCTGTTTTTTATTTATTTATTGGCTGTCTTTCAATTGGAAGCTGTCTTTGATAATGGAACCAACCAGATGAGATTACTGTACTTTTGCATATGTTGTGGTTGTAATACCTTACTGATTTGTAATTAGGACATGAGTTACCAACCAACTTATGTGAAAGCACAGAAAACGGGAACTTTATTGGATAAGGGGCTTTGGAGTTTGGGCAAGTTTTCATAGAGACCAAAAACTGGGAAGCTTAGGTTTCTTTTTGCTTTTTCCCAAATGCTGATCTGAAGTCTGTTATGTAGCTTTTTAAAAAGACATTCACAAGAAAATCAGATTTTCTTTAATCAAGACTGCTCCTTGAAGATGCAATCTATCACCAGGAAGAGTAGCTCCCTTAAAACACTGCTCTAAAAAACTTTGTGTTAAGCCAATTTAATTAGGATTAGTGTATTTATTAAGATTCACTGCCATTTTGAATTAGCATATCTGTTTGCATTCTTTAAATACTACCTATCTTTAAAATATTTCTAATTAAATCTATTATCTAGATTTATGTGTTATTTACCATCAAATTGAGACAAGAAATAGACAACATCATGAAAGGGTTTTTTCCAGGGAACTGAGCCTGCCTTTTTTTTTTTTTTTTTAATTTTATTTTCTTTTATTTATTTATTTCTGGATGTGGATCCCTTGAATGCAGCGAAAAAGCTGAATACAGTGGATTTGCTCTTGACTTATATTATTGTGATGGAGGGACACAATTTATTGATGTGGAGAACAAAAATAAAGACAGTAATGCAAGGGATTCAAAAGGGTCTGAAATGATTCTTCTCTTCTTTGAATAGCAGATATATAAATAAAAAGAAAAACCTTGCGTCACGGTGTGACTTAGGTTTTGCCAATTCTAATATATTTAATTTCTTTTAGAGATAAGATTTAGGAGTAAAGACAACGCAGGCTTAAAACTTAAAAAGGTACAAGAAGAAATTTATTAATAACACAAAAAGAAT
>JAOTQP010001286.1:97138433-97170804 GCA_026413545.1 Cichladusa arquata | reverse complement strand
ATTGGTTTCCCGAGCTGTCCATCACCAAATCAGCTCTCTGATTGGTGCCAGCAGCTCACAGGGGAAGCCCCCAGAGATGGGGGAGCCCCTCCCACTTAGAGCGTGAAACCAACACACCTTGCTCCATGAAGATCTCAAAGATATTAAGATTTATAATTTCTTTTCTGACCATTAGCCTTGTCGTTTCTGTTTAATATTCTGTTTTCTTTGAGATGATTGCGGGTATTAAAAGTGAAAAGACAATCAAGTTTACTTCTATGAGTCTAGTCTTTGAAATCAAAAAAATTACATGGATTTATTGCAGATGAGTCTCCAGCTTGTGTTAATTTTCTGGATTGGTATTCAGATATTTTGGTATTTTTGAGTAGACTTTAAGATTCAGTTTGGTCTCCATACTAAAAAGATTGAAACTGCATTTAAAATAAACAATCTGCATAATTTGACTCATGTATTTTCTATCAATGAAACGAATATATTCCTCCAAACCAACACATCTCAAGACATTTGCTTGATAGAACTTTTAGGATGTCTCACACTCTTCCAAAATCTCCATTTTCAATTGTTTAGGATTTTTTAAAATGTTCTAGGTTACAGCAAGGAAAATGCATTACAAAAAAACCTCTTTGGCTTTGGTGGTCATTATGTACATGCTTTAAAGCTTGAAATTAGGAAGGGGTAGACATTCCTCTGCCATGGTAGTCCACTAGCATTTGTCCAAATTATCCTTCTGAAACACTATTTTGAACAAGCTCTGGTCTCCCACAGCTGCATTTATTCTGGCAAATTAAAATGTCCAGAAACCTTTCTGGGTACTCCTGTGTGATCGTGCACACTGTAGGGTGGTGACAATGTTCTGTGCTTGTCTCATGGCCTATGCCAACCATTTCTGCATGCCAATAAATCCCAGGCATACTTAGCCTAGAAACCCTGTTTCCTCTCCCCAATGTGTGCCAGCTGGCTTCAGTGTCTGGGAGTGATGTTGAGCATATTTCATTTATGGCTGGATCCTTTTCCTCATGGGCACCTGAAGTGGATATAAGATAATATTCTCTGATGCTCTGAATGCTTACTGACTGTTCATTTGAATGCAGGCTCATTCAGCACAAATAGAAAGAATGCTTCCTTTCAAAAAGTGGGATTGTAACTATCATTACATTTTAAGTATTATAATATTTTTTCTGTGACCATGTTTTTTTCATAATTTCGAAACACAATTAAGGTGAATGATTATATACATTTATATTTTAAATCTTCCTTGGCTCATTTAGAGGCCTATGTACCTTGTATAACCAGAGGAAAAAGAAAAAAACCCCCATTTTTAGATGGAGAACACATAACCCATCATGTTTTATTACATTTATATGAAAAATAACAGGTAATTTAAACTAGATATTACATTTGTAAATGATCCACTCATGGCATGGTTTTTATCTAAGTAGTTTCATAATTCCTTTCTCTTCTAATTAGCATAATAATTGCCACTATCTCTAGATCAGTTTTATCCATGCAGTTCAGGATTTTACCTGACAGTACAAGATAGTTTCCAGGGACACTTGGCAGCTGACAGGTACAGAATGCAAGACAAGAGGATGTCAGGCTGATGTCAGTCACCTGGGACTTGTGGATCCATTTCTTTGCTATTGAAGGCAATCTTGGGTTTTTTTTTATGATCTCTGCAGCACTGTTTTAAACCTGTTCAGGTGTTTTCATCCTCGTTGTGCCTTCTGTTCCTGAGCCTTTCTCAGCTCAAAAGTGGAAGACCTGGATAAATTAAAGTGTACAATCACCACTCTATACTACCTTGCTCCTGTAATAGCATTATCATGAGTGTAAACCATTCTTCATCATCTAGTATCTTTTCAGAGAGAGACAGTTTCTTGCAGGTTCTTTTTGCTAGGTTGAAAAAGCCTCTCCTGGTCTCTGACCATTTAGGTTTCCATTTAATACTGCTTATCTGATGACTGATGTCTGCTCCTCAAATATGAAAATAGGCAGTTCTTTGTTGTTTCTACTAAACAGTTTATACTCATTAAGACACTCTAGTACAATAGTGTAGATGTAATTTAACAGATAATATACTATGTAACTCAATGGCTGATTCTAGTGTAGGGGCCTTTCTTCCACTTGAAATAGTTAATTCCATCTTATGAAGTCCTCCAAGAGACAGTTCTGTATCTGCCTTATCTGTTCATCCTGTAAAAATTATGACAGTGTACAAACAGGTTTTTCCTTTCTGACATATTTCACAAATATCTGTTATGCGACAACTTTTCAGCTGCCAGAAATTGCAGATGACATATATGACCTTGCAGGTGCTCTCTGTTAACTTTGTAAGTCTTTAGTTGTCATTTTTGTTGGTTTTTTTCACCAAAATTCTTAGCCTGTGCCAAAATCTAGATCAGCCCTTTTGGAGTTCAGGTGACATTTTCCATTTAAATCTGTTTTCACTCACAAGTGAAGAGTAAATTAAGGGAAGAGCAGAAATACAGGCGACATAGGAAGTAATTAATTTACATGAAATCAGCCCAGCTTCAATATCACCAGGATCAAATAGGATGGAGAAGCTGCATAATTTCAAGTGTATGCATCCAAGAGTTATTTCAAATGTGACTATTTAGTCCAAGTTTTCTAATAGGAAATGGTACTTGTTTTGGGAAAAGAATGCAAAAAAAAAAAAAAGATTACTTTTGCTTAATTTAATGTACTACTCATCAATCTAAAAAACCACAAAAGCCCCCCAAAAATGAAACCCCCAAAAACCAGAAAGCTGAAGATAAATAAAGCTACAGGAATTGGTATAATGAAGAAAAAGAGAAAGAAATATACTATTTGAATGTACGCTAGAGTAATGATCTTTATCTGTATGAGAAATCTCTTGGATCTGTATACCATGATGCATCATATCATACAAGAGACTGAATATATTTTAATGCATTTTTAATCTAACTCATGCTACTTCTTTCATTTTAAATTCCCTCTGTATTAATTTTGTCTCCTGAAGAGATTACAATCTGTGTTTCTTGTGAATGTATGCTTTGTTCTCTGTGTTACAGCTGTTCAGACCTTAACTTCAACACAAAGTTTAATGTTACTTTAATCATGAAAATGATTAAATGAAAATTCCATACAATGGATAGAGTTTAAAAAACTTAAAACTTTAATGGCTTTTTCCCTCTTTGGTGCTGCTTGAATATAAACTTTTCTTCAGTTAGTGTTCCTTTGTGGAATACATCCCTTTCATCTGTGATTTTTTTATCACCTAAACTGAGTTAATTTTATAATTTAAATGGAATATTTTTTTAATTAAAATTGAAATGCATTGATTTAAGATGCTGCTGTAGTGAGCTGTAGGAACTGTATTTAAGTTGGTTTGTTCCCAAGTCTCCTCTCTAGCACAGGTATTTTGACTAGGATCATCTTTCAACGTGGAGTGTTTTGGCCAGGTAATTTTGTGATATTTTGCTTTTCCTCGTCAGTGCAGAGGACTGCGATCTTCTTGGGAGGATATTCTGAGAGACAGAATTGACCAAAAGAGGAATGGAGTATAAAGTACCTGAACTATACATAAGGATAAGTGCAGTGGTGTTTCCTGAGGACAGTATTTTAGCTTCTGGGTATTTTTCCATGGAATAACTTAATTTTTAGTTGGAAAAAGTGTCTGCAGTCCAGGGACTCCTGCAGCTAATTTTATGCACCAACAGACAAGGTCAATTTTGGCTAAAGAACATTTGTCTTCCAAAAGTTTTGGTTTTTTGTTTTTTTTTTTTTTTTAATCAGAATTTCTTCCATTACCCAGTATTTGTACATCCATTCTTGATTTTTAGTTTTTACTTATTCTGAGATGTTTATAAACTCCCTCATTATTTTATTGGTTCATATAATGATTTACATAGATGCTTTTAATTAAGTTTCCATTGAGCTCTTCTTTACCTCTTTTAGTCATTTGTAGCCATATCCCAAAATTGTTGGGCCTTCACTTATCAGTCATTCATGGGCTGCATTTGTATTTCTCATCAGACACAAGATCATCTCTGATTTTCATGCAGGGGATCACCAGAGTGTTGGAATCAGTGAGTTGGGAGTCTCCCTGAATTCTTCAGAGAGAAATCAGAGTGGAGAGATTGAATTAAAACCTTTGGATGGATTGAGTTATGTTAGGCCACTCACACATAAAGTAGAGGTGTAAGTTTAAGTTTTAGGATAAGTAAGTGAGTCAGTAAGCAAGTTTTAGAATGAGCTTAAGTGCTTTTAGTGAGTAAAAGGTCTCAGATGCCAGAGTAGCAATGAGTTCTAGTGAAGGTTGGAAAACATACTAGTGTGTTCAATGGAGGCTCCAGGAACATAGTTTTAGACATAATAGAGCTATAGTAAGAATATTGCTTACATTTTTCAGATAGAACAAGATAGACCATATGCGTAGTTTATACCTAACCTGGAGTGCTAAGAAACTAGAATTCTAATTGGTTAAGGAGTGGTGGTCTGAATTTGTGTCTTAGCTTGTAGGGAAGATTCTGTATAAGAGCATGCATTGGGGAGAGCTGGTGCTTTTTGCCATTGCTATTGCCATCATGCTTTTGCTTTGCTTTTGAGACTGTGCCTTTGTAATAAACAGCTTAATAACAAGTATTAGCTGTTTGCTCATTTAAGAAGATAACCTGACAAAGCTGGTGCCCAGAGCATTGGAGAATTAACCCCATCAAAGAGTCCAACTGGCTTCTGTACACCCAGCAGTCAATGTTGCAAATGTCCAAATAAATTCAACTTGCCTGACTATTTACTCTGAGTGCCATGGTCATGCCATTGCTTGTTTCTTTCATGTCATGAAAACAGAATCCTAAAATGAAGCAAGAGCCAGCCTGCTCTAAGACTGGCATTTTTATATGACTCTATACTACTTCAAATATTTTCTCTCCGTGGTTAAATTGAAATGCTTCATCTCTGCAACATGCTTCTCTTGGTTCTATTGATTTTCTACACTCTGTCTGTTCATAGGTAATCTAAAAGTCTTTGTCCTCTAATGTCAAATGTCAGTCACCTTGGCTCATCTCTCTCCTCTCTCACAAGCTCTGAAGTGAATGATTCATGGGTATATTCTCCTGACAGTTTGTAGTGCCAGCAAGACATCTGAAGGGGAGCTGAAGGACCTACAAGAGGGTCATGTCAGAATCCCTCTTACTGGGACCCCACACTTTAATGTCTTGCTTCCTTTCATCTGCATTGGGCCCAGAGCTGCTCACTTCTGCTGTACTCTTCAAGGGCTTAGTCCTTCCAGAGGTCACCAAGACCTCCCATCAGTGAGCTTCATCTCTTCAAATATTTGTCCTAAAGATTCCTCTAGTGCAAAAGTCCCTTCTTACTTCTGAGATACTCCCCTTTTATTTTCTCATCTCCTCCCCCATCCCTAAAATTCGCAAGGCTTGTTACATGGCTATAGCTTTCATACTAGAACATGATTGCTTTTTCTTCTGATAAGTGTTTGAGAGAAGGGTTAGACAATCCAAGCCTGCAAAGCTCTGAAATCTCAGAAAAACCATCTTGGGCTAGATACTTGATTTCTTGTCTATAGATGTTGTCCTATGTTTAATGGCTGTTCACATGAAACTTTGGATGTAGTAAGAAAACACATTCAGATGTTTCAGCTTAGACTTAGACTTAGACTGATTTAATGTTTGATGTTTTTGGTCTAGGGTTAGTTCCTTGCCCTTCCATGCAATGGAGAACTGAGTTCTGTTGGGAGAGGGCAGAACTGAGATATATTGCAGATGTTGGAACAAGTCTTGTACATGTATTTTTAGGCATTCAGGTGTTTTCAGGTACAATTCACTGCACCAAGACACATGCAAGATTTTATATGCAAACTAGCTTTAAAAGCACAGCAGGGAAAAGTTCTGTCTACAAGGCGGACATTGTAATCCATTCAGAGAATTGTCTTAACTGTTTTCTTTGCTACACAAAATTCAGGAATGTTCTGTTGACCATTTGTCAGGTGAACAAACAGTGTTCCACTTTGTAGTTGTTTTCTTTCATATTAAGTGTTCCAATAGAAATAAAGATTTTTGCTGTGATACATCATCTGATGTTACTCAGGCAAATTCCATTGGGATAAAACTTTCAGTAACTCAGTTTCAGAGCTATTACAAAAACTCCTTTCAATATTTCAATCAACTCCTTTGAAATATTCAAATATTTCTGGATTGATGAACACAGAAATGATGTTCTTACTCCTGGAAATAATGTTGCTCATTTTGTGCGGGCAAGAACTGGAAACTACAGCTGTGTTTTTCCCTTTGTTGCTGTTAATCACAAATAAAAAGTTATCCTGAGTCAGCGGCAAACACAGAAATATTGTTGTGGGTGGTCAAAGTTTCTAACATTTTTTGAACTAAAAATTTCTACTTCTGTGATAAAATTAAATAAAGCATTAAAAGAAGAGGTTTCTGACACACAGAAATCAAAGCCTGGTAGTATACACCATGGGAAAAAAAGAAAAAAAAAAAGATAATGTTGCCATTTAGTATTTCACAGAATCTTCTTATTGTTTTTCTTGGAAAGAAATACACAAGTATTTCCTCTCAAGTCAATTGTTCAGGGCACACATTAGAACCATAAATATATATAGCAAATACAAGAAAAAAAAATTAGAAGAGGGCTATTGAAATTCAAATCAAAAATGCCTGGATGGAACAAATGAAAATCCTGCTTAGAATAAAGAAAAATATAAACATGAGAATTAAGTAATAGTGAACATAAAACAACATAAACTTAATACCTAGTGAAGAATAAATTATGACAAAAGTCCTCAGATGATGGAAATATGAGTAAAGTTCTTTAGTCATTTATCTAATTCTAATTTTCAGCATCTTAGGATGAAACACACTGATTTTTTTTTTCCTTTTTATGGAAAAAATCCTCCTTTCTTTGTGGAAGATTTTATTACAGACATAGTTTTTTTTTTTTTAGTTTCAGAAAGTTGTTTTGTATTATAGCAATGTGACATCTATTTTTTCTCTAAACAAAAATAATGTTACTATCTTCTCAACACTCTTGAATAAAGGAAAAAATATATTTATAGTTCACTATTGCCCTCTTGTGGAAAGAAATAAAAGTAAAGATGTGCATCATAAACATAAAATCCAAACCACGAACTGATTACTTAGATTCCAGTTCAGAAATCTTTATTCATCTTGTGCCCTTAGTTTGGATTCTGATTTGGTCCTATATCATAACAGCTTTTACTCTTTGTGAATTATTAACAATTCTTGTCTTTAAACAACTTCTGGGGTATTATCCCCTGTAACATTTAACCCTCCAGAGTGTTAAGGATGGCTTCAACTCTGTACCAGAAAGTCTTTTCAAGTAAGAATGACATACAGTCACAAGTAGATCTTTAAAAAGCAAGTTCTGCTTCTGCTGCTCTGATGTGTTCTGCAGCTCTAACATGAGTCTACAACTAATGTTAAGAAAGTGAGTGACAAGGTTATTAGAAAAAACAAGCACAACAAGTGATTGCTTACCATAGAATTAAACATAGAAATACATACAAACATCACTTATGCATTAAATATATGTGAAAGAACATAGTTTGAAAAATTCACAAAATTGTCCAGAATTACTTTACTATACCACTTTTTAAGATTATGCAGCCATATTTAAAATGCACTTATGAAAGTGCTGAACTTACTGCTACTTTCTCCAGCTTTCTTGCTCATCTACCCCTCCAGGTGATGTGTCAAGGTCTTTCTAATTAGGACAAAGAGAGCTATATCTCTAGGACTCAGTCTGTTGTGATGCCTTTTTCCACCACATTGAATGCCATAGAAAGCCTCTCTATATGGCTGAAGATAGATAATGTGCTTTGCTGGATGTCTCTTACTCTCTTTGTCAGTCTAAGTTTGGCCATGGCACATTAAGATGTCACAATACACCTACGTTTTCTTTTGTTTTCTTTTTTAAGAGAGGATTCTTAATGTCTATAACCATGGCTCTGAGAAAAGATGGTTTCCTCATAAAGGTGACACAAAGCCAAGATTTATAGGGGGAGGACTATTTTGTGTACCATCTTCTCTAGGACTTCCTTGCTCTCTGATGGATCATTCACAGTGGCCAAAGAAATGGTGCAGAGTGGGGTTTGTGTGTCACTTAAGTCTCAGTTCCAACCTGTGAGACAGACTTGAATGGTATGTGCGTTTTTAGTTTTGCTTTTGCATGAGATAAATTTATTCTATCATTTCATTTCCATTTTCTGTTACTAAAGGAAGTAATGAAGCCTCAGAAGTTTGGTGCTGGGATGTCAAGTATCTTCTCTATTCCACAGCAATCTCCCCTGGATGTAATGCTATAAACAGGATTTTTGAGTTTATGCCAGATCCTTCTAACCACCTGGTTTAACCCTGCTAAAATATTTTCTTCCCTTTATGTTTCATCAGCTCCAGAGATCCCATGATCCAGTAGTCAGACCTGCACATTATAACAGTTCAGCTTAGAGAAGAAATTGATTTGGAACTCCACAGTACTCTTCAGACACTAGTCATGGACTAGCAACGCACTGAAACTGGTCAGACAATCCGCATTTTAAAGGAAAAGAAGCTGTCCTTTTGCTTTCTGTTTACACTTTTACAATCATTCTGACATCCTAGCAGTGGAAGCTTCCTAAAAGTCTGGTCTGAGATCAAAAAACAGAACAAAACCCCCAAAACAAAACCAGTGAATTTCGTTTGTAGTATTTACCCTTTACTGAAACTAACTGTGGTATGTTCTTTTTCAAAAGATGATTACAGATGGAGATGCTTAGCACTGTAGCTGATTTCAAGCCTGGTTATACAGTGCAGCACGAATTCCCAAGCATTAGACAGGGAAGGTTGTGATTCTCTTTGACATTTTATAGGGAAAAAAGCCAGATACGCCCTGTCACCATAAGGGTAGGGCCCATGGGAAAGAGCTGTTGGGAGGATGCAGAGGAGCACAGAATCACATCTGCTCTGTAAGCAAAAGGATGTACAGGTCCTCTGACTCCTGAAGCCTAGCCTATGCAATCACTATATTCCTGTTTACAGGCTCTGGTTGCTATTTCTTTCTGTGCCCTACAACACTGGCAGCATCCAATTTGCTGCTTACAGCACTGAAACACCTGAAAATATTTTGCTTGTTTCAATGTGGTGACTTTCTGGTAACAGAGTTCTCATTCACTGATAAGAACTAGCAAGACGAATAAAAACAGCCCTTGATTTAGTCTCTAAAATGGAAAGACTTAAGGCAAGCATTTGATATTGGATCAAATTAAAAAGAAATAGGTTGTCCTCAGTGCTTACTGAGGAGTAGTATACTGCTGGAGTCTGCAGAAAACTAAAGACTGCCTATCCTTCAGAGCTCACATTTAACTCAGACCCTGAATGAAGGAGAGACTTTCACATATTGGAAGTGAAATACCTAGCTGAATACCAGTTTTTACTTTATTAGTATTTAGTTAGTATTTAGTATTTCTCTGACATAGTATTGATGACCTCAGCAAACCCTGACCTGTAATCTTTGGAGACACACCATCCTTCAGACTTGATGGTATTTAGTGTTTTCCACAGGATAATGCATAACTGAAAATAAAAAGCTTGGCAGATAAAGCAGAAATTAAAAAAAAAAAAAAAAGAAAAAGAAAAAAAGAAAAAAGGTAGGAATGTCCCTCTCTCAGTTCTTGACAGCAAACCTGTGGTATTCTCAAGTGCAGGAAAAATGTAAATCACCACTTGATGTCACCATTGGTCTGAACCTGTGCTGTGCAGCTCAGGAATCTTGCTGAACATCATAAAGAAATTATAAATTCAGTTAAAATATTTACAGACCTATTATGATGTTAAGTAATCACCATCTATTTTTTGATCCCATTTAGAATACAGGAAGTACAGGTGCACTGGATTTGGAGCACCATAAAGACACCATGATAAGCAACTTGAAAGGTGCTGTTTATGATTAAAATCTGTTTTGATAAGGAAATTTGAAATAACCAGCATACCAAGTCTGATCATTGCAGTATATCATATAAAAATTACTACTATCCTACTGCAGAATAAAAAGGAAAGAGTACATGAACAGGAGTCAATGCCTCTAACAACATGAAATTAAGAACAATGAAGGTTAATGAATGTACAAGAAAGACATTTGAAGTCTCTTTTGAAAAAGTTGGGATCCTGTTTCCCTGTTCAGGCATAAAGAAAAATGAGAGAGAGAAAATATTTGGACAATGTTCTCAGGCAGAGGGTGTGATTCTTGGGGCTGTCCTGTGCAGGGCCAGGAGCTGGACTTGGTGATCCTGCAGGATGCCTTCCAACTCAGCATATTCTGTGAACATGTGGGCTGTGAAACCTTTAATTTGGACAGTACTGGAGATGATACAACACTGTGTACAGCACTCCAAGTAGGACAGAAAGTGGAATTTCCCAGCAGCTTGAAACACCAGGATGCACAGTACAGCTATCCCTTGGCATGAGCTTTATTAATTCATTACATTTAGAATATTAATCCCCTCATTGATATTTTACCCGAACTTTTAGACTGCTCTAACTTTTTGCCTCCCTGCCAGGCATGCTCTGAGGCACCAAGCACGAATT
This sequence comes from Cichladusa arquata, assembly GCA_026413545.1. NCBI lineage: Eukaryota > Metazoa > Chordata > Aves > Passeriformes > Muscicapidae > Cichladusa > Cichladusa arquata. Next base: position 97,160,206 of record JAOTQP010001286.1, on the reverse strand, counting down.
GAACCCAGTGCTCAGTTAATATGATGCATTTTTATGGCTCTGTTTGGACACTCAGCATGCTGCACCTTCTCCACAGCAGCACTGCCCACAGCTTGCACAGGCCTGCACACCAACAGGTCTGAACAAACATTGTTCTAATGCATAAATTATATTAGAATATATAAGAAAACACAATAATTCTAGGCTTCCCATCTATTTTCTATCTGTTCATCAGCCATAGGCTAATGCTGTCCTTTTCTTCTTTTGTGTGGTTGCATTCACTGGAGTAATTCTTTTTCGGGTCTTGACAGCAAAGACACTGCTCACAGACCAGGAAAATGTTTCCCAGGGAAGTTCCCAAGAAACTCTAGCACTGGGTACATGCTGAATATGTGAAATTTGCTCAGAAGTAAATGGAAACTGGAAGTGCTCAGGAATTACTAGTATTTTTCCTTTCACTGTGCTGAACGAATACGCTAATTCTATCCAATTTCAAGCTCCTTTCAGCATAATAGTTTCAAAATTGAAACTCAGAGTTTATCACTTGACTCTCATTTCAATAGAGACTAAAAAATCAAAATGGTCAATGGGCAGTAGGAATAAATTCAGTTAGCAAGCAAAAGGAGAAATAGTGAAGTAGAGATTAAAAAGCAAATTCAGAGTTCGAAATAGGGCAGGCAGAAAAATGGAATACAGGTAAAGTATAATACATACACATAGGACACATAAACTCTTCCTTTGGTAAAAAAGTTAAGTGAGCTTTTGTAGTCATAAAAAATACTCTACATCAATACATTGGTCTGTATTTGATAAAATAAATAAATGATACTTTAAAAAAATTACTATTATTATATAACCTAATATAATTTGTGCATTAATTAATAACATTACTGTATTCTAAATAACCTTCTAATCTCAGCAAAATTTAACATATAAAATGCATCAGACACCATATATTTACATATTTTTTTCCTGTGTTATGGGATAATATAGAGGAACAGTCCTAGGAATTCAGATAAACAAATCTGAAGTTTGGGAAGCAGTATCACAGACATCTTATATATTAACATTGTTTTTTTACTTTACCCCTCAAAATGTTAACAAAGATATCTGGTTCTTAGACCTTACCTTCAGTGTAAGTCTATATATGTAGATACATGTACAGTTTTATATGGACATAAATATGTGTGTTTATATATATACATATACAATGTATATCCATCCACATTCAAAGTGCTTGGGTAGTCACCGGGGCAAAATGTGATTCTTGCTTTTTATTTTTTTAAATAGATTTTTCATTTACTCATTGTTCTTTTAGCAGGGTCAGCCAGAGGGATATTCATGATGTTTTGTCTGTGTAACCAAACTGAAGTGTGGGGAATCTGATAATCTATGTCTCTGAAGGAGGATGATCCAGCTGTGAGTAGAAAACACAAAGAACAACATGAAGTTTAACTTAGGATTCCCCCATTTTCAGCTGCTTCAGAAAATGTGTCATGGTGAAATGGAGAGGTATTGACAGGGATGAGCATTTCCAGGATTGGTGCTTTTTGTTCAAGGATGAATGCTGTGCATCAGGGCAGCTTCCAAAGGGCCTGTGTCCCAAGCTTAGGGTGTATCTAGCTTTAAATCTGCCACCCAGAACACCTCAGCATCTCCATTTGTACTGTAAAAATAAATAACATACACAAGGTGAATGCAATATCCCTTTCTTTGCACTCTGAATTGTGGGAAATCTACTTGATCTCTTTCTGGTGGCAAGACCCCACAACTATTCGTTCACCTAGTATGTCCTTCCTCTCACTAAGCTAATGGATTCATGGAAGAGGAAGTGGGGAGGTGGTTCAAGTCTTTCAGTATCCTCTTACAATGCAAAGACATGCAAGTGAGTGGTAGATTTTGTTTGCTGATGATGCTTCCAAATGGATTCAATATTTTCCACTTCCACAGGTATCCCTGACTTTCAGTTTCTGCTACAGGACAAGGTACCCAACCATAACAGAGCCATCACAGTAGGCCTGAACTGCAACACATATTTATTTTATTCCTTATATATTTTTTTTGTTTTATTATTTTATTCCCTTTCTAGTTATTATCAGGTACATACTTTTCAAATGAAAATTCTGTTGGGATGATTAAAAGAGGAGTGAAGCCAAGTAAACTGCACTATTTTGTAAGCATTCATGTGAATCTAACACAGAATCTGCTTTGTCCTGGTATATGACATGCATGCTTTCTGTGAAAAGCCAGGAAATCATACTTTATTATATAAAAGTTTGGAAAAAACAGTGTTAGTTCTTAGAGATGTGTAAAGAAAGGAAAAAGCAGTTTGTTGCTGGAGGGTTTACAAAATTTGGAACTAGGTTTCAGTCTAGGTGACACCAAGGAATGACCCAGCTGCTCTCATTCACAGACAGTCTGTATGAGCCTTCAACTCACAGCAGACCTGTAGGTGCTCCTGGAAATAAATCATGGCCCAGAACGGTTCGAATTCACCTTTGTCAGAGGCTGCCAAGACAGCAACAAGTTACAGAACAATAAGGACAGGCACACAGTGTGCTAAAGACAGAGAACTCATGTGCTTAAATGCCATCTCTCACTCTTGTGCAGAAGGGATTGTGCTGACCCAGAAAATCTGAGGCCACACACCAACATGAGCGGATTGACTGTGTCAAACATTACATGTTGTTCTTCAGGATCCTATTGATTATGTTCATGTTGTGGGAATAGAACCAGTTACTGGAAATTTATATCATTTTGTGAAATACCAAGTGAGGCAGACAAAGCAAAAAAAGGTACAGATGTTTGCTGTAGGCTCAGATCCCTTCATGGAATCCCATGGCAGGCCAGGTGTGTTGATGCATGACTGACTGACACACTTCAGCTTACCATGAATTTAGAGAATAACAGAATTGGGTAGGCAACTCATCTGATATAAAATGGAAATGCCAGAGGGCTGGGATGTCAAAAGCATTTTGGATTCTGCTTTCTAGTGAAAAAAAGCTTAAAATTTTATCCTGAAAATCTGTGAACGAACATGCAAAGGAGCAAATCAAAGATTTTCAGTCCACTCCTTCATTCTCAGAACAAATATTCTTAGTTCTTCCGGACATATTAGAAAGATGATTATTAATAGCCACCACAATTGTCTTGTTCAGAACATTTTGCCAACTCTACATCATAATACTTAATAAGGATAGGTAAGAGAAAGGATGTTTGACAGAAGTTGGCTGAAAGGAAGAAAAGACGCATGATTACCTTGCAGGCTGTGTGTAAGTGCACTAATGGTAAGTGAAAACAGATAACTCAGCTTCCATGGAACCTTGAGCAGCAAAGCATTTTCTATATTCTTCAAAACACAAGGGGAGGCTTTAAATGATTTGGACAGACTTGATCAATAAATCCAGTCTAAAAAGAATCTGACATCTAGCAGTCACGTACCCTGTCAGGTATGCCAAGAGCAAAATGGAAACCATTGATTTGTTTGTCACCAAGCTTCCCTAGGTAGCAAATTTTTCTGAGTCTTAGATGTGCACAGATGACATTATACAGAGACCAAATAACTGAAAAGTGAATTTCAACTGGAGACAATTTCTGTGAACAGGATATGTCAGAGAATTCTCTGTGTATCACATGGGACATGATACTATGTGCCTTTTTTTTTCCCTCTATGGAACATCCTTCAGAAATAAAGAGGAAGAAGATACTTATCACTTATGGTGAGATATGGGACTTTCTGATGCAAGGCAAATATTTTCACTGATTTCAAGAAGAGTTACATTTCACCATTAATAAAGATTTTAATTACTGACAAAGAGTGTTCTGTCTTATCAGAACAACTAGACATACCTTTGCATGAGCATCCCCAAGTGAACATGATGAGTATTTGAAGCAATTTTTCTGACAGGAGGAAAGAGATCTTAGAGTGTTAGTGCTTCAGTAGAAAGGACTCTGTGGGATATGAAATAGTCAGCATTTTTAATAAACCTCAGTGCATCATTATTAGAGGATGTAGTTCATTTAGATCTCAAATTCTGTGTTTGCAGTGCTTTAGGTAGTTTTACATTTACCCATGCTATTTTGTTTTTTTTCTCTGCCAGACAACTGTCAAATCTAAATGCTTCATAAAGGAGTAACCTATGAGCAGCAGTTCTTTTGTGTCTGATAATCTGAAAACAGTGTTTCCAGCATGTAGCATTAGGTTTTTTTATATGAGTTTGGTCAGTCATAACCATAAAATGTATTTATTCTTGCAGAAAACTTTCACAAGTGCACCTAAGATATCACTATTTCCTTTTCTTTGGTCATCCACACATTTTGCATCACATGAGCTGCCTTGAATCCAATCTCTGCAAGGCAACTTAGCAGCAGAGAAAATACTTAGTGTTGGAGTAAATACTTAACAGATTTTAGGAGCTAGAAAGGACTTTTTGAAGACAGAAACAAAAGGGGAGATTTTTTAGAGGCTACCTATGGCATAAATATGACAACTGATAAAGGAAAGGGGGGTGATATTGGCTGACATAGAAGAGTACAATATGAAGTGTTTTCTCCTTTATTAAGATGATGACAGTTGTTGAAGCTATTTTTGCAGTTATTGGTTTCCCAGGAGGTCTTTCTTATAGCTTTGAACCAGTCATGGACTATGTAGGAATAAAGTGTATTTTCCTTTGGTTCAGAATGCTATGACATGGGAAAGCAAATGCAAAAGAGAGGAGAGGTGAAATTTCCATCTCAACAACAATTGTCTTTCAGAAGAAAAATCTTTGTGGGCAACAAATGGGGAAAATGTTGTAAGTTATAGCAGGAAAGTCAATACTGTTATGAATAGCAGCAGAATCTGGAAAAACATGCATAAGGTTGTGACTGTAATAAGATGCGTATGAAGGTCAGTCTAACCCTATGTGGAATAAGGTAGGGAAAATTTCCCGCATCTTTTACTTCTGTTTGTCCTTTTATTAACTTCAGAAACACAATCTCAAATGACAACCATACTTTAAAATAAAATTTAATTGCTGCCTTATAAGTAGATTCAGAAAATCCTTTTCAAACTAAAATGTCAATTTTAATGCAACATGAAACAGACAGTCTGGATACTTTATTTTTCTCTTGCTTTGTTATATCCAGCCACATCTTAAAGATTGTTCTATAGTGTTTTCTTTTCTGAATATTAATGTTTGATTATAAATCTCAGCGAGCATGTTTTATGGAATAATGTAGATTATGTTGATTTTTATGACCAACAGGAAAAACTAGTGTATCTGTTAAACTGAACTTCTGTATAAAATAGCCTGAGATCTGAAAACATAAATATTTTTATCACTTCCATTCTCTCTATCAAGCTAGGATACTAACCTTGGTGCAGGATGAAAGATTTCAAAACACACAGATTTGGATTCCTATATTAACTATTTCAGTCATTAACTAGATTTCACAACAATATTTCTTCTGGCCCTCATTTCATGCTTAATGTCATTTTCACACCTTTGACTCTCCTTTGTTCTTGGTTTGCAAGATTCTTCCTACCACAAACTCATTTCCTGACTTGACTTTTAAGGACCATGATCAAGTCCCCTCTAACGCTCCTGCTGTGATGAACAATATGCTTGACATATAGTTATCCAAAGGCAAGTCCCCAAAGATCTAAATGAGTCTTTCAACTTCTTTCTATGCCTTCATGATCTTGTTGAGTTTATTAAAATGAGAACAGAAAACTGTGACATGAAGTCTCTGTACATCCTGTGTGGACAAGACTGAGTTTTTTTGAATGTTAGCGCTACAAAACATTCATGCACTTAATGTGATTATGGAAACTAGACTCCCATTTCCAGTGGTTTCTACTAAAGGCCTTTAAAACTAGCCATGAATTTAAAACTTGTTTGTGTCTGTGATCGTGAAAACTCACAATTGGTACCTGAGTTTCCAATGGAGTGCTTCTTTTCCACTTTGGTTTTAGTTCAGCTACATTTAAGTCTGGTGCATTGTTATTACTGTTGAAAGGTCCAAAACTTTAGCTCCTTTTTAAAGTCAAGTATGTTTTAATAATGGCATTATGAAGGAAAAAAATGAGCCACTAACATTATCCTTCCTCATTCTGTGGGATTCTGAAATAAATATAATAATGGCATGTACTTTAAATGCTTGCAAGGAATGGTATGGCAGCAAGACCAGTAATTAGAAAGACGTGGGGTAGAAGTCATGTCAAGATGAGTGGACCATACAAACTTGAAAGAATAAAATATGTTATAGCAAAAAGGAGTCTGGCAAAGCACTATAGGAACTTATTAAGGGAAAATTGCTAGAGGGGCCTAAATAATGAGGAGAAGTAAAATCCAATACTAGTAGAGTGCATGGTCTTGTTACACTTTGTCTTTTAGATTCTTTGGAAAGCAATGATTATCTTTCTGGAAATGGATCAATCACCCCCAAGGCAACCTATTGTACATGAAGAAAACCATTCAGTGAGCAAGCAGCTGCAGTAGGAATATAGACTACCTTTTTCTATGCTAATAATTTTAATTGGACTATATATTTTCCTCAATATTGCGTTTTTCCTCTGACTTTCCATTGCATTTGCATTTTATTCATTATTTCTCAAGCATCATTAGTAGGGAGAGAATTTTTGTAAAGATGTGATTAGGCATAACTGCAGAGATAAAATGACCATTTTGTTTTCATAAGGTTTGTAAGTAGGTCAGCTCTGCAAAGCAGCAAGCTTGGCAAAGCAAACTTTGCAATGGCAAGGCTATGGCTTCATTAGTCCCTGAAATATCAGGATCCCATCTGCACAGATAGGAATGCAGAACTGGAGCTGATGAATTGGGAGTGCTCCATGTTGCTTGCTAGTATCTTTGGTATTTCATCAAGGAACCCATAAGCAGTGGGGTCAGAAGTGGATACTGTAATGCATAAAGCCCTAATAATTACTTAGCCAAGGTCACCTTAAGGCAATCAATTACATCTCTTAGCTAATAAAGACTGAATAATTTCAACACATTTTCTGTGGGAGTTGGGGAAACCCTTTGCACTTTTCAGTTTGCAAATGATCAGATTTAACATCTGGGCTTCTAGCTTGTATCATGTTGCAAGTTGCATAAACTATGGCACATTCCTTTATAGTTTTGTTGCATGTGAGTTTTCATTAGGAAATGATGGTATATTTGGTTTAACTGAAGATAATGTTTTGATGTGCCTGTGGTGAGAACAGTAATGGTACAAAATTGGTCTTTTTAATTTAATGGCTTTGTGCTTGTGGTTCTTTGCTCTATCATGTTATGCCAAAAGACTTTTATTGGAAGTCACAGTATTGATTGGTTTTCTTGCTCAGTCTACTTTATATCTTCATACAGAAAAGATAAAGAAAGAAAAATGGTACATAAATTTTAAGCAGATTATACATTTCTTCAGATCTTTGAAATTCAGATGAAGCCTTCTAATTCACATTAATTGCATCGATTAAAACACTTAGAAGGATAACAAATCATTAGCTACATGTACCAGACTACTCAAAACATTTCTAAGTAATGTAGATCAGCACGTCTTTAGTCATAATGTTGAGAAAAATACCAAAGCTGATGTACTGAAAACAATTCTTACAAAAAATTCTTGCATAATAAATCACATCTAGTGTACAATAAAATCATTAACCACTGTTCTCTTCCTCTGCTCTGAAGTGTAAATCACCCATAATGTTGACTTATTTTAAGTCAGTTTGCATATAAATTGGGAAAAAATATTTAGTGAAAGTCTAATGAGAATGAAAATAAACTCCTATCTATATCATTACTCATTTGATAGAATGCATATATGTTGCAAGACTACATTAAAAAAATCCCCAAGAAGACAGATTTATCTCAGAATGACTTCTTATGATCTGCTTCTTATTTTATGCACATACTAAAATGTAAGCTTTGCAAAACTTCTTGAGTTAAGATACCATTGAAAGTGTAATTTCTTTAGTAAAATAAAACATAGCTTTCATTTAGCCTGACAATGTTGGCTCAGGAATATGGAATATTAGTTTCAGTAAGAATGCATTGGTTTCACCATAAAATAAGGTTTCTTTGGTATCAGCCCTGGAGAAATGTATTGGTTTCAGCTAAAATGTATTGCAATGCTCTCACTAAAACATACAGACATTATAAAACTGTATATTGGTTTCAGTAAAAAATGTATTCTTTCCAATGGATTCATGAGGCTTTCAGCAAGAATGTATTGATTTCATTAAAATGTGCAGCTTGAGATAAACAAAAATTCAGTTAAAATGCATTGGTTTCTGTTAAAGCTCATTGACTGAAGTGAAGAACATTCTACACTGGTTTTGGGCAGCCTTAGGGTTTTTTAAACAGTGTGTGGAGAAATGCATATAAGTAATTGTAAAGGTAATTGTAAACCAACTCTATTCTGTAACATCTAAAGATGTAGACATGCTAAATAAATTAGGTTTTTGTATTTCCATCCTATTTGCATCTGCTGCTCAGCACAGGCATAAATATTGATACAGAAAAACCATGACACCCTTAATTCTGATGAATAGTTTTTTAATCAGGTGTGGGTGTGGGCTGTAAGATTTTTTTAACCTCTTTAGTAATAATTTGTTTTCCTGTGACCAATTTTTAACCAGTTTGCTTTTAAATCAAGTTTAAAATTCTCCTGCTTTATTGACAACAGATTTTTTTGCCTTTTCAGCAATTCTATGCATTCAATGACAAAGACATTTATAAATATTAAGCTCTCCTATTGCCAGTCAACTAAATTAGGGACAATATATTTCGTTGCTCTGACACCTTCTTTTATTTTTTTTTTCCTGAGAAAGTTTTTATTTTTAAGTATTTTAAAATAACTTTACATTTTACTTTTATACAGAAGTGGTGCCACTGACTTAAGAGAAACATACATGAATGATCCTTGCTGCATGGAGTTCGTTCCTGTCCCACTTTGGAGAATTATCCTTTCCCTACACTGATGTAGATTTCCCATGCAAAATATGTTTAAGTACACTTGAAGTGTAAGTAGTATGAATGAAGTTTCAACTACTTAAATTTACTTCTGTAATTAAACAGAAAAAAGTAGGAATGATCATATTGGACTGAAGAACCAGTCTATCTTGCTTTAGTTGCATGTCCTATTGTTGCAAACATGCAAAATGCCTGGACACTGTTAGAAGAAGCTCCAATTAATCATACATAACAGATTTCCTACAGATTTCCTGAGAGGATGATCGTGCTTTATAATTTTTTTTTTTAAATTTTTTAATTTTTATTTTTATTTTTATTTATTTTATTTATTAATGGGTTTTTTTGTGTTTTTTCCTTGTAGCTCTGTACAACTTCTGCTGCAAAAACTGCATTCACAGCTCCCATGGCAAAGAGTTCCTCAGCTGATCTCCTTGCACACAACGAAGTTTCTTCTTTTTGGATATTTAATTGAATGTGCAGCTTGTTGTTTTGACTTTTTCCTTAAATCATAGAATCATAGTGTTGGAAGGAACCTAAGAGATCATCTAGTTCAATCCCTCTGACAGAGTTGGACAGGGACACCCTCCAGTAGTTATGTCCTGATCTGGAAAACATGATGAATTATCTTTTTTTCCCTGCAACTCACAGTTTTGCAGATTTCTGCCACATATGGCTTCAGCTGTCCTTTTTCTAATAAGAAACCTATTTTATTCAGCCTCTTCTTGTATGAAAGTTGTCTCATAACTCTGGTTTTACTTGTTGCCCTGCTTTATGTCTGCTAGATCATTTTTAGTGACGTGAGGACAAGAGCTGCACATTGCACTCAGAAAGCTTTGGCACAGTAAGCTTGTCTAATATCAAATTGTCTTTCATATATTTCTTTTGTAAACCCAGTCTTATGTGTCTTGAATATGGGGCAACCTACCTCTCAGTTTTCCAAATGTGTTTTATTTTCAAATGCTTTCTCACACTGTTTCACAATACTGTAATAACACTGTAAACATTTAGATTTTTGATATCTCTTTTCATCTCTCTTGGCAGATGTAGAAAAACAAGATATCAAGCTGTGGTAGAAGAGTTAAGATTGCCTTTCTGAAAGATAATAGTTCCTGCTCTGTTCAAATCCACAGCAGCAAGACCATGGACCTGATTGTTTCACAAAGCCATGCAGTTTATAAACAATTTTATGCATTGCTCTGATGTCAAGGGTCAGCAACTCACTCTGTAAGGAAGATGGGTTTTTCCAACCTTCTCAAAAGAATGAGCCAGTAGTTGTTCCTCTTAATCCCCAGGATCCTGGCTTGGTACAAACCTTTGGAAGTGCAACATATAACTTGTGAGAGGAAAGAACTGCACAGGTAGATGATGCCAGAAGACACTTCTCATGTATTGAATTACATAGGATCCATGAAGAAAAACTGAATTGACTAAATTGACTCAACATGTACATTGTTATTAGCAGAGCAAAAGCAGTACCTGGAAGGAGCAGTGCTGAAGGGTGCAATTTCAAACTCAGTTTCTGACTGTCACTGGAGCTGCTGCTTGCTATGCCATCAGCTATGCAGGGCCCATCCCAGTGGTAAGCAACTCACATTGCAAGATTCAGAGCAGCTGAACTGCTGTCAGTGTTGACTTGCACAAATCTATGCTCCAGTCCCCTCCTGACTATGTACTGATAGAATGTATTTATTATATTTAATAATATATTGTTTATATCTAATCTCTTGTGATCTAAAAACTCATGGTTGACCAACAGGCATTTTGGCTTAATACCAAGTAATTTATCTCTTTTTGTTTAAGAAATTTGAAGCTTTCACAAGAACCTGGAGTTTTCCCCAGTAGACAATGACACTGCAGTGCTGTACAGACTGGTCAGCTGAGATGGAGTCAAAGGACTAAGGTACAGAAATACAACCAAGATATTTTTCCCATAGAAAATATCCTCATAGAAGCTACTTTTGCTAGATTCCCAAATCTTTCTTAAAGTAATAGTCAGTCAACCTTGCTGATTAACCCAGAATGAAAATTTCCTAGGCCATTGGATTCACTGAATTTATGATAATGCTGCAGGTAACCGTTTCAAGCATAATTCTACTGTGAATGAGAATACCCTTAGATCAGAACTTTGCTGTTTTACTAAGAACTTTACTCTGCCTCTGATTGTTTCTCCTTTTCTGATGCAAACTTATTAATGACTATAAAACATGTTCTCTAAAATTGCTGGAAGCAGTGGCTTCCAGAATTAGTTCAGATAAAGCAAGTTGTAATTGAATTCACTTTTGCTTTGAGACCTTATTCATATGTTGTTCACTTAGAAAATTCATGGCTTTTTGGAAAGTTATAGCTTTTGTAGGATCTGACAAATATACAACATTGAAGAAGGGTTTGGAAAAAGAAAATACAATCTAACAACCAAACTGATGTATCTTCCAAGTCATTTTATGAAAGTCCTTCAGCAAGTAGATAAAGCTTCTGTGGAATAATAGGAACTACTCAGTATATCAAGCCCATTCAAACCTATAATTGTTTTTAAACACAAACTACTTTGAGAGTTTTTAATTAGATGTGCGGTCTCCTAGAAGGAAAAGAAACCCAGAACCAAACAGCTGTGCATCTCAGTGGGATGTAGGGTTTTTAAACCAGGACATACAAATATGCTCAACCAAATCAGGGGGAAATATTTTTTTTTTCCACTGCTCATTCTAGAAAACACACTTAATGAATCAGAGTTCATCTTGTCAAATTCTGTGCCCTGAGACATGAAAACAATTGCATTGTGTGATTCAAATCACAGTTATCAATAGAGCAGCCATGAAGACAAATTTCCCTTTTACTAATTCTGCAAGGCTATAAAGAGGAAGGTCTTTCTATCCCATGGTCCAGGACCAACCACATCACCTGCTGAAGGAGAGGGTTTCTTCTTGTGTCATAATATCTTGGCAGCGGGTCAACTGTACAACATATTTTCCTCAATCTTGCTCTCCCTCCATGTGAAACTTTTGTGTGACCCTGACTGTGTGTACAGACGCTGCAGTAGACACCTACAGAACAAGACTGGTGCTTGTTAATTCTTATTTTAATAAGGTAAGAGCACACAGATGTAAAAAAGCTTTATTACTAATTGTTAAAATATTCCCCAGAGGGGCAACTTCTCTGTGAGGAGCCCCACAGCACAGAATTAATAAACAAACTGAAAGAAAAATTAAGCAAGAGCCCCATTGTTCAACACAGTCAGTGATGTGTGGGAAAAATGACTTTGAGCCAGAAGAGTTTTTCATTTTAATGACAGATACTGAGATAAAAAATTATGATGGAAAAGAGAATACCGATATTATTGATAATAATTGTAATGGTGATGATAATGGTAATAATGCTTAGAAGCCCTTAAAATTAAAATCAAACCCCCTTCTGCTAAGTGCAGAGCTGTAGTGAAAAGAGATTTTATTTCCTCATGGAATGACTAAGGATTCTTTCTATTTGCTGTAAAGTACTCTACTTATATTTCTCCCTGGCTCAATTTAAACTCTTCCCTCTCTGAAGTCTTTGGACAGGTTTTATCTGAAGAAATAAAACAGAATAACCTTTTTCCTGCTGAGGAGATTCCTATACTGCAGTGACATCATTAACCATAAAACACTCTTACACATTTCACACCTGGATGTCTTAAATAGAGGATGAATTAAATCATGTTTCCAAATCAATTTCTCCTGATATTTACATTTCACTGCAGCAGTAATAGGAAGACTGAATCCATTTAAAGTCTCTCTTATCCACTGACTGAATGACATATATTTGCCTTAGAAAAAAATAGTCTGGATTACTGCACTCCTTAAAAGAGCTTTCCCACACACCCCTAGACAGTGTTTCAAACTCTAGAAATTCATCTGAAAGAACAATTACTTGGATAAACTGTGGTCTCTGTAGTATTCAGGTGAAAAGGGCATAAACAGGCCAATGTTTCATAGTATTGTAAAGAAAAGCTTCCTTTTATTCTCCCACAGTGAAAAAGATGTACTATTTTATATTTAAAACTTTATCCATTGGGGTTTCTCATGAAATAGTAAATCATATTATATATAGTGGTTTTTCACTCAAAACACTACACTCTCATATAAAAGGCAGCACATTTTAGGAAAGCTTTTTTTCTCCATGTTCTCCTGAACAAAACATCCAGCATGCAACTAGACATGTGCCCAACGTGGTGGTGATTCAATTCCCTGAGAGTTGTAGTTCTGAGTTAACACCTGGCTGGTGTCCAGTCACTCATGGTGCTCATTCACCAGGGCTCAGTTTGAGAGCTGATTCTCTTCCATGTTTTTGTCAGTGACCTGGACAGAGGAGTCAAGTGTACACTAAGCACATTTTCTGCTGATACTAAATTAGAAGGACCTGTTTATTCCCTGGAGGCTAGAGAGGCTTTACAGACAGATCTTGACAGATTAGAGAGGCTTTACAGTTAGATCTTGATAGATTAGAGCACTGGGCAATCACCAACCATGTGAAATTAAACAAGGACAAGTGCTGGATTGTGTACCTGAAGCAGAGTGATCTGGTGGGTGTACGTGTGGACTGGGGGACATGAGGGTGCAATGCAGCCCTGCTGGCAGGGACCTGGGGGTTTTGGCTAATGGTAAGTTTAATGTGTGTCAGCAATTTCACTTGGCAGCCAAAAAAGCCAAACCTTGTGCAGGGTGCTGTAAGCATGGCATAGATCCCAGATCAAAAGGAGTCACTGGTCTTCTGTGCTCATTGTTGGTGCAGCCTCACCTGGGTGCTGTTTAGGCTTCCACAATAAAACAAAGATACAGAAAAATTAGAATATGTCCAAAAGAAAGCATGAAAAATATTGAAAGAACTAGATGACAGGAATTATTAGGGATGGCTGAGGATACTTGGTTTGTTCAGTGTAGGAAATAGGAGACTGAGAGGGGATCTCATTGCTGTCTTCAGCTTCTGCATGAAGGGGAGAGCAGAGGGAGGTGCTGGAGGATTGGCCATGAGTTGGCAATGACGCTCACAGACCAGAAAGCCAACAGCATCCTGGGCTGTATAGAAAGAAGAAGAAGAAGAATGACCAGCAAGCTGGAGAGGTCATTCTCCACCTCTACTCCCCTTTCATGAGACCCCACCTGCATCCAGCTCTGGACTCCCAACATAAGAAGGACCTGGAATTAGTGGTGAGTCCAGAGGAGGGCCTCAAAGATGATCAGAAGGCTGGAAAACCCCTCCTATGACTAAGAGAGTTGGGATTGCTCAGGCTGGAGAAGAAAAAGCTCCAGTGTGACCTTATTGTGGCCTTCAATACTTAAATGGCATTTAGGAGAAAGATGGGGACAGACATTTTAGTAAGGCTTGCCACAATAGTGCAAAGGGTAATAGTTTTAAAGTAAAGCAGGGTAGATTTAGACTAGATGTAAGGGAGGAATTTGTTTTAATGATGAGAGTGCTGAAACACTGGAACATGTTGCCCAGAGAAGTGAAAGATGCCTCATCCCTGGAAACATTAAAGGACAGGTTGGATGAGGCTCTGAACAGTCTGATCTCACTGAAAATGTCCCTGCTTATTGCAGGGGGATTGGGCCAGATGACCTCTAATGGCCCCTTCCAACCCAAAGCTTTCATCAATCCTATGATTTTATGATCTCTTCTTTCTGATGCCTGTGATACCAGGGAACAGATTAGAGTTATGTCAGGGGTCCAGATTGGGTATTAGGAAAAAGCTCTTCACTGAGAGGGTGTTTAATCACTGGAACAAGTGGTCCCAAGCCTCAAACTTGCTGATGTTCAGTAAGTGTGTGGAAAATGCTCTTAGGCATGTTGTTTAATCTCTAGGTTGCCCTTTGTGGAGTCAGGAGTTGAACTTGGTGATCCTTGCGTGTCCCTTACAGCTCAGGATATCCTATGGCTCTATGATTCTAATTTACCAGGAAATCAAGAATTCACTGCATATGGATCTTCTTTCTTCAAATATTAATAAATATAATTCAGATTTACAAAAATCTCTGAAATAATTTGCAGCCTCGTTTATCTTTCTGCAGACACTCATTTGTCTTTGGGTATTTTGCAGAGAGCTCAGAGTTGTGAGATGCTGCTTAATGTCTTAAAAGGATTGATTTTCTGAAATATTGAATATCTGCTCTTAGAATATCTACCTTATCTTGGGAAGACTGTCATGCTGGGTAAGCAAAATATTCACTCTTCTTTTTAATGTCAAAGGGCAACCTTCTTCTGCTGCACTGAAAAGCATGACTATTTGAGAACAAACAAAATAGGAAAGAAAAAAGAATATAATGAAATATTATGATTTTTTAAAATAATAGGTTTTCTGTCTCATATGTATTTAATTTTGTAAGACAGAAATTTTACTTAAAAATTATATGTAGTCATGATAAAATTATAAAAGTATTTTTCTGCCAAAAATATGTTGCTAACATTTTTCTGATCAGACCTAAACAGATCTTTCAATTTACACCAAATAATGGCTTGTAGACTTAATGAAATGAATTCTTCATGGATGTTAGAAGGGCAGAACAAGGGCATTTATTCTTCTGGATGTTATATGGCTGCATAAAATCGAGTCTTTGCTCAACTGCTGTTTTTATAGTTAGAGTGGACATAAAGAAGGGGAACAAAGGCCCTTAAAAGCACAGTTGTGCTCTTTGCACTGTGTGCTGTCCACTGACCTGTGTTGACTCCTGGTGTATAGTATGCAGCTCTAGAGCCATCCTGCTTTATGTTTTGGTCTCGTGGTATCCCTGATGGGCTTGGGAAACAGAGAATCACCTGCTTAATACATTCTGCACCTTGCAACATCTGTTCTAATCCATGTACCTCTGCAGACCTCAGCCATGGGGAAATCAGCAGCAGTCACCTCAGAATGACAGGCTTGGGTCCCTGGGCAATAATGTCAGCAGCATTAGGTAATTCTGAACTAAGGTATTATGGAAAAATGTGTCCAGCATTTTTGAAAAAGGGATTATTTTTCAAATAGGAAATAAAAGCACAGCAATGACAAGGAAAAGTCCCATAAACGCCTGGATTGGACTCTGCTGCTGACTTAACACTAACATGCTGATGTTATACTAGCATACAAAGTGTATTAAAATATTAATATGGGATTAGGTGATACAAATAATAGGTCAAGTTGAAAAAAGATCAGAGAGTTTCCAGGACACATCTACTGAATTGTTTGACTTAATAGCTTTGGTCGTAATTTAAAAGCCTTAACTGTGAGGTACAGACATATGGAGAAGATATTTTTTTGTTTTTATCTAAGGCACAATAATGATTCCTGCTGAAATCCTCGTAATACATATGAGCAGTTTTTAAGATTTTGCAATATATTTCTTGCAATGCAAAAATAAAATATCCATTTATTTTAAATGAAATAATATTTTAAATTTTAAATGTAGTTTTTTCTGAGTAAGTTAAGAAATTATGGTGATGCTAATATCTTTCTCTTTCAAAAAACTTTATGATTCATACTAATTTCACATGCATTTCATTAATAGGAGAAATATCAATGCTTCAGAAATCCAAGGGAATAACTTCTTTGTTCTGCTAAAGTAACAATATCAAGATGCTGACAGCTGGATAGGATAAAAGAAAGATAATCAACAAATATTCTTCTTACATAAGTTGCACTAAAGTATTTTGTGTAGGTGAATTTCTACTAAAACATTTATTTCCAATAACTGCCTCAAACCTGTTCAACTATCCACACCTTTCAAAAATCAGTCCAGCAGCTGTTCCTTTTCTCAAATTTTCCCTCTTTTCCAGTCTAAGTAAGAGAAACCAAACACTGCACTAAACATTTCTCCCTGTCACTCAGAGGAGGAACATGTGGAGAGGAAAAGCAGAGATGCTGAAATACAATGCAATCAGCTTTATGTTCTTGCCTCAGCAACCTAGCATACAGTGGTTTTCAAAACCTGGTGCTGCAATTTTGATTCTCCTTTGCCTGCCCACAGTATGACCAGCTGGAACTAACACAGCCAGCTGCTATGTGCAGCTCTGCTTTTGGATACACAGTGCACTAAGAAAATAAATGGAGCTACGCTCTAAACTTCTTGGTCTATATAACACAGAATGTGAAACTCCAGCCATATTGATACACTCACTGATTATAACATTTGAACTTTGCTGCCCTCGTCAGTCTCTGAATAGTCTATCTCCATGGCCATTCAAAAGGTTAAGAGTTGGAATGGATTCAGCTGTTTAAAATACTTATTAGGATCTAGGAACTCAATGGAAAGTGCCATGGTGCCTAACTGCTACGAATTATCACAGCATGTTCTACAAACATTTCTTGTCTTTACATGTTAACTAGGTTTAACTATTTGCCTACCAACTATTAACACCCTTGCAATTCTGTCTGAACTTTGGGAGTCTTTAACTCCCAAAACAATATCCCTGTGTTTAAAGGGGCATCAAGGAATAAGCTGTGTAGATCTGGCAAATGTAGAATTCATCTTGCATGGATGAGTTTGCTTTAGCCTGTTAACAAAGACGTATGAAATATTTTCACAGGTTCGTACTCCGCTTGTTGTGTAAGACCTCATTTCAGCAGGGAATAAATGGGTGAGGTAATAATTGTAAGTTTGTTACCTAACTGCATTCAATGCTAGGACTACTCTCTTCAGCACATCCCAAGGGCTTGACATCTTTTTTACTGTTATCACTACTTTTTATCATTCTGCCACTTCCCAATTTTATATCTCTCTGGTATTTTGCTTCTGCCTTTCTAGAGTTCCTTGTCCATTACACTTATAACAGCCTCATGATCTTATTCTGGAGCCTTTCATTAAGGCTGGTATTTAGAGAACAAGGGAGTCAGCCACCTTTGTGAATTTTTGTTACTCCTGGAAGCTGTAGAGATTCACAGATTAGAACATCGTCTGATCAGCTCTCCTTGTCTTCAGACTGGAAAGGCTAAAGAAAAAGCTTAGTCATGTTAACCTCCCAGAGACATAACATGTAACTTAGTAAACAAAATCTTACAAAAATGCAACTGCTGGCTGCTGATTTTGTGGTAAGTTTGCAGATAATATTTTGCAGGAAAAAAATGCATCTCTGAGTAGATTCCATTGCAAGGCTTTCTGAGCCAGCAGCTCAAATGCAGAGGTGCTGGCACTTCAGGCATCTCATTGTGAGCAAAACATATTTTGCTTGTGATTCATTCTGGGAAATAGCCAAGTTTTTTAAGCCAAAAACCTGCTTTAATCTACTTTCAAGATCAATTAAAAATGTGTCCTCAAGCAAACACATGGCACGGAAAATGTCTGCCTCGAGGAATTAAAATTTAGCATTTATAAGTAATGAGAAAGAGGATTAAAAATGGTATATCTGAAGGCAGCTGTACAAATATGTAACAAACCCATAATGCTACACAACTCTTTTGGTGAGAAAAAGTATTGATACAAAAGATCTGATTGCACTGTTGCCTGTGCTGAATTAATATCTCTTTCCTTTGTATGCATTTGCAAGTTCAGTTCGATCTGGGAATTCATAATAAACCCACTGCACACTGTGAAGTTTGCCTGTGTAAACCACATATAATGGCCATGGGAATAAAAAAAAAGTGCAATAAGAACTTTAAATGTCAAACTTTAAATTGTCTGTCAGGTTCCTGATTTCACCCTGTTTGTGTGTAAAAACTGAGAAAAAATTTTGGCCCAAACTCACTTCTTCACATGCTAATGTTGGAGAGCCAGTCATTGCCACTGATCAAAGTGTGCTGTCCCTGAGTTTTTGCCTGTGTCTTGTCTTGGAGTCATTAATCTGTCCATGTGATGCATCCATGATGACATATCCCTCCTCCACTGACTGACACAACAAACAGCTTCCATTGTTTTAAAATCTGAAGCAAGTTTTAAATGCCTCAGTAATTCACAGATGTGAAGAAAGCAAATATTGGAAAGGAATAGAAATACTTATTCTTTTTCAGATGAAAAATATTTTGCTTAGCTGCTGTCACCAGCAGCTTGAACTATATAGTTTTTCATTTTTGAGTGGTCTTCTCAAGCAGCTTCCATGAGGTTTAATCTTTTCAATACTCAAAAGGAAATTTTTATGGACAGAAATTGACAGAAGCTTGAGGATCCTTTGCCATTTTGAGTGACAGAAACCACAGCCTCTCATCAAGCATAGACAGCAAAAACTACTAGGACATAGACTTGTAGGAACAAGAGGATTAGAGCATGTCTGCTATAAGGAAAGGCTGAGAGAACTGGGATTGTTCAATCTGGAGAAGAGAATGATCTGGGGTGAACTTGTTGCAGCCTTTCAGTACCTACAACAGAGCTGCAGAGGGACTTCTAACAAATTATATAATAAATTGATATTGATAGAACAAGAGGAAACGGCTTTAAAATCAAAAAGGGTAAGCCTAGATTAGACTGAAGGAAAAATTATTTACTGTGAGGGTGGTGAGACACTGGAACAGATTGTCCAGAGAAGCTGTGGAAGCCCCATCACTGGAAGTGTTCAAATCCAGGTTGGATGGAGCTTGAGTAACCTGATCTAGTGAAAGATGTCCTTGCCCAGTGCAGGAGGATTGGAATGTGATGACCTTTCAGGCTGCTTGCAATCAAATCATTCTGTGATACTGTGTTTCTGTGATTCTCTGATTCTGTGATACTGTGATTCTGTGATTCTGTTATACTACTACAAAATGCAACAGCTACAGGAGCAGCTTTTGAGTTGAAAGAAAAAATGGAGCTATTCAAGAGCATATTGCTGTCTTCCTATTATCTACATAAGTTATTGATAATATTCAGTGAAAGCTGTGGAGAAAGCACACAGCCTCTATGGTTTTGTACATGTGATGTTCTTTCCATGTATTTCCTTAACAAACAAGCCTAATTTTCACTGCATATAAAATATATTTCTCCAGATGATGAAACCTTTGGGCTTCTGTTTCCTGGAGCCGCTGTTGTACATCTGTGTCAGTAAGCTAAACATCATCAAAGCACAGCTTTAACATAGGTCAACACCAATCCAGTTTTGGCTTATGCCTGTTAACACCTTCCCTGGCAATGCAAAATTTACTCTGTGGATAGCTAAACCCAGGTATCATTCACAATTGTATGAATAAGGTCAACCTATTTTGAGGGGGCCAAGAGAATTTAGCTTCCAGAAGAACAACAATTTGCAGTCAAGGCCAAGGAACAGGACCCACTTTGGCTTGCTGTCATACACACTTCTGGGTATGAAACTGAAGGCCAGCAGGAAATATTGTGTTAACTGGATTATGAAGAGAAACACCAAAACATCTGTCAGAAACTGGCAAATTCATAAGCGAGAATTCTCCACGCATGTAATAATTTTGTATTCATTTCAAATCTTGGGAATTGCAAAACCTGAGACATGATGGTATTGCTTCAGGCTAACAGTGCAGCTGGCCCTGTGCCATGCCTCAGACAGAAACTGACAGTGGAAATCTGGGAAAGAGCGGAGGAACAGGGAAAGTAATGCATGACTGAGGAACTGTCTGAGGCAGAACTGAGTGTTCAACCATGACAATCCTTCCACCACAGATCCCCAGTCACTTGTGTGATTCTTTTAGCAAGGTCACCACCTGATGTCACATAGAATGTCCTAAAAAAATAAAACAACGGAAAAATTCTTCCAATACTTCTTCAAAAGAATACTTGCCAAGAATTAATAATGCTCTCCTGTCATTATTTATCTTAATATAACTACTTATAGACCCCTTTATAAGGCTCAGACAGGTATTCCCCCAGTAATTCCTATAACTCCCTTTGCTGCTCTTCAAAACTGTACATCCACTTTTGTACCACCTGCATTGTAGTGCACTTTGGATAGCCTAGTTCATGCATAAACAACTTCATTCAAAGGTAAGCAGGTTTGGAGCCATAGCATTTTCTTTTAATAATCCTGACACAAACTACAGATACTCAGGTCTCCTTTTTTTCTGCTGGATTCAAGCCATTTTCTATTGTTTAGGCTATGTGATCTGTGGAGCAAATGAGAGGTGACTTCTTATCTACAAGAAAAAGCTGTCTGATAAATCAAAAAGATGAATAATTTATAGCAGAGGAGCAGAGAAAACAGCATTTCACACTATTTTTCATGCAAAATGTCACATGAATTCCAAATGGACCAAGGAATTTGTGTGCTTGAGACTAAATTCCTCGGCAGAAATGAAAAGAGGAGGGAGGAGAAGTTTCAGTATTGTTGTGGTTGTAGTTTACTCAAGGAAAGAGGTTATGATCCAGCTGTTCTTTCTTCTATATTGACTTAAATAGAGAAATAAATTAAAATTACAAAAACCAATGCAGAAGAATACTTATAAAACACATTCAGACAGCATCAGCACTGCAGATAAGGCAGGACTTGTGCTATGCTGGTTTTTGTCCCCATACTCAATTTCAGTCTGGTTAGCCAAAGATGGAGGTTCTTATCATGTTGTTTCATAATCAGACATTAAAAAGACTGGCAACTGGAGAAATATTTAATATTATTTCATATTATTGTTACTACTGTGGCCCCATGTTGCCAATTGATTTACGTATAACCTCACAGAAGATGGCTTAAAGGCTCTCAGAAAACAACTAAGCAAGTTTAGTATGCAATGGGCAGACAAACAATATCTTTCTGACAAAAAAGCATCAAAAAGCAGTAACAATAACATCCCCAGGAAAGGCAAGACCTGCATGCTACTAATCAGCAGGGAGAATGTAGACAAAATCAGAGGGACCTCCAGTACTCTGTGGAGCATTGGACAGGCTGTCACATCTTCCTTCCTTCCTTCCTTCCTTCCTTCCTTCCTTCCTTCCTTCCTTCCTTCCTGCCTTCCTTCCTGCCTTCCTTCCT
>JAOTQP010001286.1:97121761-97138333 GCA_026413545.1 Cichladusa arquata | reverse complement strand
CAGAAAGCCTCTGAGTGCTGGGCATCTGAGCCAGTGGGACTTGGAGTCTCTTGTGTCTCCTTTATCAACAGACCCAAAGACAGAGTTTTCATCATGTATTTATATTGGATGTCCCAATCTTTCTGCCTCTTTCTTCCTGTTCATAGAGTGATAGAAAAATTTGGATTGGAAGGGGCCTCTAAACATCATCTAGCCCCTCTTTCTCTAGATCTAGTGATATTTCACTAGGCCACTTTTCTCAAAGGCTCGTCCAACCTGACCAGTGATGGGGGATCCTTTACTTCTACGGGCAATCTGTTCCACTGTCTCACCACCTTCACTTCACTGTAAAAAAATTTCCTCCTTATGTGCTGTCTAAATCTGATATCTTTCAGTTTAAGACCATCACCCCTTTTCCTGTCACTACAGGCCTTGGTTAAGTTTTTCTCCAACTTCTTACAAGATCCTTTTATGTAATAAAAGGCCCAAACAATATTTTATGGCAGTTCTTCAAATTTGACTTCATAATAAATTCATGGGATTACTTAAAGCCAAATGCTGTGCCTAATCTTGAAGACTTCATATATTTGAAATGCACTAAGAATTTGGAAAACTAAGGGAGTCACTTTCACAGCTTTCAGCAGATGTAATTTTTTTGTGTGTGCTGTGGTAGATTTCCCTGCAAAGTGAGCATGCTGTCTCATACTTGATTTATCTCTGCTGTAAACTTTTAAGTGATGGGAAAATATTGCCTAGAAAGCTACAAGCATTTAGGAAAAACAGACTGTGGGAATTCTGTTCTTCCCAAATACCCAGGTCCTTCTGGGAAAAATCTAAATATTTTGATATATTACTGTGATTATTGCACAAGCATAAGATACAGGTAAACCAGTCATATATAATTAAATGAAAGTAAATAAAAAAGTAGTATGGATCAGCTTGAAATTGTTACTTTGTCACAATATATAAAATATTTCTTTCAGTTTCATTTCACAGTTTCTGAAAGAAACTAAGAGCATGTAGAAAAGCACAAAAATGAAATGTTTTTTCTGCTCTTCATCAGTAGAGAGCACTGTTAGACAGCAACAGTTCTCCAAACACTCTCAAGCCATGCAGGCACTGAATCACTGTCTGAAGCCAGTGGTACAGCACCTTGGACAACTAAGTCAAATTCCAAATGAGAGAAAAAAGCAAGAGTAGACTTAGAATCATATTTTAAAGAAGTATGAATGCATTTTTTCACAATCTGATGTTATAGATGTGGCATTAGTAATTGTGAACTCTCACAACTATATATCTATTTGCATAAACTTCCAGAGAGGGAAAAGAGAAAAACTGTTCACAAAGAGGCACTGAGAACAAATCCAATGGACACAATGAAGCTGTACTCTAATCCATATCAAGATGTTATCTGAAGATTAATAAGACTGTGTGAAATTAATTAAATTACAGTGGCAAAGGGAATTGAATGAAAGTATGAAATGAATGGCACACAGTAGTCATTACTGGCCATGTCTTATGCTGGGTGGTGCCCTATGCTGCTTAATTGATTCTCTGGGAGTTGAGGGAAAATCTGACACCATTTATCCTACAGATTTCATATGAAGAAGGGTAAGACTATGTTGGACTAGAGAAGTCAAAAGAGTAAAGTCAATTCTTATGAACATGAGAATCCCATAATCAAAACCCATCATCAGGATCTGGCAATTGAACTACAACAGTCACCTTCAAGAAACAATTTGGTCCTCATACTTTATAAAGTTTCCTTTTGCATATGGATAAAAGTGCAAATTCATCTCAGACTAAACTGTAGTTTAAACCAAAACAAAATTATGAGGCACCAGATAATAGCTTCCTTTCTTCCTTAGTATATCACTAATAGCATGCTTATGTATTCGTATGGGATATACAGGCCCAGGACAGTGTTCTCTCTATTTAGTGAGCTTTCTTATTGCAAAAACCAGAACTGACATCACAAATCAGACTGAAACTTTTGGATGCATACTGCTTATCAATTAACTTCCAGAACAATAAAATGTAAAACTGCTGTTTGAGTAAGTGATAGCCACTTTCCAGAGTCCAGGTCAACAGGATCCTCCCTAAGAGCACACTAAAAGTACCACATACAAAAATCAACCTTATGAGAAATAGTTTCTCAACAGTTAAATGTAATTAAGTACACAATCAGCATATCCAATCTTTCCTTCCCTCTGTTTTCTGTGCTCTTAAGCATTTTATGCAATATGATTAGACAGATGTGCAAACAAGAGTATCTCAAAATGTGACAAAAATGATTAATCACTTGCTCCAACCCTTGTTTAAATCAAGGGGAAAGCTTGAAGCATCTGGAGGGTCCAACAATTCAAGTTTCAGATACACAAAAAAGTATAAAGTGAAAAGGAATTTAGGAAGACATTTTCATCTTGGTGACTTATTTCCCAGCAGCTTAACTGCAAAGTGCATTTTCTGAGCTGTCTATTAGGCACTATCAGATAAAGAGGACAGTAATCTATCAACATAGTGGTCCAACTAGTATAGCACTGACTGCATTCTGTTGTTAATTTTTTGAACACTTTGAGGCTTTAACACTCGAGGCTAAGTCTCAAGTCCTAGGTCTGTCTTGCCAGGAGAGGAAGGATCCATCTGCTCATACGCATCCCTACCTGACATCTGCCTCACAGGGCTTATGACACAGGACAGAACCTCACCACATTTGTGGGCTTGGCATTTGACCAGAACACTCAGAGCTCCTTTATTTCAGCTCATAATGGTGCTGTTTGTATGTGCTTGGTGCCTAGATCCAGATTCGTGGCTTCTCAAGTCAGTGGTGGTGAAATGATGGTCCCAGCAGAGCTTGACCCCAGATTCCATTGAAAGGTCTCTGGTGCTATTCTGGCCAGAGCCATGAGTGAAGCAGTCAGAGAGTGCAGATTAATCTATGCAAAACTGCACTGCAGACAATGAACTATCGTCATAAAATCCTCCACAGACATTTCAAAGAGATTTTTTTCCAGAGTTGTGCACAATGTATCACTTGTTTAACTCACATAAGGAAACTTCTTGCATGCACATTTGAAAACCCTTTCACACTTGCCTGAGCTATAGAAAAACAACAAAAAAGGGCTTTCTTTTAAAGTAAAGACATGGTATTTTTGCAGCATCCAAGAGGAAATGACCTTACCAGAGGGTATGGTCCCATCACCTGTGTAACATAATGGTATTCTTGTTGAAATGGTTTGTGTGAGGGCAAATTTCAAAGCTGAAAAGGCAATTGCTGTCTTCAAAAATCTTAGTAAGCCTCTTAAATCTAGATATTTTGTTCCATTCCACTCACAAACATAAGGAGCAGATCCCTCCCTCAAGAACCTTTTCCAACTGCATCTCTGAAGTTTGAATGACTGCTGCCCAGCTCATCATCTACTGACCAGTGCAGGGTGCCTGCTGTAGTGGTGAATGATTAGTACCTTGTAGTCACCATTTCATGCTGTTCTGCAGAGGTGTTTATCAGCTGCACAAGATTCAGTGACAGAGTACCATCAGCCTGGGTTTTATAATTTTCCGTGCAGCTGAGCCAGACTGCTTCCCTGACCTTGTATTTCTCTCTCCCTCCTCTCTCTGCAGAGTGCCTGGTTCTTCACTGTCCCTGCCCTCAATCTTCCCACTGTTGGTGCCAGAACCTTCCCAACTGCTGCTTCTGCCATCTGGAACAGCCTTCTTATATATCACTGTTTCATTGCCCCTCTGTCTCTGTTCAGATCTCTATTCTTTCTTCCTCATCTATTACTACATAATTTTTCTGTTTTCCACTGCTCTTGCTTTTTAACTCTGTAATGTCCCTTAGGCTCCAGCTTGCTTAAAATATCCTAAAAGAAGAAACAGTTTACTCAATTATTCTTGATATTTACTCTGAATTTAAGAGGGGTGGGATAGGGTGGGGGAGAAAAAAAAAGAAATAAATAGAGGTTAGGTTGCAAATAGAAAAAAAACCTAGGAACATTCTGTGACTGTAGTAGTACTCATTTTAGAAGGATTTCCCTTTTTGGAGGGGTGGCTCGTGATAGTGCAGGTAGGTGTCCAATCTTTCTGAAAGGCTGTGTTGTGTTAAATCCAACTCACTCCCTGTTCTGCTTGATTTGAGTAATTTTTGATAGCACAGTGTTCTTGCTCATCCCAGGCCAATGTTTGGAGCAGCAGTCTTCTGAGCAGCTCCCTGGCATTTATATGCCTTGGCTGTTTTCCTTGCCAGGATACAGAATTCTGGAACCTGATTGGCATGATGGAGAGCCAGAACTCCTGAGAACATTGTTCCTTGCACTCCCAGTAGCACTAAAATAATGCAGAGAGCATTCTGGAAGAGTTCTGCTCCTGCATTAGGATTTTGGTTTTACAGAAACCTCTCTGCAACAAATATACAGATATGACAGTTGGGTGGTGGGGATTTTTTCCTCCCAAAGTCCATTTCTGAATGTGTTAAATCCATGTATTGATTAAGTGGCTCGTTTTATAGCTCATTTTATCAAAAGTATCTGACAAAGTGAATTCCTATAACTATGTAGGTAACTGCAGAATTTACAGCCATATTAACCACCTCAGAACTTTCCATGAAGAAAGGTTTGGAAACTGTTTGCAAAACTGTATATGGCACAGGATATATAAAATTTTGCTGCTTCCACAACATATAGATGTGGGATAGCATCAAACAGAAAGGTACCTCATATGGTTCTCTGCATATAGTGGGACAGAAATAGTTTACAGTATGAGTTGTTGTCCCTGTCACTCCCTGATTGCCTGGATAAAGTGACCTGTTTCAGTTGTACTCTGGCCAACAGACCTGTATATTCTCACAAACTTTTGCATGAAAATCCAGTGCATACAGTGGTCTCACATGGTAAAGGAATATATCTCCCAGATCCCAGTCTGAAATCTAATTTTTGCATCTAATATACATAATGAGAAAGTTCAGTTTTTTGTGAATTCACATACAGAACAAATATGCGACATATTTCATTAGCATAGAAATATATAAAATTTTGCCATCCACAGTGTTCCATTTTGGGTTCTGTTGCAGTAATTTTTTTTTTTTGTATTTTTTGAGCAATGCATCTGAATAAAGTTATCACAGTTAAAGAGCAAATGCCAACTTATGCCTACATTTTTTTTTTCTGATCAAATTTGCAAGTTGTCTAGGCCACTATCACAGTTACAAACACAAATCCAGTATTAGTTCCTAATATTTGCTCTTTAAATGATTACAAATCGTTGGTATTTTGCACTAATTTTTAGAAAATGCATGCACATGCAGTTACACAAATTGCACAGATATGTTAAACTTCTTTCCTTAAAATGTCACCATGTGTACCCTAAAACAGATATTTTCTAGCTTTGGGACAAGTTATAATTAAAATATCCCATGGATCAGCTAATGAAAATGAAGTGAAGAAATCCACTAATGCAGGCAATAAAAATTAAAAGTTAAACTTTATGTGCTATTCGCATAAATGAAACATAGCTTTTTATTTGTTGTCACTGTACCATTACTAATTACTTCATTGGATCATATGAAGAAAAACAGAATCGGTTTCTAGCAGAACATGGTTGACACCATGACCACCAATGATGTTATAAAAGCAAAAAACTATGGTGTAGGAAAGGAATCTCTGACCAAACACGTTGTGTCTAAGCAGGAGCTGGATGAGCCACAGTGACACACTCAGGGTTAACTCTTGAAGCACCCTTAGCTGGTGTGCAGGGCCCATGCAGGGAGGAAGCAGGGAAGTAATTTCTGTGATGCTACAGGACACAAGGAGGAGGCCAAGAAGGAAGCTACAGGCTGCTCAGACCAGACTTGCAGAGGACACAGATAGTGAGGAAAGCAAATGAGAAAAAAAGGTCATTATTCACAGTAGCTCTGAATGGATAAGACATAATAACATCTCCCAGGTGATTGGGTACTGCACACTAACACAGGTCACAAGGAATCTGACGGTGTGAGGAGTGGAGTATGAGTTTCTGCCTTGGCCTTCACTATCTTAACTATGTGTATGTGCTTCAATGGGCAGTCCCAGCTTCTTAAACCTACACGTACATATCCCTCTTCCACATGTTTAAGATGTGAGACAAGTGGCTGAGAATCATTCCTCACAGTGCCACATTCTCTGCCTCACTGCAGCTTGGTGACATCTGCAAATATATGGCACTCTTGCAAAAAAGTTAGCAATGCACTACAGAATAACAGATTGTTGAGAAAAAATGAGCTTGTTTAATACTGCCTTGATCAATGTCAATGCCTAGGAAATAAAAGGATTTTTCAGAGAAACAAGCCTCAGTCTTTTTAAGTGCCTGTGTTCGATCAAAAAAGCATGCAGCAACCTTTGCAGTTTTTTTTTCCCTGAATGCTGGTGAGTGTTCAGTTGCAGCACTCTCTCTATATTTGCACTTGTTCCCAAAGTCCCAAATTTAGTTTTCATAAAGATCATGAAACAGCAGTTGTTTTCGGTTGATGACTCTGTGAAAACATATACCCACAATTTTGGTTAAAGGTCCACTCTGCAGCAGGCACTGATTTCAGTGGTTGTTAACAAATTTTACTCTCACTTTAGTGAGTGGTACATTTCTGAAAATTTTGTCTAGTTCTACTTTAAAAGTTAATTGACCTGGCTTTTTCTTGCCTTAAAAGAAAATACTTTTCATCTACTAGTTAAATATGAAGTTGTGTTCCATTTTTATTTTTATTAGTCTGAATGTTCTCAGTTCAGATTTTTCTTACAATTCAGTAAGTGAAAAATCCTTTTTTCCTCTTTTATATTTTCAAAACCCTTCAGTCTAATTAGATAGCTCCAGAATCCATGTGAAGAATGAAAGGGAGGATAGCCTGAAATCTGATTTTGTTTCATCACAGAGAGATGTAATTTACCAACATGAAACAGAGATTTAAGAAAAGAACAAAAGTTTTTCACTACAAGCATTCTCTCTCAATGAGCGTTATCTACACGGAGTTCAAACTCTACAGACGAGCTGGCCTTACACAGTAATTGTGACCTTTAACACCATCCATCTGCTACAGTGTAAATTAGAAACTACAAACCAAAAGCTCCAGCTTTCCACTGATGAGATAATTTTGAAATCTTCAGTTCTAAACATTTCTCCTGCACTCTCTGGTTCTGTCTAATTAATCAGTATCAAGGAAAGAAAACAAACACAGGCATGATAGATGCTTTTTCCCCCCATTTCTATTGCTGCACTATAACTACTCTTTACAAGTGGGGGAATTGTAACACCTCTGTGAATGGGAATAAGTCAATAAAAATGCACAAAACAAGTGGCATGTAGGTCCTCCGCATACACAGAAAATGCAAGGCATGACTACCAGGACTCAAACTTTTAGAAATTTTGGTTGCATTTGTTTTGAAGAATCTCATGAAAAGTCTTGCATTTCTTTTGGAAAGGTTTGACAGATGTACATTACCTGTTATAGATACTCTGTGGGAGTCAGTAAGAGCACAAATCATTTCTGTATTGGTGTTTTTTATGGACAGCAATGGCACTGCAGAAATTTAGGCATTATAAATATTTCTATGTCTCTTCTGTGTTTCATTTCTTCTCAACAAAAGTTTCTGACCACAAAATAATAGTGTAGTGAGGTAAGTACCTTGAGGTACTAAAAAGGGGG
Source organism: Cichladusa arquata (assembly GCA_026413545.1). Classification (NCBI taxonomy): domain Eukaryota; kingdom Metazoa; phylum Chordata; class Aves; order Passeriformes; family Muscicapidae; genus Cichladusa; species Cichladusa arquata. The sequence continues at coordinate 97,130,685 of JAOTQP010001286.1, read as the reverse complement.
TGTTTTGTCACCAAACAATCCCTTCTGAGAAGAACAGTTAGACTGCAATTGACTTTTCATGCTTACTTTCTAGAAGTTTATAAATTTAGCAAAAGAAAGTTGGGACAAAAGTATTCAGCTTCTTTGACTCAACATCATGTAAACACAGATTACTGGTACAGTGCTTTAAATAACATTTACTTACATTACTATGGTGTCCTGAGATACTCTGAGGGCTCCAGACAGAAAATTTCAAAAGAAAAATCCAGATGGTACACCTGATCTAGCAGGCCATAGAGCATTTTTTGAAGCATTTTGCCCTTTAAGTAAAGAAAACAAACAGACCCCCAGTTGATTCTGCTTTTATAAGGCTCATTCTCGAAGAGTAAGGAACCATTACTACACTGATAGTGACAGTAATCACAGCATTGCAAAAGAAGCATCCAGAGCTATAGTGAAACATACTGTAAAGGAAAAAATAAACATGTTAGGAGAGGATGATGTAATGGAACACATGCCCACTTGTTCAATAAATTGCCTTGGTTTGCATGTTTGTTTTGAAAGAGCATCTAAATTTCTGAGATATAGTCACATTTGAAAGCCACTCATCATAAATAAAAAAGGAAATATTCCCTTTTCATAGTTTTAGAGTAATGGATTTCCACACATAGAATTTATTATGTAGTAAAGTTAATGTGGGCTTTAAATGGATGGTTTTGAATATTGAGACAGTGTTGAGGAGTCCTGTCTTGTCACACATTTGTTTGGATGTAGGTAATTAGCTGCTCCACTAATTCCCTAGTCATGTATAAAGAATCTCATATTCTTAAACGTGTGAGACCAGCTATTCACTTACTGACGAACTGTAATAGAGAGACAGATCAGTTGGTTTGGAATCTCAATCAAAACAATGCTATTATTTCAGTGCGTGTTTTACTTGAGTAAAAGTACCTGATACTTGTTATTCTGTAGGGAAATGTTGGCAAGGAAAGACAATAGAGCTTGAAGACTCAATTGCAACGTTGATGTTATTGCAATGTCAGTTGTTCTCAGCAACATATGGTGGAGTTTTTCTTCAATAAAAAAGTATATAAAACAATCAATTTCTGTGATTTAGTTATTATATCAGATTATAAATCAGAATTAATGTGGACGACATACTTAATATCTCTGCTTATAAATTTGAAGTGGCAATTTAGAATTAAAACATTGCTTGGTAGACTAGATCTGTGAATGGCTCTTTAGCTCACATTTAGCAATTTGGATTACAGAACCTAATCAGCACTTTAATAATTTATTGGAATTACTCAATAATGAAAAAGGCACAAAGAGGGAAGGGGTGCATTATCAACCTGTATTAAGCAAAAGTATTAGTAATTGCCCTGGCCCACTAACTTTTTATTTTCTACTATGATAAATACATTTTCTTTCATTAGTATTCTATGCCAAAACTTATCAGTATGACTTTCATTCTCACTGTTTGAAGTCATTTCTTGTTAAAGATATGCACAATGACATTTTTCATATAGCAACGAGCTATCTGACTGACTTTGCCACCATTTTATGTTCCTTACTCCACATGATTCACTTTGTTAGCATCAATGAAAAATACCATAGTTGAAGGTTATCACTAGAATCATACCTAATTCATCATTACTGGCTAGAAATGAAGTATCAAAGTCACATTTGGTACACGTCTTGTTTTTCACAGTAGTGTACCGACACATAAATCTTTCAAGATTATTGCTAACAAACAACTCTGTCTTTTCTTGAATCCTAGATTTCGATACTTCCAGGTCTGCAAGTATCACCAAAAGAGAAAGGAGTAAATGGAAAGTAAACCACTGGAAATTAAATCACTGGAATAAAAATAAATTTGGATTTCGGAACCACAGAGGGTTGTAATATCTAGGATCTTCGTAACTATTGGCCCACTACAAAACTTCAGCTTACAGAATTCAGAATGCCTTGGAATAACTGGGGCACTTGGTGTCAAATTTACAAATATTCCTGTCTCAGTCAACACTGATGTGTGTAAACTGGTGTGCTTAATACAAAAGTCTTCTTTTTGAAACTGCCAATGAATGAAAACATTATGGTATCACCGAATAAGACAGAAGTCTGTGAAAAAAAATTTACTCAAAATATAGTAACTCCTTCACCATTTCAGATGGCAATCTAATTAGACACTTTCATGTGCAGTGGTATAAATTTAACCCAAACCTGAAAACTAAACTCATGCGACATCTGTGTTAATTATACTCTGACAATTATTCTGTTAGTAAACAGAAGCAAGCAAATTAGTTAAGGAAAGCATGACAAGAATTGCACTCAGTGAAAATCACTGCAAATAAAACATTTAAAATCAGATGTAGGTTTATGACATGTATTACTAATATGGCTAATATGTCATGTGATACAGATAAGAAAGTAATTTAAATTTCATAATTGGATACTTAGATTATATCAAACATCTCATGAAGTTGAAAACATTGTTTAAGAGGATTGTAACTGCAGTTTTGTAGATTACATAACTGATACCATAGTGTTTTTATTTCTTGGTTTCTTATGAATACATTTTAATCATAGTTTTTGTTAATATGAATTTCATGCTCAGTAAGAAACATAACTGAACCTATGAACTTTTGTCACCAAATTTCAGAAGCCTGGGCCATGTTGTATATTTAAATTTAAACAAACAAACAAATCCCATCACCCAGTCAGTCAGCTCTTCAGCCCATTTGATATGTCTCATATCGTGCATTTTAAACTTTGTCAAAACATAAATGGAAATCAACACTAGAAGATAATTTTGTTGGAACTTTCCCAACATACTGAAAAAACTAGATGTGTTAGCAGGGAAGAATTATGCTAACATGAGAAAAAGTTTACCTGTTCATGATTTCAGTGTTTGATAACACTTAATTTCCAAAACTAGAAAGGGGTTTAAGAAAAAATCTTAGCACAAATACTGCCCAAAATACACTTATGTCCATTACAGAGATGTTATAACCGTCACACAGATATTTCAGTCATTATAAAAGTGGCATGTAGGAGACAAGGAAGGACAGAGGATATGCCATGAAAGTGAAACCTTAGGAGAATTCAGCTGCCAAAATTGGTCATTTTGTACTGTACTAAAACAGATATTAATCTGCAGGCTTGTAAACTGTCCAAATCTATGTGAATTTTTCTGCAATGAATTCCTTGCCAAACATGAAGCCTCTCAAATCACAGAAGTACTGGAGCTCTTCAAAATAAATTGTTGCAACAACTAATTTAAAAAATTAATTAAAATATGATGTTTCATTTGTATATTTGCAGCAGTAGGTACATGGTTTCAGTTCAAAAGGGATACAAACATTAAAACCAAGCAGAAATCAATCTGAAGCTGACACTTACCCCCGGAAAATTCATCCAATGCAACTAAAGCCATTCTAAAATGTGAGACTTTAAGTGGTGCTCTAAATGTTGCCTATAATACTGATGTGGTTATGAGGTTCCTTGCTTAAAACAGCAGCAGTTGCAGCTGGGAAATTTGTGACTTCCCCAGGCCTCTTTCATGGAGTTTTAATCCACATTCTCATTGTGGTCATCAGCCCCTTGTTGCATTCAGAGAGTGCCTCTGAATTACCCTGACTGTAATGGCCATTATTAGGCCTGGAGGAGACTGTTTTGGAATGAGTCAGTGACAGAACTTGGCTCCTGCTAAGGGGAGACAGGTAAGCTTTAGGGACTTTAAAAAAGCTGGAATGATACAAGTATGAGTAAACAATAAATTCTTGCAGACCATTTACTTATTACTTTCCTCTGATGCCAAAGAATCCAGGTAAAGTCTTCACTGATAGCCCTGGGCATCCTTAAGCGCCTGGGAGAGTAATCAGGAAAGCTTAAGAAGGTGAACAGAACAACTTTCCAATGCACAGTTTGGGAAGTTTGGGCAGAAGCCGATGTATGAAAGTAAGAAAGGAAACAGAGGGACTCTCCATCTCCAAAAATGACAATTTCAAACAGGGTGTAGATGTAGGCTTCCCTTGACACTGCCCATGCACACAATGAGATGGAGCATAAGTGTCAGAGCAACTCGAAATCCAGATTGCTTCTTCATGAGGGACCTAACTGGATCATTTCACAGTATCCTTCTGGATATAAAATGTGCATCCTTCCTTTGAAATCAAAGCAAGGCCGAGGAAGATGCCTGACAAGGTCTTCCTTTGACTCAGCAAGTGGAAGCACCTACTGATGTGCCTAGAGAGGCTCTGGTGCAGCTTTGTTGGATTGGAGAGAGAATGGGAAAAACATGGTTCAGAACTGCTGTAGGACACATTGGGAAATTATTCTGTTTCGCACAGCCTGAGAGAACGATGAGAAATTTGGAGTTGTGTGTGTTTCCAAGTGAAATCTAATTTTCTTTGAATGAGTGCGCTCTTTGAGAAATGAGCCCTTATTTATGCAAATTGGTTTCAAATGAGAATATTTAATGAAAGGATTTGATCCCCACATAATGAAAGCGCTTATAAATGTGCACCTAGACAGCACAGGCAGCCTTGCCATCTATTCAGGCCCTTATTCTAAGGTTTTTTTTTTCCCTCTTTAACAAAGTTTAGACTACATGTTTTTAATTAGAATGAAATACAGTTAGATGAAGGATATTTTTAACTCAGCTATTCTTTGGGTGTCCTTATAAATCTAAGAAGGGGTTACTAGACTGACAGGTGGCAGCATGGCCCAGTGGATGCTAAAATGCTTAGGAACATTTGGGCTTTTCATGTTTTAAAAGAAAGAAAAGGTTCCAACCTTTCTTTGTTTATATGTCACTCAGAAATGTTTGGTAGTAAAAGTTCTGACCTTGTTCTACACCCAGTACTCCAAGGGGGCTCGTGCATAGGGCATATTTGAATAGATTTGGTTAAGGAAATACAAAAATTAAATTTTGATCTCCTAATATTCAATTATGCTCAAACTGTGCTGAAGGAACTTTCAAGGAGGTTGTAAGTTCTTTTGGCATGCTAATGTAACAGATGCGAAAGCATGAATTAGCAGCTACGATGGAGCGCTGCCGGCAGGTACTGATTTGTAACCTGATCCCAACTCTTGAAGGTCATTGAGGAATGACTTAGAAATGACTTCACAGTGAAAGTAGAAAGATATTTTTCTGCTCTTAATACTGTCGTAAACTTTCTCAGAACTCTTATTTTGTGTTGGAAACTGCTGCTGCCAAATGAATAATTTTTCTGAAAGTATTTCCAAGCCCTTCCTGACTGCAGAGCTGCATGAATGCTTTGTGGTGACACAAGGGAGAGAAGATGCAAAGATGGGAACGAGTGCCTGAAGATGGAGATGCTTCTTTTGTTCACAGTTTAGGCTGGTTTCTGGCATCTTTAGAGTTATTGTGAAACTCTACAGTGTTTAGGGGTTTTGCCAATAGCTCTCCATTTAGGACTACTGAACATCTTGTCACAAGAATTTTAGGCTGCATTTCAAACCTAACACAAAACAACTCATTATTTTGTTACAGAATCGCAGAATTACAGAACAGCTGAGGAAAGGTACTTCTGGAGGTCATCGTGTTCAAAACCTGTTCAATCTGGGGCACTCTCAGCTGGTTGACCAGTACCATGTTCAGGTAGCTGTTGAATATATTCAACCTGGGGATTCTACAACATCCCCAGACAACCTATTCCATGCTTAACTACCTTAAAAACTGTGTCCTCATATTCGGAAGCAGCCTCCTACCTTTCAGGTTGTGCCCCTTGCATCTTTCCTGCCATTGGGCATCATGGAAAAGAGCCTGTCTCCATCTTTGCATCTTCCTTCAGGTATTTATGCATTTTTATTTGTGTTGCTGAACAATCTTGTCAGGTATTTTTCTTGTTGAGCCATCCTTTTTGGCATGAACCCTGTGACTGTCTCTGCTGTCCTGGTCTTAGTGTGCCCTTAAGGCATGATGTGAGACTTCTCACAGCCTTGTTCTTTTCACAGCAAAGCTGTTTTATCATGAATATAGACAGCTCTCTTGATACTTGCTATGCTGCAATTGAAGACTCGTGATTGACAGTGATGGAACTGAGTTAATATGTGACTAAAGAGGTCAGATATCCCTGGAAGATGTGAGACATTGATCTTGACAAAGTGCCAGCTTTGGCCCAAATCCTAAAAGCAGAATAAAGAGAGAGATAGTGTGCCTCAATTTTGTTGGACATCCTGCATTTTCTGAGCCAAAGAGTTATTCATAGGCAAATAAAAAAGGTTGGAATCTGTTTATTCTGTGTGATAGAAATGAGGGGAGGTAGTGATGTCTAGAAACTATTGGAGAAGCCATTCCACAATCTCAGATATAAAATCCTTCAGTTTATTAGACTAATCGGATTTTCAAAAGTGCTTATTATTTTCCAGGTCCTTCTAATTTTGTTCAAGTCAACAGTGAAAATCTCCTTGATTTACCTAGTAGGATAGTATGGCCTTCACAGTGTCCTTTCTAAAATTTCTTATCCTCATACTCACCATTTTTTTTTTAGGATTGCAGTGTAAAGAAAATAATAAAAATAGCCTTGCTTCAGTGATGATAAAAGCTACTTTACTAATCCCGACTTCCTTTCATTGATTCCAAAATGTCTTTCCTTGTCTCTAACTTGTATCCCTAAGGAAAACGTCCCACTATCCTGGCCAAAAATGAAATTCTGGTAATGTATTCCATGATCCTCTTTTAGCACCATTATCTGTCACTGCTGACAACACCCTTTTTTCCTTCTCACCGGTAACCATCCTCATCTATAATTTCTTCCCTCTGTTTCAGCTCTTCTGCCTTTCTACCTTAATACCTAACATGTGATACCTTCTTCTGCTTCTTTCATTTCCCACTCCCATCTTAGTCCATCACCTGTTACTTTGATTACCTCTCTCACTCGCCAGTGTTCACAGCTTTCTACATTTTAGAAGTGCAATTTTTATCTACTGCCACAGCATCAGATAAAAGCAGGAATGGGGTCAGCAGCAGAACTGCTGTATTCTGTCACTAAATCACTTGTGTACTTAATTTTCCCTTCTTGAGATATCAGAAGGGTAGGAAATGGAGCTGAAGTGCCATTCAGACTTCCATGGCAACCTCTAATGATTTTAATTGTTTTTGCTTTGCTTTGCATTGAATGTTGGAGGCCTTTGCTATATACTTTTAAGCAGCTGAAAAGAGAAAGATCCAGATCTTTTATTTTTCTGATACAATAACAATTTATGCCAATCCCTAAACTCTTGAAAACACAAGTTTACAGTGAAAACACTGACAGATGCTTAGTGGTAGAAAGCAGAGGAGTGGTTGCCATGGAATCAGATGGCAGGGAAGGTAGCTCACTTTTTAAACACTCTGGCAGCGAACACATAGAACCAACAAGTGGACAGCAATGCTGGCAGACATTTATCTCTGCACAGCACTTTGAAGGGCTGCATGGAGGCTACTGCTGTGACCCAGCACTGGAAACTGGCTTAGCCAGGTATGCAACAGCGAGGGGGCAGGCTGGAGCAGGGAGATGGATGATGAACAAACATCTGGATTTCATGTAGTTTATGTATTTGTGGTTCAAAGGGACCAAGTATGGCCCTTCCTTGTCCCACAGAGCAAGTGCTAAAGAAAGCAAGAGGATGGTTTATATTTTCTGACATATGAACTAAATCATCTACTCTCTATCCAGCAGAAGCATAATGTTGATGCTATCCGCAAGACAACAGCTGAGTGAGGGGCTAGAAGTCTTCTTCACATAAAGTTCTCTTTATAAAACATCTCTGTAATAATAATTTTTCACTATAAAAAAGTGTATCATTAAAACAGTCATATGTTATTTTGAAAGCAAACTACATGCAACATAGTTGAAAACTTGTTGGGTAAGATATTTCTATGAGATGTTAGAAACAGTGGGTCTAGTTCCTGTCTGGGAGAAGGCAGAGCAGGAACCTGAAATTTATATTTCACATCTCAGCAGTGTGCTGAGGCCCAGGGTCTTGAGGATCAGCCTCTCCCATCACTGCTGGAATGTAGGAATCCCAAAATAATTCATGTGGGAGATGCAGAAGAAGATGATGAAATTTCCCTCAAGTGAAAGCCACTTTATTGAGACTGAGCACGGCAAAAACTATTAATAAAACAAGATATGGGAATTCTGTTAATTCCAGATAATAAAAAAGGTCAGCTGTTACTCACTTGTTCCTGAGACTACAAACAGAAAACTTCTGAGCACAATCTTTTTCATGACACTTTCTTGTTTCTCCTTTTGGAGGAGTAGATAAATGGAGATGTTAAGAAAACACTAGGAACCTCAAAAGCCCTTTGATCCAAGAGAAGATTCTTATCAAATCTGGTTACTGTCAATACAGTCCAGAACTTTTCTATTATAAAGTTGGGATTAATGAGTGAACATTACACAGAAAATATATATTCATACTCCACTCTTTTCTTGTCAGCAACTCAACAGGATAATTCCACCATTTCTGTCTAGAATATGGAATGCACTGCAAGAATTACCAAGAAATTCTAAACAATTACATCTTTTATCTTTCTACAGGTGCCAATTCATATTTGTTTATCAATTCATTAAAGATATAATGAAATGTCATAGAATTTTTTCTTTTTTATACAATCCGACTGGTTTAACTTGATTTTATAAAGGAGTTGTATTAAACAACATTAACAGAGTTATGAAATGAAAAATAGATGCATCTTTTGTTAGAACCAATGTTCAACCCAGGTATCGGCCTCTGACATATAGTATTCAAAAGTAATCTTATTTTCTCATATTAACTTTCTTTGCAGGCTCATTCCACTGTTAGCCTGAAATTTTTATTTTAATTAGCTTCTTGGCATATTTAAAGGTAAAACTTCCTTAATTTTAGACAAGATTTTTCTGCACACTTTTCTCCAAAAGTCTTTTGTTTTCTGTGCCTGGTTTTAAATTATA
>JAOTQP010001286.1:97038320-97121661 GCA_026413545.1 Cichladusa arquata | reverse complement strand
ATAATTCTCAACCATGACTAGTTCTTCTAGCTAGTAGCTGTCAAACTCTTTGTTTATGTTCATAACTCATAAATTATGTTCAATTTGTCTTCATGTTTAGTAGTTTTTTATCCACATAAGCCATATAAAGCTGTCAGACCCGCTCATATTCTGTAGAGATCTGGATGGAAGTTCATTAGACTTACATACAATATCAGGGCCAAGTAAGAGAGAATTAAAAATCATGGAGAGGAGAAGCCAGCATGTGGCAGACAAACCACTACAGCCTTGTTCCAACTCATCAGCAAGACCCTTAGTATTGGCAGATCCAACTGAGTGGCAGCAGAATAACATCTTTCAACAGTCAGCAGCCAGAACATTTGTGCCAAAATCCAACAAAATACTTGTATTCACAAGCCATCCTTTTTAACATCCTCCTTGTGTGTCAACCAAATAACAAGCAACAACGAATATTTTCTTTTATCTCCCAATTTGCAGTAGTTTTGTCTCACCAAATCTAACCATGTCAATGGAAAATGTGGCTCTTTAAACAGAGGGAACATGTCAGGTCTTACAAGAAAAAAAACCAAAATAAAATAGTGAAATGGTATGATGCATGCAAAAACTGAATTAATGGTATTTTTTTTATCATGTTCTCCATTTTTCATTATATTACTGTATCTCTTCTAGAATTGCAATAGATCATCTTCAGTTCGGTTCATTAGTTCGGTTCAGAGTACACATGTGTGCATTAGGTTTCGGCATAAATGTCCATAAGATTTCATGATTGGACTGTCAGACTGGTCTTTGGGAGATAAATTGTGCCACTTTTTACATGTGAAGAAAGCTTTTCTAATTTGTCTTTTCTGATAACTAAGTGGGTTTACAATATAGTGGGGTGACATGTACTTTATTTACCATGCTTAATTTTGCCCTTCATCCTCCCCGCATGCCCACTGTTAAATGCACATTTCCTGACTTCTATCAACAGCTGCTCAAATGCTCCTACAAAACTCATGCCTTCCAGGGAACCTGTGAATCAGCTGGACAGCACATTATCACAATGCAGAGCTGCTACTTGGGGGAAAAGTCAGGGCTTCTTTAGCAAATCCCAGACTCTCAAAATCAGAGAAAGTTGCTTTGGTCTGGGCTTTCCTCGGTTGGTCCTGAAGGCGCTACCTAAACTAAATATATAACTCCAGTGAACAAAATATATTCTGAATATGACATAAGCAATAATTTGATGTGTCTCATGGACTAAAATATTTTTTATAAAGCCCAGAATGATGTGTATCTATGTTTTGCAGTAGCAAGTACAACGTTGTTTCAGTGCTGAACACTGAACATATTATTTTTCAATATGACGTGTATTTTCCAGTCTATTTCTGCTGGTTCTGAAGATCACTTCTGTTACATTTGAACACGTTCATCTATACTCTCTTCTCCATGTTTAATCAGTATATTTTCTGTTTTATGGTCTCATGTGCTAGGAAAACATTTAGCTTATCGTCATGAAACAGCTCTTGAACAACCGATAATTGTGTCCTCAATATTTTTATCCACCTCTTTTGGCATACAGGCTCCAATTGTTCAGGCTTGGCTGTTTTTGCCTTTCTTAAGACAGTAGTTTGCAAAATGGTATCTGAGTTCTCCTTGAAGAGGCTATTTAATGTGTTGTATCCTTGAGGCTGCTCCAGGGCTGTTTGGCCCTGTCAGCTGTGAGACTCCCTCATCTCAGGGCTCAGGACCCCCTCTCAGCCCCCCTGGCCACCAGCCTCTGCCCCAGCGGCACCAGGATGGGATGTGCCCAGCTCCCACAGCCCTGCCCTGCCCAGACACGGGCTCTGCTGCTCTAGGCCAGCCTGCATTCCCACCTCCCTGCCACAGGCTGCCCCTGTCCCTAGGGAGATGCTGGGACACAGGGCTGGGTCCCCAGTGCCCCTGTGCTCTCCCTGGGAAGGTGGGATGGGCCCCTTCCTTGAGGTACCTACGGGCAGTGGCCATGGACCCTGGCCCCACAGAGCCACTGGCCCCCCTAGACCTGGGTGTGATGCTCTCTTTTACCTTCTTTAAAGACTGGCATTTATTTGACAGCTCTCACATTCCCTGTGCTAGTCCTAAAAACCGTGGTGATGGTTTTGAGATTGCCTCAGGCACATTTTTTAAGTACCTAGGAGTAAATTTTAGCCTTCATGGCTGATTGGAAAACATTTAACATAGTATTCCCTAACATTTTATTTTTTTTTTTAATTATTGTTATTATATTTTATCCTTTGCTGGTAGCTGACTATGTTCAAGTGAAAAATTTTGACAAAGATGACCACTAAAAGGCATTAAACATTTTGACTTCTGTCATCTTTTCTGATCTTTGTTTTATGTGTTAAAGGATTTCCATCTCTTCTGAGTCACAGTGGATCAACAACAACCAGAGGGAAAGGAGACAAGTCTCTTAGAACTAAGTAGAGGATCTCGTGACTGGACATAGTTGAATGAGGGCATGCATCTGAATTGTTGCTTCATAAAAGGATAGAGATAATAACTGACTTTGGGTGCCTTCCTGAACATTGTTCCTCCTTCCTTTTCCTGTGTCTACCACTCATACACAAGTGATTCCAATGTCTAGTTCTAATTTTCAAATTCTTTTTGAATTGTTCACAATTTGCTGATTCACATATAAAATGCTATGCTCAATTCTTAGTATATATAATTCTGTCTTTAAACTGATTTAGCACTCAACTATGTTGGATATTTCAGCAGAAGAGAATCTGAAATCAATGAAATTTTGATGCAGTGTCTTTTTAATAGTTAATTGTATGAAGAGCTCCATGAGGGTCTGACCATCATGAAGAGAGAAGATGGTATCATGAAAACAAAAAAGCAGCATTACTAAGATGAATGATATGGATTGTCTAAGAAAAGAACACAGCAATCTCTGAGCATTTATTATTTTAAAAGAATGCAATGTAGTTGAAGCAATATTCACATTTCAAAGTGAAATTGAGTAATTCTCAATGATCTGAGATTCAGATATAATTCTTGGATTGAAAGTGGGTCTTTTTATCTTTTTTGAGGAGTTGTCTATAATTTCACATAAGTAAAACAAGTAAAAGGAGCAACTTTGAATTATCTTGAAACTTTAGAGATAATTTCTCTCCAAATGCAGATAAATCACATAGATTGCATAAGATGCTGTGGCCAAATAGTAAGAAGTCTCATTAATATTCTGTATTTCAAGTCCTTATGTGTTTGCAATGTAAGCAATTAAAATGTTTAAATAACTTTAATATTAGGACAGAAACTGGTGAAATCAAAGGATTGCAAAGTCAAGGATGACCTCTCTTTCATCTTTATTTTTTTTTCTTTCTTCTTTTAAGTACAACCGTAGCTCATTAAAGGGATTAATACACTCCAGGCATATGGCATTATTTGTGACTCATACCCTTCCCATGCCAATGAAGAGATGAACACTGGCTTCATTAGACATAAGGTCGGAGTCTGCATATCATATAAACTGTTTGAACACATATCTTCAAGCTATTCTCAGGGCTTACCTGTCACTTAGAGGGTGTGGATTTGCAAGGATAATTATAAAGCAATATATAGGTGTTTCCATTAGCTCTGGCTAGTCCTGTGTGCAGCAGCGTGTTCTGTGTTGGAGTGTAGCCTTCTACATTTAGTTTGGGACTGTATTGACTACAGGTTCCCCATGTCTATTATCTCTTGTAACACCCTTCAAAATGTTCAAGATGCCCAAAGTATGGGGATGTGTTCTATAGCACTTTAAACTATATTTTTCCATCATTCTTCATTTGACCTTGTAGCAGTCACTATTCATTGTCCATTTGGCCTTCAGCAGTGAGCTGTTTTAATTCCTAATAAGTAAATTCAGTTGTGTCTATCAAGAGGAAAGATGTGGCAATATGTGATTTTGTGTGAGACAATGCGAAGAAAATAAAGATGTCATTAGAAGACACCCTAAAAAGGTTTTAGAAAAGAAGTGTGACAAATGCAAATGGTCCACAGTTGGTCCATAAGTCCCTCTTCTCCTTGATAAGTCCTACCCTTCTTTTTCTGTTTTTCCACCATCTTTTCAAAGACATTAAACAGAGATTCAGTATTACCATTTTAGATTTGAGGACTTGACAAGTTTTTGTTGTCCAAAACTCATCTGTCTGACATGTTCCCTGCCTGCATTCTGCCCAATTTGCCATCCCCTTTCCCTTTGGTCTGATAACTATCTGTTAATTAATCTTTATTTGTTTAAACCTTATGTTAAGAAGACAGACTCTTTTCACTTAAATATGGGGGTTTTTTGCATTAAAAAACCTACCTACTTTGAGATACAATGTTCTTCTGATCATCTGGTGTGTACTTGTTATCTTGTTTCTCTAAATTAAAATTTCTTTGCTTAAATGTTCATAAAATAAAACTTTTACCTCTCTCTCCCTTAAAAAAAAGAAGAAAAGACAAGAAAATTAAAAAATCCAGCCAATGACATTAAAATATGCTTTTCGGTAACTTTTTAAATTAATGTTTCCAGATAGACATTTCATTTGCTTAAGATTTAGTGGGGAATTATAAAACCATAATTGTGTAATGATTAGACAGCACTATAAACTAAATAAATATCAACTTATTATTAAAAACATTCCTTGTAATACTAGCAGTTAATCCTCTTTAATGTGTTTTTAATAATAGTTTTATATTTAATGTAGGATGAATGACTTATTAAAAGTAAATTTTATGTGTTTTATATTCTCCACATATGGCACTAAGCCATTAGCACTAATGGGATTTGAATGGTATTGAGTTCAGGATAGCCCCCAAGTACAAGTGTGGGAACCTTAATTAAGTTTTTATTAAAATATTCAATTAAATGCAATGCTAGATTATTAAGATATTTTTACATATTGTTTAATGTCAGTTAGTTATTAAACATTTTCACAGGCTTCTGAAAATGGTCCTAGAGCATGCTGATAGCTAGAATTTATTTGAAAAATGTTGATGATCAATTTTCTAATCTTGTGGGCAAAATTGGGTTTTAATGGAAGTTTTCTAGCTAGCTGTGATGCTGAACTGGAAGAGAACCTAATGAATAGGTTAGTGAGTAAGAAGCCTAACTTGCAGAGGGAAAGTTTCATGTGGAGAATAATGAAAAACTTTCTGTCTCCAAGTGCAATGAGGTACTGAAACGGCGTAGATGGTGGAAGCTTTGCAGAAAAAAAGCTTCTTCATTCTCTGTACTCATACTAGCTGGCTGAGGACAGGGAGACAATGAACTACTGACATCTAAACTGGTAAACAAGATTGATTTCCGCTAATGTCATGGGTAAGTTACCACCCTACTGTTTCTGCCTTATTTTTATGCAATGTGGGCCATAATGACAGTTGTTATAGTTTAAGCAGGTGAACTAGTACTATTAAACTCAATAAAAGATTGAACTTAGACTGTGTGACTGTGTGATTCTTTTTAGAAGTGTGTGTGAGATATCCAAGCTAAGGCAAATCAGCTGTGCGGAGGATAAAGGACTAAGGATAAATTCCCCTCTGTTACAAATCTCAACAGGGATATTAGAACAGAAAATAAACTCAAATATTAAATTTTGTTACTCAGACCAATAAAGCCAGAATAACTGATACCATATTATAATGTTACTAAACTAAAAAAGAAACAACTACTTACATGAATTAAGAGAAAGGAAAGTAGATGACGGATTAGAGTATTGTTTCTCTGAGGTACAAGTATTCCACTTTTATCAAGGCTCTACTTGGGAGCTTATTTTAGCTTTATATAAATATGCCAAGGTAAAGGGGTTAAGCCCTTCAAATCCTTTCCCCCACTGAGCTCAGAAAATGTCCATATGGTATACCTTTCATATTTTTCCTGGACAAATACGTTTTGAAATAAAACTTGATACTAATATGAGCTACCTTCTTCAGCGATATGTTAAGCATACACTATTTATTTTCATTACCCTCTAAAGCTTCAGAACACCATTACTTTTCACAAATTGCAAAGATGTTCAGCAGCCAAATCTATTTATCTATTTATACCACATAATTAACATGTTATTTGATTTACCTAGATTCTGCAAAGCAGTTTGCAAGCAGTAACCCCCACTGAGAATGAGTTCAGCAAGCGCTGTATAATGAATGACTCAACTCTGAAAAGCCAATAGTCCCCATAGTTACACTGGCAAAAGATGTTGCTGCACTAATTCCTCTCTTCCCAGTGTCACTCACCTGGCAAAGGATGTGTTTCATCTGCTGTGTGCAGCATAACAGTCAACTGTTAGGGTCTTTATTCCAGTTCCCAGGATGATTGCAAGCAACCAGCAGAGAATCCAGCTTCACCTCTGAATATGTATATGCCCTTAAACTTTCACAGTGAATGGGTGGAAGTGTTTCTTGCTGCAGCATTTTAAATCCTCCTTTTAAAGATTCAAATTATGTGCAACCATAACCTGTTACAGCAGAGGGACAAGTGTGCCTTGCAGTCTAGATGTCAGAGACTGGTGTTGAGGGGGCAGACTGTAGGTACTCTTTCAGTTTCAGGTGAAGTTTGCAAACAGACTGTTTAAAAACAAGAAAGTCAAACTGGACTCCATCTTAAAGGCCAAGATGCTCATCTATTTTAGAGAAAAAAAAATCACAGAAAGAAAGAAGGAAAGAAATCTCAATCATACCGAGTCCCTAAGGAGACAGAAGACTGTGTTGACAGATTGTGACCATAAAATACGAGATGACACTATGGTTTGAATAACAACATAAAGGAAATTCATATTATATTCCAGACAAATGCAATGATTTGATGTTCTTAAGAGTTCTTAAGACATGTTTTTTTTTTAATATATATTTTCAGTGATAGCAAGTATTAAGTAAGAATTTGCAATGGAATATCAGGAAAGGATGTAATACGTTTTGCATTTCAGTGGAATATACAGTGATATATACATAGTCCCATCTGTGGTGCTCTGTCAGGCACAGTGCTTCCTCAGGAACACTCACTTTGTCCTCAAAAAATTCAGGAAAATAAAGAAGTTTTAGAAAATGTGTCTGGCAAATGGAGAAGTCCAGAGATCATCTTGGGCATAAATCTGTCCTCCAAAGTGTTAATATCTATGACAGACATTTGTCTATAATCTAACTCAAAGGCTCCACAATAATCCAGTATTCATTTTTCCTTTTTATTAGAGTCTTTTTCTAATGACTAATCCCCATTTTTCTTACTGAAATATAAATCCATTGCCTCTTATTCTATTCAGCGGTGACATGGAGAAAAGACTAATGCAGCCTCTTCTCAATGTACTCTCCCATATTCTTCCATTAGCCTTTTCTTCCTTAGTCTAAACAATCCTCATAGCTTTCCTCATAGATTCTTTATTTTTTAAAAAAGATTATTCTAATTCTCTGGGCTTTTTCTTGAAAGGGAACAAGAAAAGAGAGAACACAAGAAAAGAAAGAAGTCAGGGGCTTGTCTTAGACAACTTGCAAACCGAATGTCCTTCTAATATGGACAGAAAGTAATTTTTTGTATAAAAAGCATAACATTGTTCAATCATATTCTGCTGATCTTCCATACTAATTCATTTCGTAGATGGAAAAGAGTGACACAAAGTTCAAATGATACCACATCACATAAGAAACCCATGCCAAATATAGAAATGAAACAATTACCCCTTTTCTTTTTCCACCTCTTAAACCCTAGACTCCCTCAACAGTTCTGAAACGTAGTAGCATAACTATTCCAAAGGCTATTCTACATGAAAAGTCTACATAATAAATAGAATTAAACAACCATACTGAGACAAAGGGAGGTAGTTTGACTAATTGCAACATTCCTTATTCCTTTAGGATTAGAAATAATCCTCAGTAGTGTTGTACGCCTTGGGGAAAAAGTGGACCCATGCATTTCAAATGAGAAGAATAAATTAAAGGCACTTATCAATCCAATTTTAAGTTAAATATCCCAATGGGGTAAAAATATGATGAAGAAAATTAAACAAGAGGGAAATTATAGCAGAATGTTAAAGTAGGGAAGGGGAGAATTAATAATGAGAAGAAAATTAACTGAGATATTTCTTCTGTGGTATTCACTTATGTTTTTCCCCATTGATTACATCTTGCAGGTACTTTTAGGTCTACTATGTCATGAATTAGGTGAAAGCAAGGCTTGGGACGTGTTATTGCTACTTGCAACATCTGGTCCCTAACACATTCTTCTTTGATCAATGGTATGTCATGTGTTATAGTGAAGCAGATTGCATAGTTCATCCTTACTGAACCTTCACCCCCAGGATGTCATGTGAAAGGCAAACTCCATCTGCCTCAGAGAAACCAAAAATAATCTGAAATGTAGAAATTCACTGTGGTTGTGTCAGGAATCAGTAGTACAAGCAGGTGTAGGAATAAAGTCTTGCTGCTTTTGTAAAAGCAGATCAAGCTCTTTTTGTAGATGATGGTTTGAAAAATTTCATCTCTTTTGTATGAATTTCTCTTCCTCATTTTGCAAGTTTTTGGTGAAGTGTGTGCGTTATTGCGTGAACCTGGAGCCAGGTATAACATGCAGCAGGTGCTGTAGAGTCTTGTTTCTGTGATTAGATTGAACCTTAATTACACATAACTCAATGAACACTTTTCTCACAGCTTCCACAACTTGAAGACCCATATCCTCTCTTTCTTTTTTCCGTTCAGAATTAATTCAGAGGAAAATCCAGAGATAGGTGCAGTCCTGGGCTGAACAGAAGCCCTGATGTCTCTCTGTGTCCTGTGCCAGGCCATATGGCAGGGGTGTGTGTGTCCCTTCACAAGTCATATGGTGCCCCCCTAGTCCAGGCACAAGCCAGGGAGAAAGCCTGGGGCTATCCCTCCTCTCCTTGATGTCCTGGAGCTGACACCACTCACATGCCTAGTGTGGCACAGCAGTTCCTCCTGTTCCTCTGTGCCTGGTGTGCTGGGTCACAGTGCCAGAGAAGAGTAACACTGAGAAAGGGAAACAGATGGGAGCTAATGCTTTGCTTCCCTGCAAAATATCCAGCTAAACTGATCTGGCTTATTTTGAGTGCTGCTATGTCAAGAACACTGTGAAGCAGCCAGAAATACAAAACCAAATTACAACAGCGTTGCAAGTTTATCAGGTGAGCTGTAGCACTTAGTAGTTTGAAGGTGCTCAACCTATGTTCATTCCTGGCAATTTGACTTAGATTAGTTTTTAATAAAATAGCAAAAAAAATCCATGCACATAAGAAATACCTGGAAATCTGCTGACATGTGATGACTGTGTATCTGAGCTCATCTGTACAACAAAGTGCAGTGCTAAGCTCTGTTT
Organism: Cichladusa arquata; assembly: GCA_026413545.1. NCBI lineage: Eukaryota > Metazoa > Chordata > Aves > Passeriformes > Muscicapidae > Cichladusa > Cichladusa arquata. The sequence continues at coordinate 97,112,354 of JAOTQP010001286.1, read as the reverse complement.
TGTACTGTTATATACTGAACTTGGACTTAGAGGAATCCGGTGAATTTTCCCCATTAGATGGATGAAATGTGTTACAAAGTTATTTGCTTTCCCCACACATTCTTGAATTAGAATCTGTAGGATTTCCTGCACTTTTCATCAGGCTTCCCAAATGACATGCTTAAATGAAATTGGTTGTTTCCATCATTTGTGTGAGGTCTAATTTGTCCTTAGATGATTGCACAATTTCTCAACAAGTTTGTGGGAGCTCTTGTTATGGAAAAGGAGGCACTTGCACTCACTGAGTGCATTTCTGATATCTAAACCTCTCCTTCCTTGTGCCCCATAACTGATGCCTCTACTCAAGTGAACAAAAGCCTCAGCAGAATAAAAGGTTTCCGTTGGATGTGGGTCCCTGTGACGAGCTTAAGTTCTTTTCTAGTAGGAGGAATCAATTATTTCCCAGTAAATATGAACTATTTCTATAACAGAAAAGTAAATTATTAAAAAACTTTGAGAGATTAATTATGAATTTAAATGCTTTCCAAAATACTCCCGTTCGAGAAAAAAAAGTGTTAAAATATGATACAAGGTCCATTTCAGTGTTTTAATGCAAGACTAATGCAACCTTTTTCACTTGAAATTTACTAATCAATAACTACATTAGAAACAACTGCTATGTTTCATGTCAAGCTTATAAATATTTACACAACTGAAGCAGAGGTATAATTTAATCTCATATTTTATATGATTTTCTTTTAATATGTTAAGGGAGATAATATGGTGCTTGCATACTTCAAAAAAATTAAATTGCAGGGGATAGAATGGATTAAAAAAACCCAAAACCTTACTTCAGATTTTTATAAATATCCTTAGAACTGTAAGTTAGTTGAAATGGCAACTTTAGCACAGGTCTGGGTTCCGTGATGTTACATTCATTTCCAAAGAATCATGTGAGAAATAAAAAGAAAATATTTCATCCTGAACTCAAATAGTTACAGTGGTAATAAAGTTAGAAAAGAACTGTTATTCACTTCAAACATGTTTAACATTTTCTTACTTGCTTCTTGTGTACAAAGTGATGATAGCAGAAGTAGCTGAAAAGTAGTAATTTTTATGATCAAATTCAGAATTAAAAAGAATTCATGCCAGACTAAAATTATAAGCTCATGCACTAGGCTGAAATGGAGTTGTTAATAATTTCAATCAATTTCTAATTACTTTATTTGTCAATGGACCAGTAATGAGAACACTGCTTTTTCCTGTACACAGGTCTAGTAAATTAAGTTAAACAACAGATGTTGAACAGATGTTCTCATTATTTTAGTGACTTGATTTCTGGTTAGTTCCCAAGTTGTTGTACATGGCTAAGTGTTGCATCACTCTTTCTGTGACAGATGAAGTATCTGAAAGCATCAGCACTCAAAATCTCATTAGCAAAAACAGTTTTATAACATTTTATACTATAAATGGACACAACCCGGTTAAAAAAAAGCATAAGCTATGAAATGGTAGTATTACATACTTTCACTTAAATGTAACATTCCAATACCAAAGTTTTCACATATCATTTTATGAGTTACAATCTAATAAACACTGAACAATTTTCTTCAGATTTTCCTTTTCATCAAGATCATAGAAAAATTCTGAAGTCATAATCATGGTGATAATATTATTCTGTGAATCATAGCACAAACTAGACAATCCCTAGGGCTGCACAGGCTTCAGTGGTCAATACTCAGAACAATTATTTAGTGTCACCCTATGATGAACATTACTGCACTGTCTGCAGTTTTGGGCACCACAATACAGAAGAGGTATTGAACTGTTGGAGAGTGTCCAAAGGAGGGCAACAAAGATGGTGATGGGCCTTGAGAGGAAGCTGAATGAGGAGCAGCTGAAGTCCCTCGGTCTGTTCAGCCTGGAGGAGACTGAGACCTCATTGCAGCTCCAGCTTCCTCATGAGGGGAAGAGGAGGGGCAGGCACTGATCTCTGCTCTGTGGTAACCAGTGACAGGATCGGGGGGAATGTCTTGGAGTTGTGTCAGGGGAGGTTCAGGATAGATATAATAAATTGTTTTTTCACTGAGAAGGTGGTTGGGCACTGGGATAGGCTTTCCAGGGAAGTGGTGACAGCACCAAGCCTGACAGAGTTCAAGAAGCATTTGGACAAGGCTCTCAGGCACAGGGTGTGACTCTTGGGGTGTCCTGTGCAGGGCCAGGAGCTGGACTCGATGACCCTGATGGGTCCCTTCCAACTCAGCATATTCTGTGAAAATAATTTAATGAAGGGTCTACAGTCTTATTAGCATCTCATCCTCATCTCCCCAATCTACATTAAATCTTCATTCCAGATTGCTTTCATTGTAGTCCTTCTCCCTGCTCAGTACCAGCAATATCCTGTTTGGTTCCCTTTGCCTGGTCCTTGCCAGGATGCCAGTTCCTGCAGCTGGGGTCCTGTTAGACTCCTGGAAAGTGGCTTGGCTCAGCCTCTGCTGCTGTTATACCAGTACTGGGAAGAGCATTTTTATCTGGTTGAGCACTTGGAGAAGTGGTGGTATCTAATAGCATATTTTCCAGCAGCAGTTGCCTCTAATCACACCATCACTGTCAGTGTAGCCAAGGAAATACAATTTTGTCATGGGTTGTAACAGGTCACAATGCAGTACTGCTCCAACAGGGCAGGGACCCAAGGCTTGTCCAGGCTTGCCATGTCCAAAGCTGTGTTCAGCCTTGTTTGGGAGTTGATAAAAGGGGCAGTGGCTGTGGCCTCTTCTGTTTTAGCTTCACCCTGAGATCCCTGATACAGCACCACTCTGACAAAGACAGCAAGTCAGTGGATGAAACAGCAACTCTTGAGGGCACCTAGGGCTGGGGCAGACAATTTTACCACTCTCGGGCCTCAGAGGGAAGCTGGAACTACAAGTTAAAAAATAGTTGAAAATAAACCCAAGGAGATCCCAAGACTGGAGAGGAAGTAAACCCCATCACACTGTCGACCTCCAGCAAAAAATTCAAGGATGCTGATAAACTTGCAGCAAATCCCTTTTCCTAGTCTTCTTGGGAAAGACTGATTCATCAACCTTGTGACTCAAAAGAACCCTGGAAGGGTGAGCATCACAGCTGAAAAAAGGAGGAGGGACTGGTGAATGGCTTTTTAATAACTATTTAAAATGTATTACTAATGAGGGTTTTTTAAAAAATTAATTTGGACATGGCTATGTTGACATTGTAACTGAACTAATAATTGTTTATAACTTCTTAACTAGGTTGTTCATATCTAATCCAGGGCAATAATAAATGCTTGTCTTCATACAGTAGGATTTGCTGTCATTTACCCATAACAAGATGTTGGGTATGGAAGTACTCAAGGATACTCTCTTTATCCAAAATCCTTACCTTGTCTAAGAGGTGTGGATACATGTGTGTTCATGTCATGACCATACACACTGGTGCACATCTGTTTTTCCATCAATTTGGATTGATTTTTGGGTCCTGCATGTCATAATTACAGCAGCTTGGGAGATCCACTTATGTGGGCAGGTAAACACTTCACATTCCAGTACATACATTAAATACCTGTCAAAGCCTTGGTGTCTTTCATACACATCCAAAGACTTTTGTCATACGAAAATCCCTATTAAGGAATCCCTATCCTAGGCATTTTTCTCCTAAACACTTGAATTTTTCTTTTAGAATGCGCTGCAACCATTTAGCAACAATTGTATCTTCTTCAACTTTTAAGCATAGTATGTATTGACTCATGTATTTAGTATTCTCTATTTTACTTGCCAAAAATCACCATTTCTGAAAACTCTCTGTATATTGCTCAGGAATTAATATGACAGTGCACAATTATCCTGTGTTAATAAAAAGTAAAAATGCCTAAAAAAGATATTCAGCACTTCAAGTTCAAAATTTAGTTGTGATAATGCATCTTAAAATATTGAGTTGCAATTATCAATCACAAGGATAAAATGCTGTAAAGTTAAATCTGCTCTTAACACACAGTTCCAAAGCAGCCTACAGTTTTCAGTCAGCTGTGCTTAGCTGCCCAGAGCCAAGCAAAGACAGAACATAAATGATAGTGTTTCAGTTTCTGAAGAGTTTCCTCAGTTACCTTTACCTCTCTCAGCCTCAGACCATCTGTGCCAATAATTTTCCATTTCTCCCTCTGGCCTGTTACTGCTTTACGAGCCTTAAAAGCAAATGGAAGGTTAGCAACCACTATTTCTGACTGGGAGTTAAGTGGTCCCCTTGGTTTCTTTTTCTACTTTCCTTGCTGAATTATTATGATATTTCCTGTTTAAAATGTACATTCTTATGTTATATGAACCAGTGAATAGAGGAAAAAAAGATCACGCTCCTGTTACAAATATAATGCAAAAGTATCAAAGAAATTAAACTTAAATTAGCCCCAAGCACAAATGCACACTTAGGAATGAACTTTTGTTACCCTTTAATTCTAATTAGAGAAAGTATATCTTCCATAATCACAGAAATGTTCTGGATCTGTTTCATTGTTCGAGCTGTTTTGAACAAACAGCTAAAAGAAAGGCCTACCACCTGGAAGGATCAAGTGAGTGAATAGCCTTTCTTGCTGCAGCGCTGTTAAGCCAGTTTCTCAATTATGTGAAATTCAGGAAAGCGCAGTGAGTGTAACCATGGTTGCAGAGCGTTAAAATCCAACTCTGCCATGGGGTTCCAGAGAGACAGATACTTTTTATGATACCAAACTGCTGTGTCACGCACAGAAAATTGAAGAACGGCTTAAGAAACAAAATTCATTAACTTCGAGAGAGAAAAAGGTAACAACTGAACACAATGGATGTTAACATTCAATAGATGATCTAAATGTTCAAGGATGCAAACCAGAGAGAGATGCAGGTCACACACGTGCTATTTGTCAGAAGCTATCGCCACAATAACAGATGAAGTGATGTCAAAAAGTTTGGCAAATATCAGTGCATGGCAAATTGCTGTTTTAGCATGTGGTGCTCTTTTGTCTGAGCTGAAGGAAATGTGCATTACCAGGGTGTCCATCAATGTTACAGCAAAGACAATTTCAGCTGAAACAAGAGACATATGCTTTCTTTTTTTTTCCTTTTTCTTTTTTTTGAAAAAGGTTAGTCCAGAATAAGGTGTAACCTGATAATTTTCTAAGGTGAATTTACCAATTAATTTTCTGCCATTTTTATGCAGTCACTGATTTAATTTCAACTAATTTGCCGAGTCCATTAGCAGAGAAAATATAGGAAGTAACGACTTGCGGAAGCAGTGCTTTGGAAGCCCTGATGACAACCAGAGGATGTGTGGTAATGACCATACAGAGCTGGCATTAAACTGACCTCCTCTGAGAAAACAGGTGTCAGCAAGCAATTTACTGTGCCTTGGGCACCATTTTGGGGAAGGGAATTCCCTTGGGAATACTGCTCCCCTGCTCAACCTAAGGCTTGTAAAATGGTCAATATTTTTCTGTCACTTTCCTTCTTGGGCTATTCATAATTTTGTGCTTACCCTTTGACTGAGGGCATGAAAAGGCTAAAGGTGTTTGATTAAATCAGGAAAGTTTTCCTACTCACAGTCACATCTATTTACATTAGCCAGGTATCAGATGATGTTTGTGTAAGAAACAGAAAGAGCAGAAAGGCTTATCCCCTTTCGTACATTTCCAGTGTATGTATTTTCAAAAACAAGATCTAAACCTAACTGCAGACCTGATAGACTTCTCAAATAAACCCAGCCCATTCCAGGATGCTAAGGATGGGTTATGGATCCCCTTCGAGAAAGGAATGTCCCAAAGAAGTGGGGAGACAAATGCACAGGTTTATGCATGTTCATGTAGCCTAAATCTCTGGTGCTGTATCATCTTTTTCTTGGCGTCTGAATCTTGGTGTGATGACTCCACAGAGGCTGCAGCATCCTGCTGTGTTGTTTTTAGCTATCCCACAAAGTGTGGCAGAGCAAGCAGAAGACTCATGCTGTTTTAGAGACTGCATAAACTAATTTTAGAAACAGCTTGGAAGGGGAGGATGAGGTTTACAGCAATAACATCGTGTTGTTACACTACTTTATGACCAACATATGATAAACATATTTCAACATTTTTAAATAAAGTAAAATCTTATTTGGTACTGACCAGCAGCACAGTAGAAAAGAATATTGCAACAATAATTTTAAGTGAAACCTGGTAATTAAGAATCAGAAGAGGCTGCTTTTAAGGGTGACATAAATACAAATTGCAAAAAGCATATGTCATGTTGGCAGTAAGCAAACATTGGCATGTTGGCAAATATACTGACATTTCCTTTGGTCCTCCTCACTTTTCTCTTGCCATGAGCTTTGTTTCTAAGCAGTCAATCTGGGAGAAATCTGTTGCCCTCTAGATATATCCAGATCCTTCCCTTCCTTTAACCTCTTCCATTAAATGCCTCTTACAAGACAAATGGGTGCTCACAGACCCCTTTCAGCTCAAATGAAATGCTTCACAAGTACTTGAATAGCTCAGAGGATACAAAAGCTCCCACTCCCCCCCCACCCCAACCCCCAAAATTTAATATATCCAAAGCATCTACAGCTGATGGACTGATTGCTGAAAAAATAATCCCATATTCATTAATGTATCTTGCATGGCTATTTACTTTTTTAAAATAGTAATTTATTAAAGCATCCAGAATGCATTTTAAAAAAGATGAATCAAAGCGTACTTCCCCTTTTTTTTTGTTGCTGTTGTCTGCTTCAATATTTATGTTTATATTTATTTGAAATGCATTAATTTGGTTTAAGTAAAAAAGGTGTTTGGGATTTGACTGACAACTATTTTAATTCTACAGAGACGTATCAGAAAAATATTGTTTCCACACTCGCACATATCTAATCTCAAATACATAAAATCTATTATTCATTTCATAATGACTTGTGACAGTGCATGTCACAGACGAGCTGTGTGTCAGATGTCCTAAGCTCCTAGACTGCCCAGAAAATTGTGAAGTAGTGACTACTCAGTTCTAAAAAGAACTAAAAAGATAATTTTTTAGAGCCTTTGTTGCACAAACAGCATAGTTCTGCATCCTCATCTCATGCTGTGGGCAGGGGTTACTTCCACAATCCATGGTTATCATGACACAAAATTGCCTCTCTACAAACTGAATCTTTTCAGGCTACTGTGCTGACAGTGTAAGCTGAAAGATTTTGAAGGTAATAAAATACTGAATCTCCATTCATGTTATCCCTTGGTCCTGACTGCTCTACAACCACATAATATATTGTACAACATAATTTGCTGCTCTTACGTTGCTTTCAGTATTTTATGCCCTGTTATTTCATTTATTCTTCAAAAACATTTTTGTAATTTAATCATTATAAAATCGGATGATGGGTTCTCACACATCTGGAAAAGAGGCAAGTTGAACACAATTTTTAAATTAACAATAATTAGTTGACCCTTGTATGGTGCTTTGCCGAAAGCATAAATGTGGTGATTAGTTTATTCATATTATCATATTATCAGTGGACTAATATTGAGATTTTTTTTCTGGAGAATGTTGAGAATTCTGACTCCAGATACTTTTTTCAAAAGATTAAATATATTAAAAAAGAGCTAATTGGCCAAAGAGCCTTTTAAAATTGCCCAAACTAGCTCCTGATATAAATACAGATCAGGATTGAAGACTGGAGACAGGACATGTGTTTACTTTGGAACAGAGCTAAGTGCACAAGCATCTGAATTTATCTATGTTGGTTGCAGGACACAAACAGAAAAACCTGATGTTTTCAGTGTCCTTGGATGCTGCAGCTTTGCCTGTTAATCCATGTCTTCTGACAATCAGAGGCTTTCAGAATATAAGCTGAAACTGTTGACAGGCCAGCAGGGATCTTCTGAATTACAGCTCTTGGGGTTTAGTCTGGAGCTCATTTTTCATCTTTATAAATTTTTTTAATTGGATGGCATATGTGCCCAAAGAGGTAATTATAACAGTGAAGGCTCTTTTATTAGCTGGTGTACCAACTATTTACATTATTCAAATAGAATATGGAAAATTAATACTCCTTATTTTCCTGAGGACAGTCAAACCCACAAATCCTTGGGAAGGGTACAGCTTCTATTCTGGCAGCTGTTCTGGATGTGGATAAGACCAGCTTCTCCTTGTGGAGTTATGTTTTGGCACACTAATAATTCAGAGTCCTCTGAAAGAGGAAGGGGAGCAATTGAGGTAAGTATATCAATAAACCTAAACCTAAACCTATATAACTAGCTTGTAGGAATTCACCAGGGAGGGAAGATTGCTGTTTTGGAAAAAAAAGAGAATTTTACCAACCCATTCCTCACTATGGCACAAAACACTAGCTAGTGGTGCAGAGCTGAAGTGCCACCTGTGCCTGTTTTCTGTGTTGTATATGATGCTCACTCGATAAACTGTGGCAAATATTTTCAGAGCAGGCTCATCACGTCAAGCAGATTCCTGAGCAGAAGAGGAGCTCATTGCTACTTCATCTGTGAATGCTGAAATATGGAGTGTGAGACTTGAGCTGCAGAGCTCCTGCTGGAGCGTGGCGGAGTCAGGGATGTCGGGGTGCCTGGGCTCCCTGCAGGGGTGTCTGCAGCAGCTCCGTGGCCTCGCTGCAACCAGTCTGCTCCGGCTGCCACCCCGATGTAGAGCGAGGCCCTGGGCGTGATCTCAGGCTCAGCCTAGTCTGCTCTGCATATGTTTAACAAGTCTAGCTCTCTGGAGCTCCTCTCTGGTGCATTTGCAGCAGCTCTGACGTGGCTAGCAGAGATCTACTGCATCCTGGCTGCCAGCCACCTCCCGGACTGGGAGCCCGTGATTTATGGTTGCAGTGACTTGGAACACTCCTGGGCACAGCTCTAGGTGGGTCTAGGTAGCCTGACAACTTTTAATGGTGAGTATCTATCAGGTGTAAGTGTCTCTAGAGCAGGCAGTAGCTGAGCAGGGTGTTTTGAGCAAGGTTGCAAATTTTGCTTGGAGCCTCAGAATTTATTTCTTGGCTCTGTCTTTTAGTTCTCAGCTAAGTTGGCATTTTATATTTTAAGATGCTCCAAGGGAATCTTAGATTTTCTTTTGGGTAATAGATGAATCTCCTGCTATTATTCCAGTAAAGCTATTGCAATGACAGTAGAACTGTGAGTGGCTAAATCATGAGTCAAAAGGTATATTTGAAACTGTACCTGATATAATCATTGGACATTTTACCCTGAATACTCCTGTTTTTAAAATTCTTTTCCGCATTGCTTCATTTAATACAATAGAGGTTTTAATGGAACTGAATTGGCCAATGAAATTCAAAACGCAGTTGAAAATTAAATATTTTCTATCAAGGCAGTGATCACTTCAGGCCTTAAAGATAAAAAGTTTAATGTTCTAATCAAAGGAAAATGCCATAAAGGTTCATATGCAATGCTACATAAGCAAAGCTTTTGATTGTTTTGCACAAAATAATCTCTATCCTAGTTAAACGGATTATGGGCTATATTTTTCAAATAGCAGCCTAATTTTACCAAGTTTCTTACCTCTTTTAGGAATCTTCCATTGAAATGGGTAGCATTCTTGATCCTTAGTAAAAGTCTGGAGGTTTTAACACTTTTTGTCTGCTGTCATGTCAGCTGAAGTCTCATAATTAGATGCTACCATGTTGCTTAAATTTATGTGTGTATGTTTCACAAATACTTAACGTACCTTGCAAAATATATATACAAATGCACTTTATGTTAATGAATGTTAATTCAGTCTGTAAGTAAAGCAGAAATGAATTATTGCATTCTTTATTGTCCTGAAGTGAGATGCAGAGAGATTAAACAACTTCCTAAGACTTAGAATTGGTTGCTAGGCCAGCCTAATGCCTCTGCTAAGCAAAATCCTTCCTCTCTGATATTTTCCTGAGCCATTAAAGTAGGAGCAAGATTGAACCACATATATATCTAATTTCTTGCCTTTCTGGAATGAAAACTTTGCCAATATATTATGAATAAAAGGAACTATTTCTAAAATGTGAATTGTATTCAGGGCACTAAATTGTGCCGTGTTCTCCAGGCTCCAGCATCTGATCCTTACTTCCTTAGGAGTTTGACTCAACACTGATATTTTCATTGATTTGTTTCTCACAGTGTCTAGGAAGAATCAGCCACTGAACCTGCATTGCTTTTGTAGGAAAATAAGTTGGAACAGGATGGTCCAATAAAGTATTCATTACTAAAAAGGAGTTGGTTATGATGTTTTATGCCTAAGACAGTTATCTGCATGAATATTTCATTAACACATTTTTACAGCTATCACAGAGATTATAGGTAGCTGTTGATTAGACCTCCTGCAACACAGTGATGCTGTTTCTAAAGCAGCCAGATATCTCATGCCTGTGGTGGGCAATCACTAGTTCTGATTTTTATCAGCTTTCAAGAGTAATCAAGTGACAGCTACCAAGTAGTGTAGCTGCCTTGCTGACTCGGAGTTGCCTTCGATGTATTTTAATTATGTTATGATCCCACTCACTTCCTGGGGTGTCAAAAACCCCTTTACTGAGTTTTCAATGCCTGTTTTATTAGGTATGTCAGTTCAGTTTAGTCAGACACAAAAGCCTTTCACTTACACGCACACCAACAGGTAGTAAAGACCTTAATGATCATAGATTTTAAGCTGTAGTCAGTAATGAGTGTAGAGTGCAAGAGAGGGCATAAAACTTTGTAGTAGTTAAGATTATTTTTACTTTGGGAATGTTTTAATTTCGGGAGTTTAAAAAAAAGCTTTTAAATTGACTTTTTAAATGTCAATTTAACTTTAATGTAGTGCTACGTTTTTAAGTGAGAATAGAGGGGGTGGGCAGAAATGACATCTGAAGATGAAAATAAAAAGTAAATACCAATTATTTCAGTTTTATACCCATCATAAAAATATAGCATAGCAGATGCTTCCATGACATCTTCTAAAAGTTGGGTGTTTATTGTGCGCATATGTTCAACATCGAACATAATTAATTTTCCTCTGTTCATCTCAAATTAAGGGAAAAGTCAAGTGTCAGCAACTCTACAGACAATGACAACAGCAAGACATAAAAAAATGCAAGGAAATGCAGAATAAGATGAAGCCAGAAGGGGTGAGTATGAAAGAGACATGGCAAGTTCAAACCAAATGGAGATAAGAATAAAAAGCTTTGCAAAATAAGTGGATGAAAATGTTAGATATTGATTGAGGAAAAAAAATCTGAAATACAAGAAATTTTAAAATGTGGCTCACTGGGCTCCATTGTGATGATAACAGATAACTAATACTCACTTCTTTTCTCCCTATGCTGTCAGGAGGGAGTTGCTTATGAGTTGTTTTCATGTGCTATTAGAAGGGTTTGATCCTGAAATTATGGAATTTGCATAAGAGAGAAAAAAATAGCCTGATGAAGTTGTCTGTGTGCAGAGGAGGAAAATGTTTGAGAGCTGCTACACAATTTGAAATATTGATCATCTCTGGATTCAGAAGGCTCATTCCCTCCCTGTAAAAGAGACCCTGCAAGTGTTGCTGCATCCCTGAAATTTATCACCAAAAGCTGACATCTAACAAAGGCAGAGAGCCACAGAAACTGGTCTTATACCAGCTTCTGTGTATAAGGCACATGGATCACTGCCATGTTAAAAATCTTGTTATAAAACTAGGAAGGGTGCTTCAGTGCTGCCTCACAGACTGTGCACAGCACTGCACTGGTGAGGTGCTTATACTACAGATGGTGTCTGGGTCCAGTCTAACATCCCCACCCTAGAGCTCTGTGCTGTGCAATGTCCCTGCTTTCCCAGCTATCGGGAAAAAATGGTTCTGCAATGTGCTTCATGGCCAGAATTACCCTCATAGACAGAATTACCTCTGTGATCTAACACTTCTCAGGATATAAATCTTCTACAAGGACATTAGGAGCTTGCACATGTATCTGGACATTGCTCCAGTACCCAGTTTCTTTAGGCTCTCAGAAGCATGAGTTCAGATCTCTTTGGCATAACTTAGCATTTTGTCTTAATGGAGAATTTCACTACTCTTGCTTTTAGGTCCTTGCAAGAAAGAATGTCTCAGTCAGCCATAAAAAGAGAATGGAACATATGGAACCAGCTTTTTTAAGTGATTTTGATGGACACTTCACAACAGTCTATATTACTATTTACTCCCCAACAGGAGGAAGGCAAAGATGTGTGGGCGGATGGCAGTCAAGACTGTGGGCTTATCAGCTTGGCAGACTGCAGTATGGTGCAGTGCTACTGCGGATCACCTCAGACAGGCTCATTCACACACCCAGGTTTTAGCCATGGCAGTGTGGAAGAGAGCATCAACCCCTTTTCATCACAGGGAAGGGCAGTGGAACATTGTTGACTAAACTGGTGCAGGTGGTGCATTGTGGCTGGACAGTGCTTGCCTCCAAACTGGTGTGGGAATCTTACACTACACTGCCAAGTAAACACACATTATGAAAAGTAGAATATCAGCAATAAGAGTCACTCAGTAAAGAGTAGCAGGAATATTCAGGCAAAAAAGCTGAATTTCACCTGAGCCAAGATTTTACCTGTGTGGTCTGATTCCCAGGTGATAAGCCTCAACAAAAGCAAGTGGCACGACTGGCACACTGCTCAGTAGCCTAGCAAGGACTCATGACTGAATGCATCTTGAACATAGGATTACCCACAATCCATTTTGCACATTGGGTTGACCCTTCTGAAATAAGGTTGATGGAGCTTGGGGGATGCAGACAGCGATGCTGACAGACTTGGGATTTACTCCAGGAAGAACTAAATGGGCTTTTGTCTGCTCTGGGATGTTAGTCTTTGACCTTATGTAGCGATAAATGAAGAGAAGGTCAACAGAAAGGAAAGAGGGACTAATTCATGATATTCAGCAGAGACCTTGAACAAATACTGTGATACTGCTCTGCTGCATTCACCCTTATTGAGAATTCTGTATTCAAAAGATAAATATATACAAGACTTCTGGGTCTGAATGTATTACAAGCAATTTATTTCATTCCCTTGCTAAATGTTTTAAAATAAGATTAAAGACTCTTTTAGACGGCTTTTTACTGAGCTGATGTCTAATTCCTTTCAGGGTGTGAAGTGCCTTGATAAGCTTCTGTGACAAGGGACTTTATAAATTAGATTGTATTATATACAAACACAATACAATTTGTAATGGAGAGGTAGTTTTATCTCTTTACTTTGCTTATCCTTTGCACTTCTTTTAAGTTCAAATGCTTTATTCAAGCCAATTCAAACCAGAATTAGGAATTGTGACATAGTCTTCTAAGAACATAAAGCTGTGCTTTTTTATTCTGTTAGTTTAAAAGAATTGTTTCAAAGGAAACATCAGAAGATTTTGATAATTAAAATTGACATGGAAAAGCAGTTAATTTTGAGACCTGCCTATGATTATGACATTTTATTTTGTGGAACATATTTTGCTTCTTACCTGCTACCACATCTGTTCTTCTAGTATGGGATTGGCAGAAGCAGCATGGCCAGTATGTCAGTAACATTGAGTTCTATATTTATAATTTTTATGCCTTTTTTGTATATTCACAAGGTATCCACATCTGATCTGATGAGACTTTTTACTTGTTCCATTTTTTGGAAGGTGCTAGGTTAGTTTTTCAGTTTTAATATCTTTACTATCCTTGGAGACATGGATTTTCATTTTTCAGTGGAAACCAGTCTCCCAAAGAGAGACTTTAAAATTAGCTCTGTCAATAACATTTTGAAAAGAAAAAAGCCTAAAAATTTTCCCTTTCCCTGCATAACTAACAAAGATTCCAAATTGCTCTTCATGAATTCCATGAATTCTAGGGTCAGCAGTCATCTGACTTATAGCCTCTGCAATGTCCCGATTTTCTTTCCCATTCTCCTTTGAAAATGTGTTTTAGTGGTACCTGTGAGTAATATTGAGAAAGTGGTTGAATATATAGCTTATGACACTGTTAAAATAACTTTTCCCATTTTGTACTGGTAATGCAGATGAGTGGGGGAAAAAAAGAGTACTTTCAGTATACAGACCAAAGCCAAGGTCTTAAAATCACCATGTTGTGGGAGTACTATGAATTCTCATTAGTCTACTTCTTCATCAGAGTAAAAAGCTAGTATCAAATACTTAAGCAATGGCTCCTAAAGCTACAAATCTAAAAAGAGGACTTACTGCTTTTTGACTTATTTTAAGGCAATAGACAGGTAGAAGATCTATCGAAGTCCATGAAAAAAAACAGCCAAGGTTTCAGCATTTGATGCATATTGAAACAGGAGCTCTAGACACTGGCATTTCTGAGGGGAAATTTCTCAAGGTCTTCCTTTGTATTATTTGTCCCATGTGAGCCATACAATAGAATTCTTAACCAGTAAGTGTGACATGTGACATACATCATCATCATCTGGGCATTTCTGGACTTAAATCTCTTCAGTCAAAACATAACAATTTGTAGTAATAGAGAGTCTTGGCTTCACAGTCTGTATTCTGACCCCTCAGTCAGCACTGTAGAGAGATGTCACAGCATCATGACTGATCAGCCTCCTCTGCCTACAGCTGCTCTCTCTCTGTACCCATGCATGAGAATCACATGCTTAGGTTTTTCTTCTGTGCACAGGTGCAAAAGGGATAACAGCATGCTGAAATTTCAGAATGGTTGAATTGGTGGTGTTACAGCAACTACAGGACTTCTGAATCTTATAGTTGAGATTGCTAGATGCTGTGATGAGTGTCTGTGATGAATCTACCATTCGTACTTGGTGAGACAAGGTAATAATTTGAGGCGGCGCTTGATTATTCTTGGCCTTTTTTATAATTAGTTCTGATAGCAAAAAACTTTGCAGCTGGTCCATTTAGCTTTGGGTGGCAGAACTTGAGTATAGGAAAAGGCTTATAAGCTCTTTAGGAATATTGAAGAATTTTCTACTTGCTCAGAATACCGAAGAATGGGTCCATGTTTGATTTTGGTAAGCCATAAGGGGGAAATGTTTTCCTGGCTTACTTGAAATGGAGCTTTATTTCGTGTTTGGATCTTGAAGCTTTGGAGAGTCAGTTTAAAGCAATACTCTTCTTTCAGATCCTACCAAGCAGATCTCACCTTTGATAGTCTGTTCTGTATATCTTTCATGCTCAGAGATCTGTGCAGAAAAGGTGAGCAGGGTAATGGAGTTAAGATCAGCCATGTAGATCTGAAAGAATAATGTTGTCTTTAACAAATCCTCCAGCCTGTTTCCATTTTTTATTTCCTGAGGAAAGAGCGTACATTTAGAAGGCCTTTTTTTCCAAGATGATGTATTTTCCTAAAACCTTAGCTTGTAGATGTGGAGCTCTTGTTTGTGTAATTTAAAATGCAATAATGACAGAAACAGAAGCAAAGAGAATTAGCATACATTGATTATGCATAGTCAATAATGAACTTTAAGCACTTTGTGAATAAATGTGAGATAAATGTCACACACACAGCACTTAGTAACAGAATGAAACAATAAAGTAAGAAAAAACACTAAATAGGAGTAAATAGAAGCAATGAAGGACATAAGGTTACAATTTAAATAATTGATTAGGGAATTCAGGGTATTCCATTTAACATACAGAGACTCAGGTTTAATTGAGTCTTGCTTTCATGGGAAGGCTGTGAATTTAAAATGTTCCAAGTGTCTTGCATTAGTAGCCTTAAATGAAACCTTAAACAAAATAGCTTTCAAAGAGGTAGTTAGGAAAATGCAAAATAATTTTCAGGAGAACTTCCAAAATTAAATACTTAAGATCAACTGTGATAAAGAATGCCATGGTAAATGACTTAGAATACTGCTCAAGCTGAATTCAAGCTACACAAACCGGACAGACTTCTGAAGATTTCATGCTACAAACCCCTAGGGTTGTAGAACAGTGAAAAAACTGAATGGACGTACAGGAAGGCTGTTCACAAAGTGACCTCTGCTTTCCAATTGTAAGTATCACACAATTCTGCCTTAGGAGAGTTGTAGGAATATTGTAGGTGGATATGAGACAGGGTGTCAACAAAGATTAAAAAAAAAAAAAATTAAAAGAGGGCATTTAGTTCCTCTCTGCTCATAAATGGGAATAAATGACCATTGCCTTTTTATTGTACTAACTTATAAAAGGCCAAAAAGCTAAAGAACTATTATGACACTTTTTTTTTCTTTGTGCAGACTATCCAAGCGGAAGATCCTACATAGACATTGGTATTGGCTAATTAAAAACATACCTATTTATATACATGTAAAAGATTGAGTCATTTCTTTGTCTAGGCTGTCTGGCTGATATGAAATATCTACAACTTATGTTTGCCTCTACTGTCTTGCAGCAGAATCACGTGGCTGGTCTTTTCTAATTCTGGGATCTACTCTAGAGAGATGTAATTTTTTTGGTAGGTCTGTAGTCTTTTGCAACTTATTTGATTTCCCATTTATTGTTCACATTTGCTTGTTACCACTTTCATCAAAGTCCATCAGACATGAGACCATTGCTTCTTTCATGAAGCCTTATTCAATTTTTGACTTTGTCATTTAAAATACAGGTACTTCAGACTTGATCTCATTCACAAGTTTTATAAGCACACTGAGTAGTTTAAATTGATTGCATCATTCAGAAATGCTTACATTTATCACATTCTAGTAATTTAATTTTGCATATGGTTATGGGCTGGAATGAAAGGAAGTGAGAAATTTTTATGGAATTTTATGGGAGTTAAGATTAATATCATATCCATTCACTCCAAGAGTACCGTTTACTTAAAATTATAAGACCTTTACATTGACCAGTGCAAGAAATAAAAGAAACACATTATATAACATAATTGATTATTTAAATTTTCCTTTATATATTTAAAATTATTCAAGAATAGATTTTTGAAATGGCAGCTGAGTAAAAGGTCAGGAACCATACATTGTTAGTAATTTACAGAAAGAACTTTTATCTGAAATTCGAAGTATCCTAAGTAATTTTTTTATTAAACTGGACATGAGAAGCATAATCCATGACAGGTATAAGGATCATAAACTTTGTTTATTAGTCTGTGTGATCCCACTTGTACACACAAAACTGAATAAGTCTCCAGTGAAACAGTTTCAGTATTGTCTTTATTTTAATTTTAATATCAGTAGTTAGATGGAAAGTGGTTTGTGAAGAAAAAGTGTTGAATCATTGTTAAGATATATTGAAAGTGTATCAAAGTAGAAAGACAATGAAATTTTAAAGTTGAAACCAAAGAAGGGTTAATTTTTTGATGGTAAATAATATAAGGCACAGAGCAAAAATGCTAAAACTATATATAGAAACACTAAAAATACTAAACCCCATCTTTTTACATTCATCATATTTATATCAATAAATGCATATTGTCACCAGCCAAATTAAGGAAAGCTTTTAGGAGTCATCAATGAAAGATATGAAAGGCAGAAAAACAAGGCTGTATTAGTTCTGGGGAAAACTATGGAATGCATTCTCTTTTGTCTATTTAAAAATTGTGGGGGTTTTATAATTTTAAAGTTGAATGAAACTTTTGAAATGTATATCCCTTTTAATATTTATTCCTGCTTTGAGTTGGGAACTGGACCAGAGAATCTCCAGACGAACTTTGTAATCTTATTTAATGTACTAGGTCTGTGGTACATGGGCTACAGGCTGTTCCGTTCTTCACTAGTAAAGTTGTTGCATTTGTAGGGTAAAATTCCTGTAAAATTGTGGGAACTCTCCCTTTACTTAAGCCAAGATGAGAAGGAATTATTGATGAGATAGTTTCTCTTGAAAGGCGATGTCTTGTCACTTTCCTAAAAACAAAGCAAAATAAAACACAACACAACAAAACAAAAAACCAAACACAATACCCGAAGAAGGTTATTTTTCATTTCACATACCAGAAAAATTTGGAGGGGGGGGGAAGGGTGGGGGGAACTAGAATGGAGGAATTTTGGTAGGAAAATGTGTTATGAGGTCAATAAATTTTAGTAACAAATGGTTGCTTTATTGTAAATTAGAGGCCAAAAAGCTTTTCCTTTTTTTTTTCATCATCTCATATGTATAATTTTTTGAGGAGAGCTGTAATTTGTGAGCTTTCTATTTCTGAGTCTCCCAAGCTTTTTTTGCTTAAAATCTCTTTTATGACAAAATTTGATGGGAAGTCTGTGCCCAGTGATACCTTTCCTAGATACACTAGCAGGTGATTTCTATTGAGTAAAACACCTCAAAAAAAATGTTTTAGTCAATAGAAATTGGCAAAAGTAGATAATGTGTTGCAAGGAGATTTATTTTGATAAATGCATCTAGTTATAGTATCTATACCTTCAAAGCAAAACAGTTGCACAGAAAGATGATTCATTTTGACAAAATCAAGTAGCTTTTAATCTACTAGAGATCTATGGCTCAGTGGAAGTTTAAAATTAAGCAGGAATTTTTGATTTGAAGTCCTTCAAGCAAAACAGTCCCTATGGGTTTATTAAACTCAAGGGAGAGAAATATTTGAAGGCTGCAATTCCAAATTCAATTCTGCCATAGTATTAGCTTTTCAAGTTGCAGGAAGTTTGTCAATATACAAATAGCTTCTATCTACAACAGGAATAAATTGAGGAACAGAAATATGCTTCTGAGTACCAGAGTAGCCCTTTTTCTTCTATGAATTTTTCATAGACTTATTTCTAACTATAGAAAGCATGGGTAGTTTTGTCACTTAAATTTTGCCTTCCACTCTGTCCCATTTGGTATTTCCAAGGTAGCTTGACAAAAAGGAAGGCTATACAACTTTGTAGACATAAAATAACAACAACAATACCATCACTACCAATCATCACCAAAAGATTTACAGATATAATGATTATAGAATCTAATTACAAGAATGCTCAGGATTAATTGTCAGTTTTTAAAATGAAGCATAGAAAACATGTTTAATATGTTCTTATACCAGTAAAAATATGACTTTATGCAGCTCTTATGTCTTTTTAGAGTACGGGGGAAAAGAAAAAACCCAAACCAACCTAAAAAGATGAACAATTGTATCCAGAGAAGATAACTGTAAATTTCAGTTATTTTGAGAAAGAACATGGTAAAAAAAGGGAAAATTGCATGAAGAATGCTCTTATTTTGTTATTATGAGTTTACTAAAAGCTCTCTTTTTTTCCACTCTCACACCCTGGCACATCAGTGATAAAAGTGTCTGTATCCTAATCTCGAGTGTTACATTCTTTGTTACAGTAGCCAACACAAGATCCCTTGAAGCACTACTTGGACTGTATGACTGTAGCTTGGTATATAATTTGAAATCTAATTAATGTATACAGACATTTTAATTGCTCAAATTTACAGTTCAGCTCTTCTGAAATTTCTGGTTCAGGAGAATGTTCGGAAGAATCACAGCACCCTCTCTTTATGCAGGGCGAAGCACCAGTTCTCCTCATTGCCTAGTTTGTTCTGGATCACAGCAAGTGATGGTTTGGTGTCCTGAAATGAGAATTTACTTAGCTTCCAAATGTTTATTTAGTCTAAAACACATATAGAGACACCTGTGAATGAATGTTCCAAAATATCTGAACATAAAAACAATATTTTTTGCCTGCTCCAAAAAAACCCCCAAACAATCCAACAAGGAACACGTGTGCAAAGTTTACCTGAGTAAACTGAGTCAACACTGAAAAATATTTATGTGTTTCTTATCTGAATTTACTATAAAACACTTGGCTCAATCAATTGCCTGAGGGTCAGTTTTTAATATTCTCTTTTGTAGGCTTTGCTTATGTTTAGCAAAAAAAAAACATCTGCTGACTGCTGCTGTTTCACCAAGGGTCATCCTCAAAAACTTTTCATTTTGAGTGATATCTAACTATAGTCAATTCTGCATTTGCACAAATCTCTAAAGTGCACTGCAAATTCAGAGAGAACATTATTTTTTTATCTAAAGCAACCAAAGAGCTCTTTAAGGTGACCATTATAGATTGCACACCAAAATGCTTTCAGTTCCTATTTGTGTCCTTATTCTCAGCAAGATGTTTTCAGAAAAATAATCAATATTAGGCCCTCTAGTCCCCACCTTCTAATTATCTAATTAGGGACAGAAATGTAACACAAACCACCAGGCTTTATTTTTCTTTTCACAGTTACTTATTTCAGCTCTTCTCCCTAAGTAGGGTTATCTTGCTCCCTAAATTTTAATTTATTAAGTGGTTCACCTGAAAGCAATCACCCTTGCAGTCAATTCCCAGAATAAAACATCTGCCTTTTCAATTCAGACAGCTTATAAATGAAGAAATACACCAGGGACACAGAATCATGTTCTTTTTCAGAATGTAGAGGTGTTTTACTCAGGTGGTATTCCAGCATCAGTCAACTTGTTCTGAATTATGAATAAGCTTATTATCGAACTGGGCTATGGAAAACACAATTAGCATACATTTCTTCAGCTCACTTCCTAAGTTTCTCATGTTTCAGATGTTCTTTATTAATTATTTTTCCTCTACTAACTGACCTTCACAGGGGATACTTGAGACTTATAAGTCCTTTGATTGAAAGTATTACCAAGCCTAAAATTTTCTTGAAGCATATTTAATCTTGAACATTACAGCTGTGGTTTTAGTGTTATCTGAAAAATTATATCTTAAAATTTTGCAAAGATGAATTCTTAATAAATTATTTCTATTGACACCAGAAGGTTCTATCTCACATTTGAATGACTTAATAATGTTTTAAGGTAAAATTGATACACAGGACAAATTGTATAAAAGGAAAATAATCCTAGGAATTAATTTTCATAATATAATATGCATGAAAAAATGACATTTACATGTTAGACACATGACTGCAATTTTCTCTAAATCAATTTACCTTTGCAATCTTTTTTTCTCCTTTGTGGATGGATTGAGAAAAAACAGGCAAACACCTTACAAATACAGAACTATATGTTTGAAGAAGAAAAAATATCCAAAACACAGAGCGATTGCTAGTAATTCTTAATTAAAATTACTTCCAGCATTTTCATTCAAATACACAGGGAATGCTTTACTTAAACAGTACATTTACAATTTTGCCTTCTCCAGTATGGAAGGCAAACTTGAATATTGCAAACAGGAGATAACAGTCTATGTATTGAGGCCAACTAATATTAAAACATGTTGTGATGTTAGGATGAAACTTGCAGTCTCTCTTCTTCTGGGGAGGCGGATTCCCAGAATCAGTGTCTTTTATCTATATGGCAGATTTTTACTGTTACTTTCTGTCATCGTTTTGAGGTGATAGGAGCTTTAAGGACTCATTTCTTTCACCTTTCACCATTATCGTCCTTCACATACTCAGTGATTCAGAAAGATTTTTGAAAGAAAGTAGATACCAATAACTATGAGTATTTTCTTGACTAATATAACTTGTGAAATATGATGTGAAGGATTACAGTAAAAAAATAATTTTCTGTTATCAATATTTTCTGCAGCTATATATTTTCTGGGCTAGATATTATTGGTTATGGTTTTAAAAACAAATGGCAGAAGCATTTAGATGAGTCATTTACCTGAACAAGACATTCAAATTATAAAATCAGGTGGGTATGGCTAATCACACCCCAAACCATTTTTTATAATATTTGGTATTTCCTACCCACGGTGAAAAGCAGTATGAAATATAATTATAAAATTGCTTTTACAGGTATCTAAATTTGTAGGGTAGATTAATTCTTTCCCTTCAGATGATTTTAGATCAGTTTTCCAGAGAAAAGTGAACAAATTAAACTAAGTAACCTGACTTTTCTCTCACTCTTACCAAAGGAAATGTGGATTCGATGGAAAGCCAATATCAACAGTTTATTAGAGACTTTTTATTCATTTTGCAATGGTTTCTGAATATCTTGCTTATGCAGAAGCTCTCACCAGACAGTTTTGTCTCTGGGATGATTAGAGGATGAATTCCCGAAGTGTTCTTCCACTCCTGAGGATATGACCAAAACATCATATGTATGTGTACATGTGTCTTTCTCTCCTTCACACTTCCTTACTTCCACACCTCCCATCCTCACACCCTCAGATGCATGTAAACACCACCTAAAAGCTATTGAAAAAGAAATGAATTGGCCAAGTGCAAACGTCTTCTATGCATTAACTTGGTAGGATATTTTCCTCCAGTGCCATTTGTGAGAAAAACATGCTGTTCTTGCAGTGCTCACACTTCATGTCAAAAGGACAATCATCAGAATTTTGGTCTTTTCTGAGCTTCCCAAAATCAAAAAGTAAGATAGCTCAGTTCTGATGCAATTGCTTCTAGAAACTACACTGCAGAAGTTCAGACACACCTCTTCAACCTGTTTTGAATCACCTAGAAGTGTTTTTCACATATTTTTATTTCAGAAGCCAGCCAAATCGGTTGTATTTGGTATTACCCATAATTATGTATTGACAATAAGTAGCCAGGCCAGTGTAGAATCTCTGTGCCAATGTATTTCCTGTACAATGCTGTTTCATAATGCCAGACACAACTGAGATAATGCCACTGAGGTCCCATGCAATTTGACCCTGAAACATTGCAAAACGTGATTTCACTCTATTTCAACATGAAAAAGAAATTCACAGGATAACTCTGCTACCCCTTCAGAAGATACTGCTATACTGAAAATTCTGAACTTTGGGTTTCAGGGCATGAAGCATGGTGTCAAACCTTCCTATTACCTAATATTGAGCACCACAATGCCTTAGCATACACAGAAGAGTGATTCTGCATGATAAATGTATACCTGAGCTTCTACAGATCTCAATATTATGACTTAGCTAATACTAAACAGTAATAATATTTTGCATTGCCAGTGAGCATTACCTAAACCTCAATAATAATTTTATTTTACACAGATTTTGAGGATTGAAAATCTGTTATATTGCAATGAGAGTGAGTCTTTTACAAGTGTTTCCAAGGGAAAAATCCCTCAGGCATACAGCACAAGATGGATCACCTAGAATAACTCATAACATTTATGACAGCCTTACAGAACTTGGATCATGGTTTCTGAGTTGTATCTGTCCTCTGAACTCACCCATGGTGCCTTTACTGCCAGACTCTGAATCTCTATTTGTTAATTAATTGAACTCAATCACATATGATTAAAACATTTAAAGTCTTATGATAAATGAGTGTCTATATAAAAATACATTTCTGCAATATATGAATGGGAAAAATATTCATTATTTCATAAGGTCCCTTACTGAAATTGGCAAGTTTCCTCCCATATATGAAAAGTTATTTTATCACTTAGTAGTCCAGTGATCAAGTACAGGAGATAATATTTTCTCTGCCAAAAGAATATTAACATTTTTAGAATGGAGAGGACAGTGAACAGTCTAAGAGAAGCAAAAAAACCCCGTGCTTACTGAATAAAGTCTGGATCAATAATAATTTTTTTTTTTCCAGGGATAGCAGATTAACAATATACAACATTTGTAGGGCTTTGGTTGTATGGCTCAGATAAGCATCTATAGCTTGCATCTAATGCTTGAGAAGAAAGGGAAACAGAGTTGTATCTTGGATTAAAAGTGATTCTCTTTCTTTTCTGATATTTGCAACTGTATTTTTGACCCAGGATTTTTTAAAGAAGCAAGCATATTGCCTTTTAGTCTAGTAGGGCTGTAGGCTGACCTTGGCTGAATGCCAGGCACCCACCAAACCTTGTCTATCATTCCACTCCACAAGAGCATACAGGAGAGACAATGCAACAAAAGGGCTGAGATAGGGGCTGGGAGAGATCTCTCATCAAACACTGCCACTGGTGAAACACACTCAGCTTAGGGATAATAATTGAATTTATTACTAACAAAATCAAAGCAGGATGGTGGGAAGTAAACTAAATCTAAAAACACTTTCCCTCACGTCTCGCCCCTTCCCAGCTCTGCCTCCTCCTCCAGTGGGGCAGGGAGACAGGCAATGAGAGTTATGGCCAGTTCATCACAGCTTGTTCCTGTCACTGCTCAGGAAGAGGACAGGACAGGGTCTCTCCCATAGGAGACAGTTCTCCACGAACTTCTCCAGCATGAGTCCATCCCATGGGCAGCAGCTCTCCACAATGTGAGTCATTCTTCCATGGGGTGCAGCATTTCAGGCACAGCCCAGTCCAGTGTGCATCCCCCACAGGGTCACAGGTCCTACCAGGAAACCTGCTCCAGCATGAGATCCTCTCTCCATGGGTCTGCAGGTCCCTGCCAGGAGACTGATCCAGCACAGGCCTCCCATGGGTCACTGCCCCCTCTCACCTGCTCCAGTGGGAGTCTGCTCCAGAGGCTGCAGTGGATCTCTGCATCCCTGTGCTCCATGGGCTGCAGGGGCACAGCTGCCTCACCACGGACTGCATCACAGACTGCAAAGGAATCTCAGCTCTGGCACCTGGAGCACCTCCTCCCCCTCCTTCTCCACTGACCCTGGTGTCTGTAGGACCATTTCTCTCACACATTCTCACCCTGCACTTCTCTGGCTGCAATTACATCTGTGCAATTTCGACTTTTTCTTAAATATGTTATCACAGAGGTGTTAACACCATTTCTTTTTGGCTCAGCCTTAGCCAGCCCATCAGTCTTGGAGCTGCCTGACATTGGCTCTGCTGGATATGGAGGAAGTTTCTGGTAGCTTGTCACACAAGTCACCCCTGTAGCCCCCATACACATAATTATGGAATGTAACAATTACAATATTCATAAAGTTTCTAATTCTAAATAGTCTGGAGTTTTTTGGGGGATTTGGATTTTTTTTTCCTTCCTTCAAAAATATTACATAGTTTGTATGATTTTTCTCTTCATGTTTTGGAGATAATTGTTTACATTTGCAATGTGTGCGGGCATAACATCTGCCTCAGAGTGAGTTGCTGTGCTCACTACTCAATGAAGCAGTGAAGCATTTGAAATGCAGGAACATCCCTCAGACATCGTCGCTAGTTAATGATTCTTCATGCTCTGAATGTTGCATCTGATGCATCCTGTGTCTATTAATCTTAAAATGACAGACTTCACCTTATCAGTAGTCTCACTAAGAAACATACCCAACAAAACAAACAAAACCTGAGAGATGCCTTTGAGAAAAATAATGTATCTTTATCTTAAAAAAAAAAAAAAAAAATGTTGAGAATATTGTTCTCCCTGTGTTCCTCTGTAAATAACCAACATTTAACTTGGAGCTAGTCATGGCTAATCAGGCTTCATACACAGAACTCAAAATTAACAAACGTCCTGCTGCTCTTTTCTGACAATCTTTTCTGGGTTTTTTTTCATATCCACCTCGTTTCTGGAAATGAGGCAAGCATTAGGTTAGTAGGCTGAACAGCTAAGCAGATGTGAATAAAAATCAGTGATAAATGCAATGTTCAGAAGCATTGAATGAATCTAAAATGGTACATTAACAAATTTAGATCAAATTAAGAAAGAATTTGCAACCTGTCAAAATGAGGGTGCACATCAAGGACGAACTTGCATTTTTGGAAAAGAACGATAAATTCTTAAAAGACTCTTGGGGAACATTTTAAAGACAAGATATTTTAATCCAAATTTTACACAATAACATATTTGTGCTTGTTTTGGCAATTCTTGGAACTCTAGCTAAAACATTGCCTCTCCTAAC
Organism: Cichladusa arquata; assembly: GCA_026413545.1. Lineage (NCBI taxonomy): Eukaryota > Metazoa > Chordata > Aves > Passeriformes > Muscicapidae > Cichladusa > Cichladusa arquata. The sequence goes on along the minus strand of JAOTQP010001286.1, from coordinate 97,086,804 downwards.
TGATGCAGCCTTTCTACATCCAAGGTTCTTAAGTAACAAGATATGTTTTAGTGATTAAGCCCTTTGTGTGAAACATTGTATGATAGTCTCAAAAAGGAAAAGTGGGTGGATTTGCAGTAACCTGTTATACTATAGAGCTTCCTAGTAGGATTTGACAGGCTTTTCTTTCTTATATCCTGAATGCAAACTAGAGTGGCTTGCATTAAATATCACCTTAAAAAAGAAATCACCTTGACGCCTGCCATCAAGGAAAAAGGAAAAAAGAGAAGGCAGCAGGGGAACTCTGGCACCGTGAACTATAATCCTAGTACAAATTACTTCAATAGCTAAAAAAACTCAGGGCCTCAGTCTTTTTGAGTCTTGAAACAGTCTATTATAATATTTATTTGAATTACAGCTTTTCTCTCAGAATAATATGCAACACTTTATACCAACACATTTTAGAGTAATATTAAACCTTTAAAAGAGATTAAATAATGCAGGAATTGAAAGATTAGGATTTTAAAAACCCACTTATCTGTGTCAATGAGTATCTTAATGAATTTCAAGTGGGACTCAGAAAGTTCTTACTAAGCTAAAACCTGAATTATATTGTTTAATAAAAATAATAATTTAAATTATTTTTTCCCAAGGTCATACAATACAAAGGAACTTAAGATTCGTGTGTCAGAGTCCTAAAGAATATTAAGATGTGCTAAGGATAGGATCTTAATTTTAAGTATTTGCAAGACTTTTCCTCAATCTTCAGGCTTTTAAACTGGTTTGAAAGCCAAAATGATCACTAAATATTATTCTGTTTTCTAGCTTGCAGCCAGGCTGTCCCTAAAAAAACATTTTGGTGGGAAAAGAATATTTGAAGAAAACAGAATTTTGAAAACTTAAGGATAACATATAACTTACAGAAATATTCTTCTCAAACTAACAGAAACTTGATATCTTTTGAGGCTCTTCTGGACTTATTTAGATTTCAGCTTGTTAAGGACTAAGTTGATGATGACACACTTACATGACAAGTAGTACAGAAATTCCTAAAATAAAATTTCCTTAAAATGCATAACTGAAAAGTAAAAGAAAACAGTTTATCTGTCTTTAGAGTAGTGGATTGATTTTCCCATTTAAAAAACAGGTTCTAGGGTGGTTTTTATTATGTATTAGGAGACTATTCTTGTTTATCAATGCTTATTTCAGCTGAAACAAAAGAAAAATAAATTGCATCTAATCTATTATGGATTTGATCTAGAGCTTGTGGAAATTAGCCATTTAGTAAACTGGCATGGTCTTTGGGTCAGACCACATATGAAGGAAGAAAATGTTTCTTGCTCCAAGAAAAATTTTTTTTGTTGGTTTTTGTTTTTGTTGTTTTTTAAACATTCTGTAAATCTTGCAGATCTGAAATATCAGCAATATGATAAACTGACAGAATTTAATTTACATGTTGAGAATGTGAAGCTGACTTATCAGATTCTGAACCACAAAGTAAATAAAAAAGTGAGACAATATCATAAAGCTTTATCTTAAGTCACCATATTAATGAAGTGTAAGATAGTGACCAATACCAGATTTATGATGATTGCATGTTTCTATTTCTGCTTATTCAGAAGTTCTTTGATGGCAATATGATTATAAATAAGTTTGCTTGGTGGGTTGCATACAATGAGGTGCATTCTACTTTCAGATGCCTATAATTGTTTTAAACATATATCTATTTATAAAGAATTCAGCATTATTCAATTAGATTCTTCATTATTCTCTGTCCACTGCTTTAATCAGAATCCTGGAAAAAAGCACTAAATGATTTTGAACACAGCAGACATACACCCTACTGAAGGTGCAGGGAAGGATATGCCTAATTTTCATTCAATTTAAACAGGAATGACTTACTATTTAACAATGACAAAACTGTATCAGGAAATAATTTTGAGTAATATGCTACCCTTTCTTTTTATTCATTCTTATTAATTGTAAGTGAATTGAATCAAGCAGTTATCATTTAAGTGTTGGCATTAGCATCCAGGTTTTCAGAAACCTTCCCAAACAGTCCAAAACAGAGTATACCACTTGCTATTTTGGAGTTAAAAGCAGAGTAGGACAAAACCTCCAGTATGTTGCTAACGAAACAGAGTGGGATTGAAAGTGTTGTAATAAAATTGCCAAAGGGAGTGAGTTCTCAAGGCAAATCAGGCACTGCTCAAATACTGAATCTTGTTTTGCATTCCAGCAAGCAGAAAAAAGGGGAGATGCAACAAAGAAAACAGACATCATCTTAGATTAGTCCAACGTAAATGAAAGAAAGAAAGCAAGCTGAAAATTGTAGAAGAGTTGATTTCACTACATGTTTATGTTAATAGGGTATTTGACTTTTGAATGCTTCATAAACCTTGTTATGTTCAGTGCTATTTGAGGTAGTAAAACAGCTGGAACTCTGCCAGAAGCTTTAATTGGAATCAGCTTAGCAGGCACTGACAAGATTTCCTAGTGTTTAGTTTCAACCTTATAATAAAAATGCAAAATTATGTGCTATGTATTTTCTCTTCCTCTTTGGTGTACACCCATAAAGGTGAGACATAGCTGTGCTAGAAATATAATAATTTTTTTCTGTCATGCCTCAGGCCAGTGTTTTGGGAGGGCAGTGTGAGTAGTGTCGCTTATAATTAGATGTTTCCTCACAAAGGAGGCTGCAGAGACTCACCATAGAGCTCTCCTTTTTTGTACATCTTGGTTATTGATTGGGCCAGTGTGTCAGATGGCCACAATAACACCAGAGGTGTTAGCAGTATGACTAGGGAATGGGATCAGAGGGCATCACCAAAGAAACATCAGAGGAGCAGTCTGATTACACTCTTCATCTAACAATAAATTAGAGAGCTGTAGGCCAGGGCATCTTGCCATACAGAAGGAAGGGATTATTGTTTTGTGGAGCCAGCCCTGCAGGCTTCTCCATACGGAGGAGCCTGAAAGACAAAATTTTGTCCCAGGAAACAACTGCACTGCTTGAGCCTTTGAAGCTGATTAAAATCTTTGATTCAGGACTATTAAAAAAAGATTATTCATTCATTATCTATAGCTACAAATTAATAGATTAAAAAGCCTTTCTCCCTTCAGATTGTCTGCATGATCTCTTGGAATTCTATACTTGATAAATGTAGGTCATACAGATATGTAACAAATATAGATAAATGACTTTCACCAAGGTTGTTAAGACAGGAATGAATCCCAGGATAATGTTACATTGTCAAGAGGCCAAAAGTAGTCAAGAAAGTCATGTGTGGAAAACAGAGCTTTCAGAGTTTTAATAGAAAATCTTCACCTTGGGAAACTTCTAGTTCATAGAGAATACCACCCGCCCTGTCCATCCCCATCCCATAAAGCCATTTCTTGCAGGCTGTTTAGTGTCACTGCCAAACCTCACCACAAATGCTATTGCTGCATTCAATGCAGTTCCTCATCAGCTTCAATGTTTAAATACATAAAGTGTAAACAAGAATAAGAAATAGCAAAAGCCATCTTTGTTTGCTATTTGCAATTACTTTGAAATATCGTGGCTGAGTAGCACAAAGTACTGACTGAGACTGAAATAATTTTTCCAGGCCAACAGAAGTTTTATAAGCTTGTTCCCAGCCACAGGTTTAGGTTTTGCAAGGATCTATAGTCTCAGACACATAAAGGCTTTTGGGTTCTCTGGCCTGGGGGTTTAAGGGAAAGGCAGATGATTTGACAATTTGTCACAAGCTCAGTGCTGCAACCCAACAAATACACTTGTGGTGTTACCTGTGAGAGGACACGGGTTTTGTACTGACCTAATAGTGCAGTGCTTCAGGACTTGTAGGGGCTTCCTTTGACCTGAGCTTATTTTCAGCTTGCTTTAGGTGTCATAGCAATTGTCTACTACCTAAATTTGCCTTAGCTTAGTTTCTCACTTTTGCACAGCACAGTGTATAATGCTAATTAACAGAGAGTAGTAATAACTAGCAATTCTATGCAGATTGAATTATTTATGACCCTGGAATAAAAATGGGCTGTGAGACAGCATAGACATAGGAGGATACGGAGGCTTTAGACTGTGAAAACCCATAAATCTTCATGGTCAGTCACTGCTTCTTAAAGGGATGCAACTCTTAGAGACAAGTAAATCAGTCCTAGAGTTAGCAAAAAGGACAAGAGAACAAGTATAATGGGGAATTCAGAACCAAGGAAGAAAGTGAGAGAGAACGCATTCTAGTAGATAATGCAAAGAACTTAGTGACAAGTGGACGGAAAATTGAGAACAGAGGTAACCCAAATCCATAGTTGTGGATTGTTTCCACAATCATCCTGTTGGAGGTTGGCATGATGAGGAAGCATTTTACCTCTCTCACTGATTCTTTTTGAGTAAGCCAGTGGGACACTGGAAAGTGAACACAGAGGAAAGGTACTTATACGTTCAAAATGTGTAGCAGTATGATAAAGGACTTTTTCCAGTAATAATTAGATCATGCAGACTGTGACTTTAATTACTGCAATAATAACTGTTTATTGTGTTTATTAGGCTGTTAAGACTTCAATTAAACTAACAAAATATTTTGACTCTGTACATAAGTTATGACTCTATTTTTTTTGCGCAGAACAAAATTTTCAGAGTATGAGTGAATAAAACATGTATGCACCTTGGCTTCTCTGAAGACGTACACAAGTCTGTGGAAAAAGGAAATAAAGGTCATATCTGAAAACTGGTAAGAACATATGGTTGTGCATTTATCATACTTTTGACATTAAAGTTCATCCATGGGCTATCCCAGCTGCTGTTCTGTTTAATCTCACACTTATTATGATTGATAATTTTACATTATTTGTTTCTCAGGAATCTCACTCTGCAGGAAAATAAAGTGAAAGTAAGAGATAAAATAGTCCCATCTCCTCAAAAGTTAGAAAATAATTTGTTCCAGTAGTCTGTCTTTTACCAAAATTCTGTTCTGAGTGATTATTGAAGCTCCACAAAATAAAAGAAAAAAGGTTTAGGTTTCTCTTTGCAGCTTCCAACAGATGTCCTGACAGACTCTCATGGGAAAAAATGATTGTAAGAAATCAAGTCTCACCAGCCCTTGTGATCCTTGCATGAGGTTGGTAAGCAAGCAGCAACCAGAAGCTAGGGTTTGTTTATGTTGTTTGCCTTGTTTGGTGCAGACCTTTTGCTTCCCTTTCCAAAAGGGCAGTTAAAAGCAACTGGTATAACTGACCCACTGGTTTTTGTTCTAGAATGCTCTGTAGAGCGAATGGAAGCAGTCTTGTGTGTTCAGCATCTGTCTGATGCAATTCAGTATTTTTCCATGGTTATAGTCATACTTAATTCAGAAACACCTTCCTTAGCATCAAGTAGGAAAAAGAAATGGGAAGCAACACTATCTAATTGAGATACTATCAGTATCTAATTCTGTATTATATGACTTAATTTTCAGACTCTCCAAAGATAAATGTTTTTCATACACTTTTATCTGCAATGTTATAAGTGAATTACCATAGGAAAGAATTTTCCCTTCTTTAGGTGGCAGAAAGGGTAATGATTTTAAAGACAGGAAAGACTTTAGTTGATTACCTAAAATCATCCTCCTGCTTCAGAGAAACAAAGCTGAAGAGTGCTGTCCAGATGAGCAGCTGGCAAGAGATAAGCAAAAGTCAAACATCTAGCAACTCTAAGATTATCAAAAGCTGAACATCTAGTATCTACCAGTAGATAGCAGACATTTGAACAATGGGAACTGAATGAAGGGGAAGAAAGCAGAAAAGAAATTAGAGAGCAAGTTTAGCACGAGTGCAGAGGAATACATTCAAAGATGCTGCAAAACTATATGAAATACAGTTTGAACTCTGCATAGTTTGCTTATTATCTTTTTTAAGAAAAGGTAATGCAACTCCTAAATATTTCCTCTCCTTTAATATTCTCAGAACTTCAGGTGCACTAAATGAAGAATATTTAAGTGGTGATAAATCAACAGGAGACACTACATCCTCGTTCTGACCAGGACAGAGTTGATTTTTGCAGCAGCCAGGAGTGGTGTGGCCAGGACCCTATGGTTATTCTACACTGCTTCATGCCATGAGGAATGGACAGAGAGAGGCAGTGTCCCTTCCAGTGTGGGCAGGTGACAGTGTGTGGTTGTGTGGTGACAGGTTCCACATGGGCAGCATTAATGTGTGAATTGCTTTCCTGCCTTTTACACTCTATTATTAATATTGTTACTGTTAATTTCCTTATTTTATTCCTGTTTTCAGTAAATTGTTCTTATTGCACTCCATGATCTATCTTATGCCTCCAGTTCTCCTCTTCATCTCGCTGGAGGGGAAGGGGTGTGGGTAGGAACTAAGAGAGCAGCAAGCAGCCTGGTATGTTCCAGTGGGAACAGTAAATTGAGGAATGCCATTCCTTAACCATGGCACACTATAATGCCCATCTATGGAAACATGTTTGAGGGAAGCAAAAGCTTGTGAAAATGGGAAGAAATAGGATTCCTTCATTTATTTCAGATTTGAGCACTATTTGTAATTAGCTTTCTTCATCAAAATAGTTTTGAAAGTTCATTGTGTGCATCTACTTTAAGTTCACCTATTAAGAACCTTATTTTTGCCCTGTCCAGACAGGTAGGTTACACAATGCACATGTATGGTCTGTTGTGCCCATCATACAAAGCAATTGCATCAAGTTGCCCATCTAATGATCAAGATTAATTTGTCACGTGAGCTTTGCTGATCTTTGTCTGTGCCACTGCAAGTGCTTTTGTGACACTTAGTGTGTTTACTCTGTTGGTGCTGATTACACATGGCTCTGTTGAGGCTGGAGGATCAGGACCATAATTTTGACATATCTTTGACTCCAGCCAAAGGTTTATGCTTGCTCCAACTCACAAAACTCTAAAAGGAAGGCTGTATTATCTGGCCAACCAAGTGTAGCTATTTCAGCAGGCTAGACTAGGTTAGACCGTCTCATACAAGAATGGCTTTCATTATTAATTTGGGTTATGAGTGTGGTGGAGCATCTTCATACAACCCTGCATCAGCCACTTTGTATGTACTATGCACAAGAAAAGCCAACTCATTCTTTCTTCTTCAATCAATCCCACTGTGTCTAAACTGATCAGTTTTTATGCGAATAAAAAAGGAATTCTAACATTTCTAAAGGTACTAAATATTTGAGTAGGTGATATCTTTTACAAATATTAAAATGTGGTAAATTGGTCACGTAGCCAATGTATGAGCATTTGATCTTTCTGCCATGCCCTGCAAAGTACAATGCTCTAAATTGCACTTCAGCTTCTGAGAAATGTCATGGGGAATTTTTCAGAGAGCCGAGGTTTTTCTTACCAAGCCTTACTTCCTATAAGGAAAGCCGACTGTTAGCAAGGTATTCCTTTTTTCTAATCAAAACATGCCTTTAAAATATTGTGACTATACGAATAGTTATACATATGAATAGGAAAGGAGCTGTGTGGGTGGCCATGTGTGTGACAGAAATCTGATTGCTACCAGCATCCAGCATGTGTTGGGTATTTATATTTTAAGCTATGAGGCTATGTCATACTGAAAAAAAATCAGAAATGTAGAAACTATAACTTGCCACAGGATTTATTTTGCTAAACAAGCACATTTAAAATGACTCAAGGTGTACTTCAAGGGGATTTCTATATTTAAAATGAGCTCATGTTCTCAAGTGTGTATGTGTGTGGGCAATATAGTTTAGAGACTGATAAGTTTTGTGACATGCTAGTTACAGGAAGGGAATTCAATGTACCATTTCATGTATCACTTAGTGCTGTACATCATTTGTGAGCTGGACAATCTGATTGCTTGCTCATCACTTCCAGCAGGATGAGGCAGGAAACTGCTGCCAATTGTTGATATTCTGCCTTTGCTTTGAAACTCTGTGTAGAGGAAACAGCAAGAAGAAAAACTGCTTGCAGTAGGAGTTTTTGGGGGCTGAAAGGTGATCTCTAGTCCTAAAATCTGTGCTAAATCAGGAATTGATGCTGTCTGAGTGAACATCTTACTGCAGGCTGGTTAAATAAAGGAATGTAAGCTACTGAGGTAAAGTCCACGATAGCGATTTTTGTGTCTGTGCTTTACAGAAGAATTTTGTGTCAGCACTGGTGTGCCAGAGCACACACCACAAACATTAAACAAATTCTTGAGGAGTTTAATCCCCATACAATAGAAATTTTTCAGTCTGTGATGTGATATACACTAAACCTGAGGTCATCTCCTGGAATTATCACAAGCTGTGGTAAGTAGACAAGGTAACATATTACCTTCTTTTTACACAATAAATAATCTTTGTTAAGCAGGGAATTCTAATACTGCTCTTTCAGAAGAATGAAGAAAGTTAAGCAGACAGGACAGCTCTGTGCAAAAAGGAGTAGATGTGAACTACTGGTCCTGGTTTTGTATAATCAAGTAGAGAAAAGGTTCTGATAGACAGGAACAAGTCTAAAGCAAAGACTTTTCCGGATAGAAATATTATTGCTATTTCCTTGTCTGGACATATAATGCAATGAAACCAGAAAACAAAGTTGACTCTGTATATCAGCAAGGATTTCCTATATTATAAGGGAACCATGAGAAAGGATTTAAAAGCCAATCTTTCTTTCTCCCTCTTATCACAGGGGTTGCAGAGGCACTCTATTTGTCTTTCTTGCCCAGTTCTACAGGGACTTGATGGCCTGTTGCATTCTGGATGGCAGAGGTGTAAATACAAGTCACTTAAACCTGTGTCATCTTTCAAAGGTGCCAGGCACTGTTCCTTTCTTTATGGTTACACACTGCTCACGAACACTTTTGTTTGGTATCTTTGTAATTTTGTTTACTTTGCCAAAAGACCGTAAAAATAATTTGTATGGCAACAGAACTGCGCTATTTAAAAATATTGCATATTTACCAGTAGTATGAATAGACAATTTTAGTACAGTCACCTGATGCTAGGATTTTCAAAACAGTGTAGTGCATAATTCCTTTAGGCTGCCTAGAAAATCCCAGCCTGGGATCTTAGCAGCATACAGAATATATTAAGAATACAGATATGTCAGGAGTTTCTCATAATTATATACAGGTTTTATAAAGCATTTTGCTTAATCTCAGGAATTGTTTTAAGTGGTTCACAGACTTTGCAAGGCATAAATTGCACTCAGAAAGTAAAGGTGTTTTTTTCCACAATAATTTTCCTTCTTGGGAAATGTCTTCAGTGCAGAATGAAACTTACTGCATAAGTCTCCCTTTTGTGTATCTTCCATAAACTTCAGAAAACTCTCTCCTGAAATAATCTTATCTCTTCAAAAAGCAATTGTTACAGCCCTCTGCTGGGGTAGAATTATCTAACTTTTCTCATCAAATCTCATTATTTTAACAGATACAGCAGTGTCTAATTGTTTCCACACTAAGAACCCTTGCTAATCAAACATTTTAAAAACACTTGGCTGATTCTTTGATAAAGACTGAAAGAATCAGCAAATCTTTGGGAGAAGTCAGCAGGTATAACCAGTATGCCTATCTTTCAGGTTTCTATTGAGACTTTTCCTAATCCTTCCTGCACATCAATTTTTTGAGCATCCATGTGTGTGCTAACTTATTTTGATCAACATTTGTCAGGGTGTGAACAAAGATATAAATCTACATGAAAATTTACAAAAAGGCTATGTTGTAGAATACCTGTTACTTGAACTCAAGATGTCCTTGACATTTAGATTCATTGCTCTTTTGAAATATTCCCAGGGAGGAATATTTTGAGGATTCCAAGGGAGTCCTATGTTCTACAGTGGAGGTGCAAATTACAAATTACAGCTGTGGGGAAGGAGTTAGCTGGCACTCAGGATTTCACCACACAGAGGAGTTTGGTCTGGTACCAGGGATTTTCCATTATTTGTGACAGTTTTGCCAATCATTAGATCCCAATCCACTTGCCATACAGCTGACATAGAACTCAACTTAAAGCTGGGGTATCCTTGTATAGACTCTGTCCCAGAGACTAAACACTTTCAGACTCCTTTCTCAAACAAAGTCAGAAACATGTTATTTCTCATTAGGATGGATTTTCTAGCTCCAGGCAATGCTCTGGTCTACTTCAGAGGAGTAGGTAGGTGACTCTGGCAAGAGCTGCAGGAAACTCATGCTCTGTGTGAATAAAAAATGGTCAAATATCTAGGTCCAATTTCCTCTGCTGTAAACAAGAAATCTTATTACCAACTTACATGCTTCTATTAAAGCTCTGATCCTTGGATGAAAATCTCTGCATATTATTACATTATCTTTGTTCCATGCACTATGTCAAGACCTGAGTTCAGCCCAGCAGCATGCTTCCTTAAATACTACCATTTGCACAGTGTCTGGTACTCCCAAATTAATTCAGAATTTCTGTTTTTAAAACCAATTCCTCTCCACATTCATTAAAAAAATACAAAAATCTAAACAAACAAAAACCCTCTCACCAGGCAGGCAAAAGCCTTAGCACCAAAAATGACAAATACCTTTGGAAGTACTGCTAATCAAATTTTGCCTTTTGGATTTTACGACTGAAGAACTTAATCTAAGAAAGAAGCCCTGAGGGCACATGGGGGTGACTATTGCACTGGGTTTTTCATCCAGCCACTCAAGTTTAAGGAAAGTTTCATTTTTTGCATGCTCCTTGTTGAAACTGCAAAATAGAAACAGTCTGCAAAGGGAATAAATCTAACAAAATTATAATGTGTTACCAGGAATTTTTCTAAAGATGTATTTTTTTCCTTCTAGCAAGCTTATCCTGGAGTTCTTTTGTCAATCAGTATTGTCACCGCTCACCTTCACAACTTCATTTGGTAGGGCTTGTCCAATACTTTCTCTTCATAATAATTTTTAAATTGATGAAAGTTATTAGTTCAGTCTTAAAATCCTAGCCATCCAGTGCTTCACTATTATTGGTGTACCTCATCCTCATGATGGCCTTGTGGAACAGATAAATAATCTGGATCTATATTAAGGATGGGAAAGGGCATACACACAATACATATGGACCATGTTCCAAGACTCCTGAATTAGCACTGATTCAATTGCCTTGGGTTTTAGCTTTCATATTTTTCATATTCTCTGCTGTCTGGTATGTAACTCTGAAACTTCATGGTAGGTGTTAGTAAGTTCTCTTCACAGGCCAGTTAGACAAAACAATCCCTTCCCAGCTAGAGAATCAAGGACAACTAGTACCCAAAAAGAATAAACAATGTGGAAGGGAAGAGGGCAAGCCAGGGGGCTGAAACTTCATAATCTGGGGCTGTGGTTGGACAATTGAACCCAATATGTAGATGAACCAAAATTTATGGAAGTGTAAAACTCGTGACCAGGATGCATCTTGGATCGATTCCGGGTGTAGCCCCAGCCAGGCTCTTGCTCTGCCCAAGATGTACCCTTTAAAGGCCTTTCAATAAATACCTATTTTGTCCATTTAACTCTGTCTGGTCTCTGTTCCAGATCAGCCTTTCTGGGCACCAGTACCCTAACAAGAAATACCATGTAGAGCTAATTAGCTGGTCCCAGTGCGGGTACTTTGAGCAGAACCAGAAAGTTATTCTGTTACCCACCAAATGGTTATCTATGAAGGGTCCAGGTTTCTTATAGGCTTTAGCTCCTGAATTTGACTGGAATGGTCTTAATTCTAACCTCTGATGTGAAGGACAAAGACTTAGCTCCACAAAGGAGTATAAGACATATGACTATTTATTGGAACAACCCTGTGAGGATCTGGGTCTTTCTGATCTAATCGTGGTCCTAAAGGCCAAGCAGGGAGCTGGTTTTCACCACCGATTCCTGAAGATATTGCTGTTGTCACCAGAATATCCAGATGAGGTTTTCCTTCCAAGCTGTTTTGGCAGAGGAATCTATCAATGAAAGAGCTTATGTGCTTTGAAACTCTCTGATTTGACTGCTCCTGCTGCAGCTGAGAGCATCCCTAGGAAAATCTCATGCTATGGCCACTTGTTGAGGAAAGCTTGCACATGTTTCCTGACATCAGGCATGGGCTGGTTTGGTAGCACTGCATGGAGAGGAGTGTTTAATCTGAACATTTCTGCAAATAGGTACAAACCAGCCAGTTGGAACCATAAAAAACTCGAACACACAGTTTTTCTGGGTCCATGCTCAAAATTTACTTTTATGGAAGAGCAGCAGTGCAAATAATAGAGCCAAAAATAATAATACACCCTCTTGCCCCCCCCAACCCCAAAGCATATTACCTTTGATTTTTTTTTTTTGTTAAATTCAGACCCATTTTTTTCTGGTCTTTTTCCTTCTCCAAAGCAACATTGCCCTTACTGCAGTGAAACAAAACAAATGAAAGATTACTAAGAAAAGGATGCCAAAAAATTCCTTTTAAAAAAATTGTTTTCTACTTCTTGATGTAATAATTTCTCTGCATGATCTGGATTTGGTAAGACTGCCAGAGGAATGACCTTGTTCAGTACTTCAGTTTATTTTTTCATCCTCAAGAATCTGAGGTGGCTTATAAGCCAGGAAATGTAAAATACGAGAACACATCTTAAAGCAAATACATTTATTTTATGGAATAAATAGGAAATTGCAGCTTCTTATATGGCAGAAGCCCTGAGTTATAAGAGTATAATGAAATCAAACCTGAAATTTCCAGTTTTATGTTATATTTTTCTCTTGTCAGAGGGAAACCCAATAAAAACTGCCTTTGGAAGAAGACATCTAAAAGAAAAGCAAATGAAAGGGAGAAATAAGTGAGGGGTTTTATTTATTTATTTATTTATTTATTTATTTATTTAAATGTTGTGAAGACTTTTATTATTGACATTATTTTATTGAGGGCAGAAATGCTTTTCCAGACAGCTAGAGAAAAGTGCATTTCATACCTTCTCTTTAAGTTCAGTTCAGTGCACTCAAAGCCAGAGCACAGGAAGCCATACAGAATATAACAGACCTTTTTCCATAAAACTTGTATTAGGAGTATTTTTTTAAGGTGTTAGGGGAAACATGGAGTGGATGTAGTGAGTTAGATCTCAGTATTCCTTTGCTGCCTATTTTCACATAAACATTACTTGGGGAAATCTCTGATGTAGAGTGAAAACCTTTTAAAATTACTACCCATAAAATCGATACTTGGGCTAAAGTCAAGACTTAGTTGATCATCATAGATATATATCTAACTTTAAGCAAGGTAAAGGGGTATGCTTATGCATCTTTCTGTATGGGGACAGGCATGTCCCAGCCAAATTTGTACTTTCAGATAGATACCTCTTGTGATAAGTTTTCTATTGTAAGCTGTGCAATGTGCATTTGGAATAATATGATAAAAAGCACTCATATGCCATAGACAGATTGCATCTATGGAAAAATACATTGTCTATGACCATTTTTAAAAGGAGAAAAATATTTCTGCTTCCTCTAAATATTGTTTTATAGAAATGGTAAGAATAAAACCCATTCTACTTTTATTGATGTTCCTGGCCTTGGTATCTCTCCCCAGTCCACCATATATTAGTCAAAGTATTGAATATTTTCTGGTTTGGGTTTTTTTTTTGATAAATGTAAGATTTCATTTTTTGGTATTAAAGCAGCATTTACATTTTGGTTTGTGCTACTTGCAGCAGAAATTCAGGATGATTAGCATACTTCCAGAGTAACATATCTTTTTGTCTCTAATTATAATTTTTTTCCTAGCAATTCTGTTACAGAAACATAAACTATAGGATCATTTTAGTATATGATGTGGTTTTTAAAATTTTTGAAGCTAAAGTGTGATTAAATTCCAGCTAAATATAATATATTGGCCATCAATGGGCTTTGACAAATGAAATTCTAATTTATATAATGCTACATAGAAGGCTAGTTAAACTGCCAGAAGAGAAAAAAAAAAACCAGGACAGCAGAAATGAAGACTTTGAATTAACCTGCTAAGGCCATGCTATAGAGTATCTCTTTTCCAAGCTATATGGAAAATTGAAATCGGACTGGTCAGAAACATATGTGAACAAAATAAGAAGGAATATTTGGTGCAAATTGCAATGTTAGGAAATAAAAGAGTGTTCAAAAAAGAAGCCGCATGCATTTGAAGGAGTTGCAAGCTTTTAAGTGATTTAATAACCCTGCCTGGTTTAGACAGAGAGGAAATGGGCTGGGCTTTATGCTTTGGTGTGAAGCAGAATAAGACATGAGTGCTTTGGCAGGCATCACGCTTCCTTTGACCAGCAATATTTCACTGTCGCTTAAGCAATGTCTTTCCACTGAGAGGCAAAGCTTGAGTCCTGACTCCCTTTTAGTTAATGCCATAACTTCTTGGGAAGAGAGGCTTTCATATGCTGCCAACCCCAGTGTGGGCATTCATCTTCCACTCATCTAAGTGTTTTCATCTCTGTCAGATGTGTAACGTATTCTTAAGATGCCAGATCTAATGTTGCAGAAATACCCTGTGCTCTGTCAGAACTGAAGTTAATTTGTGTTTCAACAGCATCTCACCGAGGTGATAGTTCTGAGGAAAAATTATATACCAACCTTTCTTTCTCTTTCTTTGCTTTGTTTTGTACCAGTAATGACTATGCTCCCTGGGGTGGATCTGACAAAAGAGCTAAGGGAGCTAGAGCAGTTGGATGAAGCAATAAGCACACTCTGTTTTGCAGTGAGGGAGGTAACATCTGTCCCATGACAGCTGATCCTGCTCCTGCATCACCCACTGGATGAAGCTATCTTTGTGAATATTTTATCAGATTTATTAGGGACATGATGAAATAAGCATGGAGCCAATAGAGGATGCTTTTTTTTTGTCCCCACAAGAATATGCAAAACAGAGAAATGGAAAAAAAGTAATTTCTTAACAGTGAGAAAAAAAAAGAGAAATAGTTGATGCAACGTTTTAATCTCTATTAAAACCCATCACATCTACTATGTCAATGAAATTCTTGATGAAATCCAATTTAAGCATAAGTTTTTCAGTGTATTGATATGCAAAAAAGGTTTCTAAACCGATACATTTGTGACCATATTCACTGAAAATCTCTTTCCCTGTTTTTCTCAGAATCACAGAATCAATTAAGTTGGAAAAGACCTCCAAGATTATCGAGTCCAATCTTTGATCAATCACCATGTCAACTAGACCAGAGCACTGTGCCACATCCAGTCTTTCTTTCCTTAAACACCTCCAGGAATGGTGACTTCATCATCTCCCTGGCAGTCCCTTCCTATGGTTTCTTGACAACTCTTTCTATGAAGAAATTTATCTTAAAATCCAGTCTGAACCTTTCCTGGCGTGGCTTGTGGCCCTGTCCTTTTTTTCTATTCCTTGTTATTGAGGACAAGAGGCCCTACCTTGCTAAAATCTCATTTCAGGCAGTTGTAGACAGTGAAAAGGTCATTCCTGAGCCTCCTCTTCCCCAGGCTAATCGACCCCAGATCCTTCAGTTATTCCTCACAGGACTTACCCTCTAGATACCTTCCTACCAGACCAATTTGAGATTAGAAATCTGAAATTTCTTTCCCCAAATAGTTTTGTCATACTAGAAAGTAACTTCTGAAAGTCGCAGATGTAATAGAAGTTGTATCTCACACTTTTCTGACATACATACTAGAGCTTTGCAAAAGTAGAAGACTGACAGACTAGAAAATAAATTCCTTGATATGACCTTGTTGTAAAGTTTAGACAGTTCTTAGACTCATTTCCTTTATCTTCTAGTCATCCCACCTTACTTTGTACTGAAGGATCTGGCTTTCCTACATTTTCAGAGTAGTTTATAGATGGACTTTTAAGTGCAAATGATTTGATGCTGAAACTCTGTGTTTGTCATTCCCGGTAAAGTGGATGATCTAAGATTTCAGTTTAAAGGTGATACTGCAATAGAGGGCTGTACAAATAATAAATGATAATAATTAATCAGAACAGTCTGAGCATGAAAAGCAGCACTACACAGCTCCCCCAGGTGCCTCTTCCTGACTTGAAGAGTTCACCTTGAGGATGAATTGCCAGTTCATTCTCCATGCCCATGAAATTTCCAGTCTCTCTGAGAGGCTCTATTAGCAGCAACTGTGTTTGTAATTTGTAGACGTGTCAATCAACTAATTTCATATGGACCACTGAACAATTATTAGAATGCAACAATTTGGATTTTTACTGACCCAGGCTGAATTTCAGTTGGCAATTTACATCTGAAAGACTCCATATGGTATTGCAAAGTCCCCGAGCCTGCAGTTTCCAACTGTTTATTTAATTCAGGTATGCTTATTAGTTTTAACACATTCACACCGTCTACACACCTTAGTTTGTAGATCTGCATGGATAAATGCCATTGACTTGCTAATGCATGTGGAAAGCCTATTTTGCTAAATTAATTTGTGTGGGCCTAGGACATTAATCAAAAATGGTAGGCATTTCAGAGCATTAAATTTTTCCTCTTTTTGTTCTTCCTTGTTTTCAGAGTAGGGGCTTCAGTTCTCCACCTCTTGAAGTGCTGCACAGAATCACAGAATGCTTGGGGTTGGAAGGGACCTCTGGATATAATCTAGTCTACCCCCTTTCTAAAGCAGGTTCACCTGCAGCAGGTTGCACAGGTTCACATCCAGGTGGGTTATGAATATGTCCAGAGCAAGAGACTCTACAATCCTCAACAGAACTGCCTGTTCCCATCCTGTGTCACCCTTGAAGTGTTCACCCTTCGTGTGATTCAGTTTGTGCCCACTGTCCTGTTGCTGGTCTGAGCTGAAAAGAGCCCATCCCCACCCTTTTGACACCTGCTCTCAAGAGGTTTTGTGCACTGATAATATTCTCCTTATGATGAGCCATCTCTTCAGGCTAAACATCTCCAGCTCCCTCAGTCTCTCTTCATAAGAGAGCTGATCCAGCCCCCTGATCATCTCAGTAGCTCTCCAGTGGACTTGTTACACATCTTTATTGTACTGAGGAGCCCAGAACTGGACACAGCACTCCAGATTTGACTTCACCAGGGCTGAGTGAAGGGGCCAGACCACCTCCTGTGACATGCTAGCAGTGCTCTTCTCTTTTCAGCCCAGGATCCTGCCGGCCTTCTTGGCCACACAGGCACTGCTGGCTCATGGACAGCTTGTTGTCCACCAGGACCCCCAGGTCCTTCTCTGCAGAGCTGCTTCCCAGCAGATCAGCCTCAGCCTGTACTGGTGTGCTGGGTTATTTCTCCCCAGGACCCTAAAACTTCCCTTTGTTGAACATGATCAGGTCCCTCTCTGCCCAAACCTCTATCCTTACATGGATGCTTTTGCCCTCATTTTGCTGTGCTGTCCAGCCTGACTCTCTGCCCAGCCACATAAAGCTTGAGGCTCCAGCTTGTTCCTGGTAGGAACAGCTTGAGCCCTGGTATGCCTTGGAAGAGGGCTTTGCCAGCAATAACTGTGTGAATTTATCCTTCCTGTGGCCTGGACTGTGGATCAGGATTCAGGATCTTCCCCTGAATCACAGAAAATTTGTCCCTGGACATAGAAAATGTGAGAAGGTTCAGAGGTTCCATTTTGCTTGAGCAGATGCTTTGCAGCCTAGATAACTGACTTAATAACTTGTTCATCCTTGGAGAACTGCTAAAATATTTGGAAACCTGGGAGCATGTGAATACTACTGACTTCCCTAATGCATTTATCATCACTGCTTTTCCTGGGATTAACAACTTGAACTAAGAACTTGCATAGTATCAGATTTTATGAGTAGTTCTGATGCTTGCCTAGCTAGAAAAACCACAAGGGAGCAGCCTTTCTTAAGGTTTCTCAGGCCTTTTGCTTATCAACCAGTAAGTATAGAGAGGCACAAACAAATGAAGTTCAGGTAGAACATCCCATGCATATCAGATATTTCAACACTTGACAGCGGGAAATTCACTTGGTTTTGTTTTATTTACAGGCAGTGCTCAGTCTTGCATGAGACAGACTGTGCTTGGCCCAGATCTATAAGAGCTAATCAGCACACCAGGAATTAACTAGCAGAGTAAGTGCTATGCTGCATTAGCCTGGGGGCTTAGGGGCTGTGCTTCACAGAAGTGAGCCCCACAAGGACTTAGGAGGAGCTTGCCTCCATCAAGCTGCGAGGAGTCCAGATAGCCAGGTCTGGTTCTTAAGTGTTATTCTACCTCTGGGAACTGCTACGGGCTCTGCACTTCACTGACTGCAGGAACAAGACACAAACTTCCTCCTCTCTGACCTCTTTGACTATCCAGAAACTTTGCTACTATTGAAAAGACACAAGCATTGCCAGAAGTCTTGTCCAAGCAGCCTGAACCAAATCTGTACAATGACAGCCAGAGTCAGCAAAATGCTGGAAAGAGGGATCTCATTCTCATGCAAATGTCTTGAGAAAGAGAGAATAAGAGAAGTGAAATATATAGAAAATGTGATATATTACAATGCTTTCTAAAAAGAACATTTTTCAAAGTTTTCTTGAGCTGTCAGCAGCTGTTTAAATTTGTTCAGAAGCAATGGGCCAAAATGAAATCTTTTTCATATATGATTACTTTTATATTTTCAGGGCCTTTTTTTCCCTCCAGGTATTATCTAGTGACACACAAGATAATGCACTGGGTCCAGGCAGAAACACTGCAAAAAAGATCAAACATTTCACTTCATCATCTTCAAATGCTTTCATGCTACCATGGGCAAGAAGAACAGAGGAAAAGAAGCGAAAGGACACTTTAAAAAGGATCGAGGAAAGAAAGAGTTTATACACTGAGCTGCTACAAATTACTGCTAGTAAAGCTGAAAAATCCCCAAATGCCAGAGATGCAGCAGTCAGGGAAGGCAAGTAGAGATTTAAACTTCAATGAACAGCCCTACCTCCCCCCATGCTTACTTGGGGAAACGGTCCCTGCTGTTCACCTAGTCTTGGGAGGAAGAGAAACGTGCAGGTGGCCTGTATACAAAATATACATGATTACACAAGTGTGGGCTACCTATGTGTGAATGCAGTAATCAAAGTATTGAGGGCCACGACTCATCTGCTTAATTAAAAAAAATTAAAAAAAAATTAAAAAATCCTAAACCTCCCAACTCACAATCAAGGTATGATACAAAAAACCTCAGGTCGCCTTTTTGTTTGTTTATGTTCTCTGTAATGAATTTAGAATGTCACTCTTTTTTTTTTTTTTTATCAGGTGAATAATAGACTTTCTTTATAATGTCCTTAATATTTCATCGGAATGGTAAATGCTTATTTCTGTCATGCTGAGCACTTTCTTCTGGATAAAGCATCACTACTTTTCCATCTTTACCCCTGCAACATATGATTACTCTCTACCTTGTATTTATTTTTATTTAAGCATCTCAGAACTCCTTTATATAAAGAAGTGGGTATGTATAAAACAAAACAATGAGAACTTCACACCACCTTCCAGCGAGGCTTAGTCAAGAAATTTAAGAAGCTTTAGGTGAAAATCCATGTTTTCAAAATTACTTGGACATTTTGAACATTAAAAAAATTAAATATTTTGGGCAGCCACCTCGATTTTTATATGCTTATTGTGACATATTGAAACTGTTCCTTGTTATTAAGAGAAAGTGGAGTGAGTGTGTGATGATTTCAGCATCATATGGCAGCACAGAAACTGTATCAAACCTAATTCTCAGTCACATATAGGAAAGGTAAGAAGATCTGCATGTAAATGAGAGCTGTTTCAAATGCTGTCTTAATAAACCATAAAATTCTCAGGCTGTTATTCAGTGGCTATTCTGCTTTTTATAACAGAGCCATTTTCATAGCTGTCTGTTATTTCTTCAAAATGAATTAAGATTATACAAAAAAGCTTCTCATAGATAGAAAAAACAGGCTTTTGGTCCCCTTATTCAGATGATTTTTGAATCAAAATCAATACAGTATTTCTTGAAGTTTTTTAAGAACTGACCTAAAGATACTGTACAGTAAGTTTGAAAATGCCCAGAGAGGAGTGAACTGCAGGGCCAGGTTCCTGCAGGGTTTAGCTTCTCCATCTCCCATGGGACAGTGATCAGATGGAAGGCAGAATGGTATCAAAGGAGCACAGTTGCTCTTCTTTCATTTTTTAGAGGCAAAAAAAATTTCTTTCCTTATAGTGAGCTTAAGGAACCATTAAGCTCTTTATCTGTCAATTTGTTTTTTCGAATATTACATGACAGATCTCTAAAAAAAGAGGAAAGGCCAGAGGTAGGAAAGTGTATCTTGTTCTCACAGCCTACTACCGCTGCTGCACCAGGGAAGGCGGGTATTAATGACATTAATGGCAGGAAAGAAAGATACTCTGTGGGCCTTTCCACTAGGAAAAGTCCACAACCTGAAGTACTTAAATGTGTGACAGTGGCCCTGAGAGTGGGCTGTTAGTAGCCTTCTCTATATACTTTTTTTCCTCCTTAAATTCAAATCCAGAGTTATAAGGAATTTCAAAAATTATACAGCAATGGCAATGATAAGAGGGCCACATATTGTACCTCTATGGGCTCTTTTTTAAAAATATATTAAAAAAAATCAACAGTTTGATGATAGAAAGCGACAATCCCAGCTGTATTTTCAGATTTTGTATTTGGTAGCCACAAGCTGCGGGACAGTGTTTATGACAAACCTGCATTTTGAGAAACCTTTCAAAGACATGACGAAAATACAGCCTGCTTTTTATAGCCTCCAGCAATACCATCTCATGCTCTGATCTCTCTAGATTGTACATGCTCTAGTAGGCAGGCTGAATGCTTGGCTGGCAAACTCCAAGGAAACCCAAAATACTGCTGGTGACTGTGCTGGCTGCTGTGCAGTTACCACTGTCTTTGTTCAACACTGAGCCTGTCACCTGATATATCTGTAACAAGCACTGACTTCTGGAATAAAGGCTCCAAGTCAAGTTTCTTCATCACCCAAGGTCTCATAAGGACCCTACATCAGGGAAAATACAAGTTTCAATGTACTGTTGATTTGCATTCTTCCTGCAGCAATATTCAGAGGCAGAATGCTTTAGTCCCTGTTTGAAGCTCTTCTCATGTGGCTTCTGCTACATCATATTGGTTTTCTGATTTATTTACACAGTGGAATTTGGGAGACAGAATTGCTCATAAATATTCTTCAGTTTCTTCAAGTACCTAGAATTAGCTCATGATTTAGTATTTATAAAATACTCTGGAATATCTGAGAAATATGCTATAGAATGCACTTCTAGGAGTAGTTTGGGATATGGCAAAGTCAGGCCGTGGCAGCAAAAGAGGTAAGAGAGAGCATATATAATTTCAATGGATATATCACAATTAAAAGTCTTTGTCAAAGGGAATCCTGGGACAACCTGCAGATGAGGAAGATGATACCTCAACAGAGCCTAAAAGAAATTCAAGAGATTTACAAAAGCACATCTGCCTGATGCATGCTTGAAATGTTTTGAGTCTACAAGCACGATACAAATTGTTGTGGCTAAACCCCAGCCAGCAGCCAAGCTCCATGCAGCCACTTGTTCACTCCTCCACTGGGGGATAGGAGATAGAGTTGGAAGGGTAAAATCTGCAAAACCCATGGGTTGAGATAGAGACAGTTTAATAAGGAAAGAAAAAGCTGAGCACACAAGGAAAGCAAAACAAGGAATTAATTCCCTGCTTCCCATGGGCAGGCAGGAGTTCAGCCATCCCAGGAGAGCAGGGCCCCATCACAGGTAACGGTGACTTGGAAAGACAAATCCTGTCACACAAAAATCCTCAAATTTCTCATTCTTTCCCCACTTTTTGTAGTAACCATGATGTCACAGGGTCTGGAATACTGCTTTGGTCAGTTTGGGTCACCTGTCCTGGCTGTGTCTCCTCCCAACCACTGCTGCAACCCCAACTTCCTCATCAGTGTGTCAGTACAAAAGCAGAAGAGGCCTTGGTTCTGTGTAGCCCCTGCTCAGCAATAACAAAAACATCCCTATATTACCAAACCTGTATTCATCACAAAACCAAAACATAACCCCACACTAGCCACTCTGAAGAAAATTAACTCTACTCCAGCCAAAACCAACAGATTAATTTTGGAATTATCTGTTAATAGTGAAGTGATTGGGCTGTTCAGTTTGTTGACTTTTTTTTTTAGAAAAATGCAAAATGAAAATTAGGAAAATTAACTTAATTTTAGCATCATATAGTCATCAATAGAAGGAAGCCATGCCAACTTGCTAAATGAAATTGATATTTTAAAATGAAATGGCCAGTAATTACAGTAATTTTCTATTCCCCAAATCTCTGTTTGACAATAGCTTCAGATGGCTTCCTATGTCATGTTATAGCTCTAGTTATAGATTAGTGTTGCTGCTGAACATTACAAGAAATATGACTATCTTTGAATGGCTGATAGCATTACAATCAACAGGAGTCTTTGCTTTTTGCAATGACTTTCTAAATGGAGATCAATATAGCATACAAATATATAATTATTATAACAGTAGAGAGATTATTGAGTCCACCGTGGAGTCCAGTCCTATCTGTCTCACTTATCAGAAAAGGGTGCCCACAAACCTGAAAGTTATTGAGCCTTGCAGAAGCATTAATAATTTCTAAAGAAGCAGAAAAAAATACCTGAGGTACAAGAAGAAAACAAGTAAAAACACAAAATTAAATAGAGAGGCAAAGGCAGAAGACTGGAACTGCCAATGCAAAGACATTTTGAGTATTTTTGAGCGATCTCAACACATTAGTAAGGTATGGGGAATCCTATCCAGACCTGAACTCAGAACAAGTACATATTACTGATGGAGATTGTAGTGTTTCCTCTTTAGATGTTGCTAGTGCTTTTCCTTTTTCTATCCACGCTTGAAGGCTTCTCTGCTTACTACAACTCTGCATGTAAAAGCTCACAAAAAGCAGAATACTTTACTTGCAAGGTGTAGGACAATGCTCTTAACACCCCAATTTTAAAATCTCTTTGCTGTGATTATCTTCCTGAAATTTCTTATACAGGTTTCAGGCAGCAGAATTGTGCTGCTCATCTAAAGACAACACTGAGTGCACAATTTTCTGTTGTTTGGGACTGTGCCTGTATGAGCTGGCCAGTTCTGACAGAGTCAGAATTGGGTGCCTTGGGATCATTGCCAAGCCTGAGTGGAAACAGAAATTCA
Source organism: Cichladusa arquata (assembly GCA_026413545.1). NCBI lineage: Eukaryota > Metazoa > Chordata > Aves > Passeriformes > Muscicapidae > Cichladusa > Cichladusa arquata. Next base: position 97,063,771 of record JAOTQP010001286.1, on the reverse strand, counting down.
AGGAGTGGCCCAGTGGAACAGCCACTGGTCATACAGTGGTAGTTGTGCAGTTCTGGTCCTTTCCAACTCAGAGAGCATATAGCTGAAAATAGTCTGAGGAAAGGCAACAAGGATTATCAAAGATCAACATCTATGCAAGAAACAAGTAAGTAAAAGAGAAGCCTTCTGTTTGAAAAAGTAGGCATGCTATAAGCAGATTTGGGTAGTTAGGGATTGGAAATAATTGTTTTCTTCATCTTTCTTTACTGGAGACAAGGAGAGGAAGGGGTCAAAAGTACCCAGGATACAGGTGAATTGACCAGCCTGCAATAGTTTAGTTGTGGTACTCCTCACCAGAATTTGCTGCAATTATTTAAGCTTACAAAGATCCCAGGAAAAGCTGGTGAAAGTCATGAAAAATAAATCTTTGTGAGATTTCTACATACATATATGACCAGGAATTACTTGAGCTGCAAAAAAGTTTGGAGGAAAAGGGGATACTTCAAGGGAAAATATATGGTAACTGAGTTCTTACACTCTTGTCAGAAACTTCCTTTTGTTCTCTCTGAGAGATGGACGCAGGGCTTAGGGGACCTGGTCAGACCAGAGATGACTCTCATGGTTTTGACACGTAGTTGGAAAGAAGCCACACCTTCGTCTCTGCCTGGGCTGTCCAGGCTTACCAGGCTGCTTTGAACACAGGCAGAAGGAAGCACCTATGGTGCAAAACAGCACTGAAGCGTTGAATGATCAATAGGTATTGCATGGTAACAGAGGAGAAGGAGCAACAAAGAAAGGACCTGCGGTGGAAAACAGGCAGTTAAAAGCTGCATGAGAGTTGAAACTCCCTGGAAATAGAAGAGTTTTAAACAGCCCTTCACTCTGCCTTTGCTAGTAAGGGTTGTCAGGAAAAGGCACAGTTTCAGAATTCTAGTCTTCTTTCTAACAATAGGCAGTTCTGAAGCTCTTGATGTGTTTAATAGCTTCCACTTAACTCATGTAGAATAGATTGACTGTAAAACTGCTAGGAATATTTGAAGTTTCCTGTGTTCTATGGGAACATTACATGGATGAGAAGGCTTTTTTTTTTTTGTTGTTTTTATTTATTTATTTTTTTTTTGTTTGTTTTGTTTTTTACCAATAAAACCAGTTTTGCAAATCTGGAACAGTGGGAGGAGGTGCTAAGATATGGTGAAAGGAATATCTAAGCAATGACAGAGTATGTCCAATGCACTCAAAGACCTAGTGGAATGAGGCAAGTTCACACAGCAGAATAGGCAATGTTTCCACAGAAGATGAAAAGGTTGCAATGAGGCATTCATTCATTCTAAGCTGAATATTGGCAGGCAGCAAAAAAAAAAAGGCGGTCAGTGCTGCTAGACTCATCCAATCAGGACTGACAGGAGAAAAACACAGGTATGATTAACAAATTAATCTTTCTGTTTATTGTATGTGTCTATTTCTATCAAATGCATGTGTAAATTAGATACACATTCAAATAACATACTAGAAAACAAAATTTGAATAGTATCAGGAGAAATTACTATGTTCTTGTATTAAAAGCATGCCCACCCAGAGTCTCAAAGGTATGAGGCAACAGACACTTAGACAAAATAATCTGAAAGACCTGTTAGAAGAGAGCTGAAACTCATTAAAGTAATAACAAAATGTAGTTGAGAATTTCTCCAAAATGTGTACTGGTTTGCACTAATACAACATTGTGAAAACTGTTGCTGATTTATTAAGAAATATAAAATGCCATTGTGCTCCAATATATTGGGATACTTTGCCTCTTTCAAGATAATATCTGAATTTATTTTAAATATGTTGTAAGCTTTGTACTCTAGGGATTATCAGCATTCGGTGAACATGCTTTACAAAGAAGCAGAGGTCTTTTATACAGCATTTGACAAAAATTTAATAGATCAAGATACTAGAAGCACCTATTGTCTGTGATTTGATAAAAATGCCTTATCTGATCTGAGACCAATATGGGTACACTGAGGTCCAGAATTAACCACGAATGGGGAACCTTAAAGGAAATAATGAGGACCATTATCAAGGTGTGCCTCACGCAATATCATATTCACATCTCAGAATGCAGAATGCTGTATTGAACCAGCTATTTTGCTGTTAAGTGTCTGCCAGGGATAACAATCACCTTTGCCTCTCTGGCATGCATTAAACAACAAAACCAACTGAATTTCTTGTAATTTTGCTAGTGTGTTAATGGAGTTGCCTTGACCCGAAATAAAAGAACAGGTCGTCTTGAAAATGAATGCTTTCAGAAAATGCATTTCATATAATCAGAATGATTTCTAACTGTAAATAATATTGCAATTCTTTTCAGGAGTCTCTCAAATTTATCTTTGACAGGAAAATGTTTTTTTTTCTTCACAATTGACAGGGCAGGTAGTGCTCACAGTACCAGAGATAGGCAGTAGCTGCTTCCTGAGAACATGACAGGATGAAGCCATTTGCACCAATATGTAGGTCTGTCAGCCCTACAAAAACAGGGATGGAATCTAGAAAAATGTGTAAATCGTTGCTTTTAGGGAAGAGTAATTTTTACATTGTTTCTGGCAAAGAACTGTAAGTGAGAGCAGGACTGGTCCCTTATTTCTTGCATTGGCGTAGATAAAGTTTTCATTTTCAAAGTAAATCCTTTTCTTAGAATTTCAGAATCCATTCATTTATGTTTCCATTGAGAGGAACTTTGTCATGGGATAAAGGTTTAATCCCCAATACACTGTGCATTTTAATCAGTTTAAATCTTTGCCTGAGAACAGACATTTCACAATCAATGGATTTTAATAACCTTTGGGGGGAAATTGCATTAAAGGCAAGCAGTAATACTTTTCTGGTCTCTTCTTTGTTACTATTCATTTTCTATTTTGTTATTAAGAATCTTAGCATGAGACCCAGATCTTAATTTTTTTCTCAGGCATTCATCTGTTCTTGATGATTTTTTCTCATAGAAGTTCTAATCCTCTGTTTGTGACAACATAATCACTTCCACAGCAGCTAATTGCAATATTTGTAACCACTGATTAGAACTACAGGTGGGGATATGTAGTCAGGATCTACTGAATTAAAAACAAAACAAATCCCAGACACACAAAAACAGAGAACAGAAGTGTTTTCATAACTCGGTTTCCAAAGCAACTATTTTTATTTGTATTTACAAAAACCACCAGATGTTAGCATCCATTGCAAGTGGAGGACTTCCTCTAGACACAGCCTTTTGACAACTCTGCTTCCCTTATCATGGTTTCTTTACAAGAATGGAATATAAGGTGATTGGAGTTGTAAGTTGTTTTTTTTTTTTCCTGGAGCCACAGAAAAAGAAATCACCTGCAAACTAAAGTTTCTGTCAGTCTGAGGGCTCTTCCTGAATGATTAGAAAGTAGAGCAAAGCAGAGAATTTTGCTTTTATCAACCACTATATGTTTGCTTAGAGAGACAGTGAAAGAAGGAAATATCAAATAGTTTTACTGGATCGCTGAAGTAGGAATTATTAATTTATAATTTGCCCTACAAGGAACATGTACTGTGGCAGTGTCCCATCACCAGTGCAGGAGTCAGCTGTAGCTCACCTGTATTTCCTGCCTTCTTGCCCTCCATGCTGGAACATTTTAATTATCCTTCCACCCCAAGCCAGGCAACCCTGAGGTGGATCAAGAAGTTAGAACAGAGCTCACCCCATTATTCAGTTTTCTAGTTCAGCAGATGGAAGCTGCTTTTCACATTTTTCCTAGATCTGCATTTGCAACATTTTTTGATGTGTTGTATGCATTGTGGCCTGGATTTTTTTAATCAGAAATAGGTGGGATAATTACAGGAAAAAATGCTTCAGAGGCAGCAGATCAGTAACTGACATTTTAGCCCTGAGCCTGAGGGTGGAATTTCCAGGGCATCTGGGAAACTCTTCCTTTCTGCAGTGCATTTTCTTCCTTCAGATTGCATACAGGCAGTTATACCCAGCAGGAGAGAATAAAAAGGGCTGTGACAATCTATCCCCAAGTGAAAAATAGAGTGCAAGCATCAGAACAGCTAGATCAGGCTTAGATAAAGCAAAACTGTGCTTTGACTCATTATTTGTCTTGAACCTAATTCAGTCTATATTTCTTTGAGGACTGAAAATGCTTATTCAGAACTTTATTGCAGATATCAGATTGAGAGGAGTTTTAAAACAGGTTGTGGACTATGGAAGAGTAGAAAATTTGTTATTAACTAGTATATTTTTCTGGCCTCTTACTTTAAACCAGCAAGTAATGGTCTGTGTTAGGAATTTTTTATTAGATTTAAGCTAGAAAATATTAACAGGTTCGTAGCAAAACAAACTGGAAAATCACAAACAATTTTTTTCCCTCCAAGTTTTATTTAACTGGCCTATGAAAGTCACCTCCAAATCAATACTATTGATTATATTTCAAAGCTCATTAGGAGGACAGTTTGAAGCAAAGTGGCAGATTATCAGACTTTGCTTTAGATTATGTTTGTCAGTACTGTATTTTAAGACATATTTTTAAATAGCATGGTTTTGAAGCTTCATTTGACACAACTTTGAACACTCCAGTCATTGAGATATGTGTTCCATGCAAGGGCATTTTATTTGTTGTGGTGTAAATAAATCTGTTCTGCTCCAGTCCCACAAATACAGAAATCTGTATATGTACTGTAAATATTTTAAATGTCAATATGCATCTACCTGTATGTGAATCAATTCAGATGAGTCCATGACCCTTTTTTATGTTCACTTTCAGTGAATATTCACAGAGTAACTGGAAATATCGATTAAAACTTTGCTTATTAAACAGAATTTTAATCTCAATTACAGAATCCTTTGAAATTGCTCAGATTTATTTTTCAAATTATATGGAAAAGAATTTTGCTTTAATAGGAGTTGGGAACTCCTCTGATGGAAGAAATGCTCTTCAGGGGATGAAAGTGAATATTGAGTATATAAAAAGAAGTAATTTGAAACTGTAATTGTGAAGCAACTGAAATTGTCTTTGCCCCACAATAGATTTAATCAACTGTGTGTAACCAAGTGTAAGAGGGAAAAGAAAAAAATCAAACCACTCAAAAATGCTGCAGACAAAGGCATGGACTAAGTGCTTCAATTTTTTTTTTTTTCTTTCTGCTTGTTGAAGAACAATCACAAGTATTGTTGAGACTACTGTTCTCCAAGCCTGTGGTAGACCTCACAGAAGGATAAATTAAATGAAATAATTTGGTAAGGAAGATGGTAGCATATTCTTTTATTGAAAATGGTCACTTTTCTATCCTGGGCACAGTGGAATGCCTGCCTGCCTGTGGACACAGTGAGCACCCCTTGTTCCTGCTTGGACTAGCCCTACCTTTCCTTGGGTGCTCCAGAGAGTGTCCCAAGGGTCTCTCCAGTTCCACTGCCACAATTCCACCCCTTTTATCCTGCCAGAAGAGTGTTGGCTTTTAGGCTCCAGCCTGTCACTCCTGTTACCCAATTATTCTGCTCTCATTTAGACCCTCTCTGGAAGACAACCTGTTTATTTGTGGAGACCCACACTCTTGCATCTGCACAGCCCCAAACTGATGAGAATCTGCTAGTTAATACTCTGTAATCACCTGGAAATGAAAGTGATGCCATATCATAGCTGAGTCCCCAGCAGAAACTGCTCCACCTCGAATCCTCAGGGGCTATCTCCTTTATGATCTCCTGCTGACTTTTAAAACTTCCCAAGGACACGCTGGTTGGCCTAGCATCATAGTGTTGTGTTTGTGGTCTTCATTTCTTCACTCCACTGAACTGCAACAGCCAGATGCTGAAGTAAGTGCATGAAATCGTTTGTCTTTCAGCCCGAGCAGAGCACTTAGGACAGGCAACAGTGAGAGGAACTCGTGCTTGCTGCTACAAGGATGAGACTCATGTAAATCCCTTGTAAAGTGCTGGTGCCGTCAAGGATGAGCAGTGCTGGATTTGTTCATCCAGTTTGGAAAAAGTGAGAGTGCCAGTTCCCAGAATCCTTCTGCCCAGTTCTCCCCCAGCAATTCAACCTCTTCCCAGACAGAACTGAAGTCTCTCCCTTCTTCAGACTCAGCTACTGATAAAGAGAGAAGGGGGAAGGGACCTGTATTTCTCAGGTAGCAAAATGCTGCATGGTGCAATAACTGGAGTTCATGGCCACAGCAGACAGCTAAACCTGAGAGCAACCCATACACTGAGCTGCTCCTGCCTGAAAGCTTCTGAGGCAACCTTTCAGTGTGACAATACAGTTAAAATTCTCACAAACAGTTCGAAGGCAAAGGTCAGCTTTCAAATTGATTCCAGTGAAAAGTTTAACCAGCCAAGTCCTCAAAGGTAGATCATAAATGTATAAAAATCTATGAAAATACAAGATAGACTGTATTTAATTCTGAGTTTTTATCTCCATTTGACTTATGTGATTTCACCAGACTGAACAGTGACTGGGTAATTTTTACAATATCAGGGTTACTATTAAATTATATTTCCTATGCTCTGAAATACCATGCTGGGGCATGTAATGTTTGCTTTAAGCCTAAATAATAGTTAAATGTTGAGCTGCACCCTTAACTTAATCAGGCTGCTTGTTAAATACTTTTAGGGATTAGAGGTATGTTTTGGGAAAAAAAAAGTAAAATATATATAAATATATATGAATATATGTATAAATATATATGTCTGGCTATATATTAATCAAAATGCAGTTATGTCTCCCATTTCTCCAAATGATCTACGAATAGAAAGATTTAATTTGTTGGACAGATTATTGAGTAGATTATATTACTGGACAGATTGAATTTGTTTGACTACAGTTAGATCAAAGCAGGAAAGAAAATGGGCAGATACATAAGCATCTAGACTAGAGATTATTCAGTTGTTTAGAATGTTTTTGAGGTACTTCATATTGGACAATTCATTCAATTAATAAAATATATGCTGTCATTCTGATTAGAGCTGAGCAGATTATTGTCAATGAATTTAGTCTCTTTGGATCAACAGTTTTCTGTGAAAAGATCTTGAATTTATCTGCTTAATTTTACAAAAAAGTGGGTTTTTCCCTCTCTTTTTTGGCCTCTTCTGCTGGAATTATGCTATGAGGAAAACATTATGAATATTTTACACCTGAGTAAAGTTGGACCTGTATTAGTTGCAGTTTTTCAATGTATGAAGTTTGGGTTTGATTCCTTTTTGTTTTAGCTTTCTTTGTGAACAGATGCATGACTGAGGAGATCAAAGAACAGAAATTGTTATTCAAATAGTTAGCATCTGCCTGGACAGCAAGAATTTTTCATGGCACATCATTTCTAAAACCAGTAAGTCAGTGCTGGCTTTTATGGCTGGGTTTTAGGCTTCAGACTTATTTTCTTTTTAACACCTGCATAATCTAAACATGTAGGGGAAGTCAAAGCTCTGCTTTTCTCACAACCGCATTTTAGGCTTCCAGACTAGTGTGGTGTGGAAACAGGATGCCCCAAATGTGGAAAATAGTATGTACAGTTTATGACCACTCTGATATATTTGAACATACAACATAAAAAATTATTGTCAGCTTAAGCAGAGACATGCATATTTTCTTGGCAACAACAAAAGGAATAAAAAAAGTGGAAGAAATGTTTTTCTTTTAAATTTGAGCCAATATTAGAATATATCATATGGCATTCATTCTCCTATGCTTGAGACATTAAGTAAGAAACTCAAGACAAAAATATATTTTTTAAAAGTATCATTTTCAGTCAAAGGGGTAGTGCTGTTCCTTTTCATTTTTCCCCCACAAAATCTTGCTGATAGGAATTAGCTCATCTTTTCTCTCTCTTCTCATTTCAAGTTTTTTTTAATTAGCATTCTGCGTACTTGTTAGATTTCTTCTAGAACTGCTTGTTAGAGAGTGTTTCACTTTCTGCCCTATCTCAAAAACTGTGCTTACTGCTGTTTCTAATGTGTCTAATATCACTTCAAGTGTGTTTGTGTTCTGCTCTGCTTTCCTTCAGCATATTTGCCATGTGCTTTGGTTTTCTACATTGGCTTTTAACTATGTTTGTCCAAGTGATTATGTGATAGACCTTTATACTTCCTCTTAATTATTGTAATTTTTTTGTGTGTATATGAAATGGTGCTTTACAGCAGTTTTGTATATGTTCATTTGTGAACACTGGAGAGAGTTTCCATGTGCAATATGAGGCAATCTACAAAAGAGAGAGAAAAAAATACAACTGAACAAGTGGGGGTAAATGAATGTGGAAGATTTCTTAAACTCAGAATTTTGAGAACTGAAATTTCGTCTGGAATTGAATTGCTGCTGTGTGCATGCATGTATCTGGGGCAGATTTTCTTCTTTAGCCTAGCTCATTCGAATACCTAAGGGCAAGATGAGGGCAAGTGGAAAAGAAAGAAAATATCAAATATTTGTTGTCAAGATTGCAGCAAAGGCAGACAGAAAGAGGACAGCTGCAGGGAAGAAGCCAGGAAAAAGATGGAAATGTATAGGAGTGTCTACTTTACAGCTGAAAGAGTTATGCCAGGACCATATTAAAAATAAAAATCACAAATCAGAAACATAGTAGGGAACAAAGATTGGGAAGTATTACAAAATGAAGAGCCTACTCCTTTTTGCTTGTATGTAACTGAAAAGGAAGAGTAATAATTTCACCAAGTCAACTTTTTAATTTCTCTAGAAGATTGCTTGCTGTTTTATCTGGGATTGTGATAGAAGGCACATTTTATATTCCCTTTATATTTTGGCAGGGAGCTGACACTTTGTTATTTACATGCATTATGCAGTTATGTTTCATTACACAGTATAATAATATGACACAGCTAAATGACAAAGTCCCCAGTGAACATTTTAAGCAGTACACATCCCAGGACTGCAGTAAACATGCTAAATTACAAATTCATGGACTGGTGAATACGGCCATTCAGCGATATAGGAATAGCTCATCTTAATAGACAGTGTGTGTTGTTGAAAGGGCAATAGGATAGTGGTTTATTTATTTATTTACTTAAGGGCTGAGATTAGAAGCCTTCAAGGAAAGAGTATGCAAATTTATTTATAGCACAAGCCAGAGGAAATTTGGAGCTGTAAAGAATTATTCAGAGTGGGAAAAATCCTACAGACTTTAATGATGTTTTCGCCACTATTTTCTACAGTTACTGAAGAAAGGGCAAAGGTACTCACAGATTAATTGCAAATTAAAGGCAAGATTTAGTGATGAAATACTAGATTTTATTAGCAACTGATTACTCCAAGAGCTCAGTCAATTAAAAATAACAGCCCCAGGAGGCTACACATGAGTTTTGAACTTGGTCCCTCTCTTTCTACCTATTATCTTACTTGTCATCTTCTCATGCCCTTAATGTCTGCATGATGTCACACCATTTTATTTTTTGGTGTAAGAAATGTCACTTTTGTTCCTGACTTTTGCTAAGAACTGTAAAAAGAAATGTGGCTGATGAAAAAGAGAGATAAAAACAAAAGGCATAATCTACTCTTTTTTTTCTTTCATTTCTTTTGTCTAAAAGAAGAGAAGGCTAAAGGAATGGGGAGGTTGTGGGGTTTGAGAGTAGGGGCAGGATACAATCATCAGCTACAGAACAAAACAAGGATAACAAATAATTCCCAGCCTTTTACTTAAAATACACTTTGTTTTTAGGTTTCTAATTATTGTTCCCCATCCTGGAAGGGGAAAGCCAGGTTAGATGGAGCTCTGGGCCACCTGGTGTAATGGCCCATGTTAGTGGATTTGGATCTAGGTGATCTTCAAGGTCCCTTCCAACTCAAGCCATTCAATGATTCTGTTTTATGAATCTGTTTATCTAAAGCTACTATTGATTCTGGATGATTATTCTATATAAAGATTTAACATCCATCTTTCCCAAAACAGTGTGTTTTGCTTTTCTGTATAGACTGTGCACCTTGAATTCTCTCCCAGATACTGACTGCCTCCTCTCTAGTCAAGGATCATGCTAATCATCTGTCAATCCCTTGCTCTGTAAGATTTTCAAGCTGGTGAGTCCCTTGAAGCTACAATGATCCCAACCTATATACGCACAACCTCGGGCTAACAGCTTCATGACTTACAATAAAAAGAGAACAAATTATTCTAGAAGGTCATAATGAAGGTGATATAGTGCAGACTGTTGAAAATAGTGAAGTGAAAGTGATAAGAAGACTTTCTTCAGAAAAGTGAACCAAGAAAGTCTTTGTTTTGCATGAATTCTTTGGGATTATATAAAGACAGAAGATTGCAGAGTTGAAACCATATGTGTTTAGACAAAAATAACTTAATTACTGTAGGTTAACTGAGAACTGGCTCAGAAATCTAAGAAGTTATGAAAGCACCATAGTAACAGGAGAGTATATGCAGTAAAGGACAATATATCTTTAAGATCAGAAGTTATATTCTGTATGCAGAATGGCTTAGCAGAATGGGAGCAGTCTGGATGGAAATGTGTGATAGAGAAGGTACAAACTATGTTATAAGGAAATCGATAAAAATGTGCAAACCAGTGTGAAAAGAGACAGATCAGGAAAAGTTTGTATCCATAACAATTTCTCTTAAAGAGGCACATCATTAATCATGAACACTTCAATTACCCTGGCATAGACTAGAAGAGAAATTGTGAAATAACCATGAAAAGTTATTTCTGGAGGTAAAATGGAACTATTTCTTTTCAAGTCTGCTGAGCGATCAAGCAGGCCAGACATGTATTTGGATGTATCCCCAAGAAAATAAATATATGTGATTAATGAGATAAAAGTTGATAAGATTTGATTCATGTGATTGTAGAGCAACAGCATCAAATTTTAGAGCGTCAAGAGAATATTCATAAGGCTAGGAAAACAAAAATATTGTAAAGGTACTTTAAAAATGTACAGTTTGAAGAATGTGAAATATATTGAGAATAGGTACAAAATATTAAAATATGTGCTAAATCCATGTAACAAAAAAGGAAGCTTCTTAGGATGGAAAGAAAAAAGATAAAAATCTATTCACAATTGTACAACAATAAAAACAATACCTGGGGAGATTCCCAGGTGGCATAAATATAACTTCATTTCTTTGGCCCTTTTAGAATAGCTAGAGATGGTAGAGTGTTTCAAGTAAGATTAAGATATGAAAAAAAATCAAACAAAAAGGAGATTTATAAGTCAAACGTTGCACAGAGAAGATTATACTAGAAAAAAAAAGTGATAGAAGAAAGAAATTAGAATAGCTACAATGAAATACACACCTCTAGAGCAATTTCTGTATGAGAAAAAGCTTTTGTTTTCACAAATATGCAAAACGGGTATTTTTTTTTCTGTTTATGATTCCTGCTGGTTTTATTTGTAATTCCACCATGAATTAAAAAGCTCAGATCATAACAAGGTACATGTAGACAATTTAAAGCGATGTCTTCATGCAAAGCATATTAGACAGAAAAAATTTCTATTAGTTTTATGCCTGGTGTGTCTACCGACTAAAACACATCATAAATTTTGTTGAAGTGAATGTACTGTATCATACAGTTCACAAATAAAACAAGAACTGTAGGAGGTCTTTAAGCTATTTAAAGAATTTCATGGACTTTAAAAGCCTCTCTCTGTGAATCATGTTGTCTTTACAAACACCCAAATTATTTTTTTTAGGGGTTGACAAGCTGAAAAACTCCATATAAACCCAATGCATTGATGTTTCTGTGATATTTTGTAGGAAAGCTAAGAAAAGTTTTCTCTATGGCAATAGCATACAGCTTAGCACAGAGTAATAAACAAAATGAGAGTGAGTGCCTTACTGTGATGTAGAGCTCTATGCTATAGGAAAACTGCTAAGAATGTGGGTAAAAACTAAAGCAGCAACTAAACATTCATTTACTTCGAAAAGAAAGAATTGCTTGTGAGGTAAGAGCACCCACGGCAAATGAGAAAGAGTTGGGTTTTTCACTTCAAAGGTTACAAAGAAACCAGAGAGTATCAGAGTCAGTTCCACCGGAAACTAACACTTTGTCATGACCAAAATGAAAAAGCTGCAAGGCTGACTGAAACTCGGCTATGTCTCACATGTGTTTTCAGCAAAAATTTCCAGGGCACTGTGATATAAAAGCAACATTCTAAAAGAGAAGTTATTGGGAAAAAAAATGTATTTGTTGTTATATACAACTGTGAAAACACTGAAATTTTCCACATAATCTCTAAAAAGAAATTTATAAATTGAAAGCTATGATGAGTTTCAAAGTCTATATATTTTGTAACCTAGGTATGAACACTTTTTAAATGATAAACTTGTTCTGATTTCTTTGTCAAATTGTATTCTGTGAAGGAATAATTTTTGGCCAGAATTACCTTTTTAGTACAGCTAACATTGAAGAAGGTGTTGGGACGAAGGACAGCAGTGACTTCTCACCTTGGAGCAGGGCTCGTGGGCCACAGGAAAGAGAGCAGAGAGAGAAAGAAGATGTCTTCTGGGGAGAGCAGAGAAGCCTACCTAGCAGACTTTCCAGACACAGAGAAGGGCTGTGTTTCTAGACTTCCAATGAGGTGAGATGACCTGTCATGTGCTGCATTCTTATCTCTTCTTCCCTTTGTGTTATCTTACCATTTTGCTCTGCTCCTAAATTTTCCCACTGGATCAAGAACTATAAGCCATTCTAGATAAATAGATGAGAAGTAAGAATTGCCATGAATCAGTCAAAAAAACGGAAGTAGAACTTAAGTGCGAAATGTCAAAATAAATTCTTCTTCAGTGCTAGAAAGCCTAAGATACTTATGTAGTTGATGCCTGCTTTTAAAAGAAAGATATTCTGCCTTGCAAGAGAGGATGGGGATCATGGACCTGTGCACACTGAACCTCTCTCCCACATCACCTGGTAAGAAGACCTGGATAGAGTGCATGCCAGCTCTCAGTTTCCATCTCCAAGCAGCCAATTCACAGCTTGGGTGCAAAGCAGCTGGTGTCCACTTAGTTTGCACCTTACCAAGGACTGTGGTGGGGCTGGGATCTACGTACAGCCTGCCACTTACACTACAGACATGAATTCTTGTTTCCTTGGTGTTTCTATTTTTGGATTTAAATTGTTTGCATGTAGGCTTTCTACTTTTTAACTTATGCAGTGTGCTGCATATCAAACAGATTATGAAGATATTTCAGGAGAGTAGATGAGTAAGTCTTTGTACAGACTGCAGCTGCCCAGGTGCTGGCCAGGGGATGCAGGGTGCCCTCTGAGAGGAGACCAGAGCTGCCCTGTGCTGAGCATGACCAGCTGCAGCTGTTTCCAAAAGACCCAGTGCAGGGCATGGCTGGGCCTTGCAGCCAAGGTGGTGGTGACTCTGAGAAAATGTACCTAAGGAAATGCAAAGGACACCACTGACACAGAGGAGAAGGGATGAAACCAGGGAGAAACACCAGTGTGAACGTGAAAGTCAGAGGAGGAGGAGGAGGAGGAGCAGCTGGTGCTCCATGTTCCATGGCAGATATCCCCACTGCAGCCCTTGGAGAGGGTAGGCTTTCCTTGAATGAACTGCAAACTGTGAGGAGGTCACGCTGGAGAATAAAGAAAGTGTGGAAGGAAGAAGGAGCAGAGAGAGCAGAACCAATTACGTGCTGACCACAGAGCCTCCTGCCCCCATCCTCCTTGCACTGCTGGGGTGGATTCAGGAATGAGAGAGTGCAAGTCAGCCTGGGAGAAGCAGGAGGAGATACATTAATGTTTGTCTTCATTTCTCACTATCTGCATCTGGTTTAATTGAAGAGAAATTAATGCTAATTTTTCTTACATCAAGTCAGTTTCACTCACAGTCGCAACTGGCAAGTGCTCTTCCTGTCTTGACCCATGAGCTTTCTTTTTCTCATTTTGTCTTGCCATGGAAAGAGGGTGAGTGAGCAGCTTGGTGGGAGTTAGCCAAGGCTAACCAGCATGAATTTGAAAAATTAAATGAGGAAATTGAAGCTAAAATTCAGAATGAGAGAGACAAATAGTATCTAAACAGTCACAGAGAAGTTCAGGATAGAATTTCCCACAGAAATGCAGGACTTTCCATTTCCGTCCTGACTTACTGAGAAATTGGCAGTCCTGCTACAAAGGTCTGCAGTTGACTTAAAGAAGAAAGGGAAGGGAGGGATCTTCTGCCTTTCCATCAGCAATGCCTTCCTGCTCACAAGGATAAGGTGAGATAGAGGGAAGAGAGCCTATTATTTTCCTTGGATACTTTCCAGCTGTGATAATTAGTTTTTGTTTCTGTTCAACACCTTAATATGGCAAAATTACTGTAAAGGTTTTGCTGTATATAGTGGCAAGAAACTTATGAACATTCAAATGCAAATTGAATAATTCTGATCTTACTTAGATCAACCTGTATTCTCCATTACTAGCTTCTGATAATGTTACACACAAAAGTTTCCAGTTCATAAAAACACAAAAAGAGTCAAAATTATGACCCTGAAAATTTTGACACTTCACAAACTGTCACAATACAAATAATGCTGTAACAAAGCTGCAAAGGTCTAGAAGATAAATGTTTTAACTCATATATACTTAGAGTTTAAACAGAACAGTAAGAAAGATTGGCAAAATCAGATTAGGAAATATCCTTGATAATAAGGATTTTTGAAACTTTTACCTTTTAATTTAGCAATCTAGGCGGTGTCGTAAAGTGTCATAATGGAGTGTCTTAAAAAGTGTCTGGATTAGGCTAAACTATAGAATGGAGCATGATGGAAGAGAGATACATGCAATAAATAGAGGAAAAAGCCTCAGGCACAGAGCAAAGTTGTGTAAAGAGAAAACTGGGCACACAGAAGTGCACATATACAATACAATATTCCTATATCCGTGTTTACTCTCAAGAGGTATTCTTCTGAAAAATAAATTACAGCAGTAGGTGAAAAGCCTACAAGGGAACCAGATAGATGAACAGTGCTGCAGAATTCTGTCTCCTGTACAAAGGGAAAGGATACATCATAGTTACTGTCACAATTGACTGTTTTAAAGAATTGAGAGCAAGTGCAACTGCTGGGCTTAAAAAAGAGTAATAACAACTGTCTTAGTGACACTGCAGCTTGTAAGCAGCTGTGGCATTAGGTTGGTGGACAGAAAAAGACCAAGCATATCATCCATAAATCATTGAGCCTAAGCAGAGATACATTTCCTTGGCTTTTCAACCATCCAGGAAATCAACCTAGATCTTCAGTAGTACAAATGAGAAATACTGCACAAGGGCAGCCACAGAATCCCAAGTTTGTACAAGGCAGATTGAAAGAGTGTCTTCAACTTCAAAGTGCCAGTTTGTACTTAAATTAGGAAACTCATAAGCTATCTTTTAACTATCAGTTCAATTGCATACGTTATGTAGGTTAAATGATTTTTCCACATTTCAGACTAATACATTCATCAAGCTACCTTTTTCTGTGTTGTCACTGAACATGCTAGTAGAGGTGACTAGGAGCAGGTTGTACATTAATCTTGGTCTTGCTTACAGGCCCTCAGTAAATATGGAAAAAAAATAATTAGGATGGTACAAATTCAAAAGATGTATAGAACCTGTGAGACTACAGGCCCTTTCAACATGTGTTTAAAGGTTTCATTTAACAGATACAAATTTTAAATAAGCAGATGGTCTCCAACAGCCCGTACACTAAAGATACTGCACTAATGTGTATAAATCAGTAGGAAATGCAAATATATTCAAAAACGTACAGAAAACAAGTCAGAAAAATGTAATTCTATTTTTTAAAGGCTTTCTATCAAATCTAGAGCTTGGAAAAATTATGCTCTCTCCAGCTCCCTGTAAACAAAGTATCATTCAGTGCAACCCGCAAAACCTCACAAGTATTTTTTATTTCCCAATATAGTCTTGTACCTCAACTGTCAAAGGCAAGAATAAATCACTGTTTAAAGTCTTACCTCTCTGACATTCCTGGTTTAGACTGAAATAGGTATGCTGAGTTGATCTTTTGAGAATTGAAGGAATCCTTCACCTCAGACTTTCTTTTGGCTTAATGTAACAAGGTTACAGAACAGAGGTTCCTTCACCTTTGTATATCCTGCTTTCAGGTTTGGGTTGCTCTTTTTTTTCATGCTTCATGCGTAGCACATGGCAGCAAAGGAAGATATAGTATTTATCAGAGATAAATATATTCCATAAAGAAGAATGCATAGAAAAAGAAACAATTGTAAGTAATGAAGCATCTTTGTAGACTGTCTCTTGTACAGTAGACAGGTACATTTCAAACCTGCCAATGAAATTATTCCCTACTGAAAAAATTGGTAAAACTTTTTTTGGCAATGAGAGATTTTCCAGATAAAGAATTTAGGATATGGCCCTATGTGAACTATGTAGGACTTTAAATAAGGCTTATGGCCTGATGGGTGGTTTTGTGCTTAAGGCTTTATTTACAGTGTGTATTTGTATATTCAATTCTCTACATTCATTAATTGGACTTGTTGCACAGTAGCTTCTTCAATCCTTCTTTCACTTGTACTGAAACACATAAATGAACATAAATTTTTTGCATGTTGCAAAGTGCTCATCTTATTCCTTGTGTTATGCTTTTAGAGGCTTTCCTGTGAACTTTTTCTCTAACCCTGATACAAAATATCATTTTACCAGAACTTCAAATTCCTCATTTGTGAAGAACTGGACAATTGAGTCTGCATGTTACATGCCCTGAAGTGGAAAATAGTAAATAAAAGCAGAACTTTTCACTTTAAAATTCTATCTTTAAAAAAATTAAGTCAAGGCAAAATAAAATTAAGGCAAACTGATTTTTTTTTGTTTGTTTTGTGTACTGATTTCCACTCATCCTTCCCTGATACTCATATGTTATTTCCCTATTTTCTCTTTTCTAAAAGTATGTACTTTGAAAACTATGATGCTTAAATTGTAAATCATTGAATTTACCTCAAGCCATAGGTACAGTAAAAGATTGGGAAAAACAGTTCCTCAGCTAAACCTAGTTCAAACTTTTCTTCATTAATAGCCCACAAGCATTCAACTTACTGTCCTTGCACCTGTTGTACCATAAGATGATATACCATCAAATTCCTGGATAATTAACACAGAAATTTATATATGCTTCCTAAAAAAACATGTAACATTTCATTGTATTACATACAAACGTAAAAAAAATTGGCGGAGAAGTTCTGTTTGTTCTACCAGTTGTTTTTCTCTGATAATAGTTACACAATTCTAAACATGCTCTTGGTGCTTTAGTTTGCTTTGTTTCATGAACCTGTGTAAACTACAGTACCCAAAGGTCCTCTTGTTATGGTGTACGATTTATCTGCTGCAGTTCCACCAAGATTTCTTCTGTGTAGGCAAGACACATAACACGGGTAGGATGAAGTGAATGTGCCACAAGAGAAACATTTAGAGAACTGATAGAGTTCCCAAGTGCCAGGAAAAGGTAAGAAGCGGCTGGCGAGGTACTCAGAATGAGAGGTACTCTAGTTGTTGAGGGAAAAAAAGGTATTTCCTCTGTTTAAAAATAAAAAAAATGTTACAACATTCAAACAAGCTTCAATGTCAGCTCAGCAACCAGCATTCAAAGATTGGTTTGCAGAGGTTCAGATGTTACCACAAAGAGAAAGAGTGGGAGACGCACATATACACATAAAAATATGTCATATTTATATATTCTACCCAAAACCTCCAAAAGAGGTGTTAAAAAAAACAAAATAGGGATGTGAAGTCGACCATTTTCATTCATTGTTTAGCTCTTGCAGATATGTGTCCCTACAGTTTTTCAAACATGTATCTCTTTCCTTACTGTAACTCATTTTATGTCCCTTATCACATATGCAAATACATGAACTGCAACTCATTCTTCCACTGAAGTAGCTGGTGTCAAAATAGTTCTATAGTTACCTTTATCAATCACCTACCAGGTTGTGACTGGTTAATAACCTGATAACAGACCTTTTACAGAACAACTAATTTTTAATTTTCCTTTTTATCTAAATGAAAGAGTATAGATGAAAGAGTATAGAGTATAGCTGTGGTCATCTTAAAATTGTATTAGAAACTTTATATTGCCTGTCACATACAACGGGAAATTCCCTCAAACTCCTAACTTACCTGAAAAACAAATATCAACATTATCATTTCAGGAGCCTTTTGTCTATTTGTTTCATGAAGACATGTTTAGTACATTTTCCTTATATCTGTTGGTGTTTCTTCTTCCTTTTTTTCAGGGCTGGGGATGAATAACACAAATTGAATGTATTGAGTTTTTTAGGCTCCTCCTTCTTTTAGAGATACAGTAAAAAAATAAAATTCCTGTCTTACTGACACATAAGACAACTACATGACCTCAGTGAGAAAATGTTTGAATTATTTATAATTTTTAAACTAAAATGACAAGTATTGTACATATAACAATGCGCATCATCAAAGAGCACTCTTCTTAAATTGCCTCCTCATTATTTACACAAGTTTAGGAAAAATGAGTATGTACTGGTTGTAAATTATTAATTTTATTTTAACAAAAAATTAACCAAATAAACACTTACTATATAATATAACAATTATATAATTTTTTCTCCTCCAATAATGAACT
Source organism: Cichladusa arquata (assembly GCA_026413545.1). Taxonomy (NCBI): domain Eukaryota; kingdom Metazoa; phylum Chordata; class Aves; order Passeriformes; family Muscicapidae; genus Cichladusa; species Cichladusa arquata. Next base: position 97,045,252 of record JAOTQP010001286.1, on the reverse strand, counting down.
GAGAGCTCTATTTTATGGGAAAGACATAAGAGAGCAGTCTCCACAGAAAGGAATCCATGCTTGCCTTTACTAAGTTCTTTTTCCAGGTTGCCTATCACCAATTTTATGTTGCAGCTGGGAATGACATTAAATAGAGCAAAATACATTTTGCCTGCAAAGAAGCTCATGAAATTTCCCATGTTGGCTGTGGTAGATTTGATCAGCTCATGAATGTGAAAGTAAAACAAAGAAAATCTCTCAGGCTCAGGGTTGTAACCTAAGCTTTTTTTTTTTAATCCCACACACAGAGACCTGCACTGAAATCTCAGATATCCACACTGTTCTTGCTTAAGATGATGCAAATTATATGTGCACATCTTTGGATGGTGTCAGTACCCTGTGAGCGTTAGGTCTAAGTGGAGAAAAGAGAATGTTCTAAATACTCCATGGATTAAATGGTGGTTCCAGTGAAGCCAGCAGGATCTTCAACTTAGGCTTCCACACAACTGAGATTTTATTCCAGTTCTTTTAGATGTGGGCTACTGCTTCTGTTGTACTTTTTTTTCTATTTCCTTATGATTTTCCTTGAAGTAAGTACTCGGGAAAGATGATACCCTTATTCTCTCGGAGACTGGTTTCTATTCCATCAGCCTCAGAGTTATTCCAGCAAGAAAAACCTTCCTCATATTAACATACCAGTATGCACTAGCCCTCTTCTGCAAGAATAGCTTCTGAGAGTTCAATCCTCATGCCTTTTCAGCTTTTTTCTTTTTTTCCCCCCCCAATGCAACTATCATATGTTTGGACAGGTGAATGCTATAGCTCAAAGACTGCAGCAAATTTCTGAGAAAGGACAGCTTAGGATGCTTACCCAAATGTAGATCTGATCGGATTGCTATGAGACTTATTCTATGTTTAGAACTAAAGAAACTAGATAGTTTTGTCCTGTGATATTGATGTCTCTGGTGATTTTTTTCTGTAACCAGCCAAGCTAAAGGCGCCTTATGTTTCTGTGTCCCTAAGGAACTTTAAATAGGCATTGGTATTGAGAGGGGAAAAGCACATTCTGTTTTAATTTTCACACCTTTATATAATTCATTATGGTTGTGTAAGAGCTCCATAACTTGGATATATTAACTAACACAGGAGCTATTTCTACCACAATTGCATCAAAAGATGGCCAACATTCATGTTGTAAAATTGAGTCCTTTGGTGCTGCCTCAAGGCTTGTCCTCACAATATTGATTTAGATTATAGAACTTAAACCACATAAATAAATATGTTTTCTTTATAACTGTTCTGTATTTATTGTACTTTTACATTTGTTTCTGTGAGTTAATACAAACTGTTTTATACTTAGCTCCGGTCTTCTTATCTTCCATTGGCATACAAACTTTCTATGCTCAAGTACAATTATATTATAATACATAAAGTATAGATTAAGACTTGAATGTCTGTAACTCATTATATGACAACATGACAATTTTATGGTACATAATGCAACCCAGCAGTCAAGTATTCCACTCTGCCTACTGGCAACGCATAAGGAAGGAGAAATTACAGGAGGGACTGTCCTGGAACTTATTTTCCACACTGAAAATATGCAAAAAGGGGCATATTTATAGACTTTATTTCATGACATGACAGTTCCTACTTCAGTATGAAGGAACATATCCCCTGCAGAAAATATTTATTTTTTTATCTCAAATGCTATTTCATGCTTGAAGGATCCTTGTAAAGTTTTAGTCCATTTATGTGCAGATTTCCACTGTCCTGTTTGTCACTGTCCTGACCTCTCTTGCAACTGCTGGAACAAATATTGCCAACAAGAGCCAAAGAATAATAAAACTGTATGGTATGGTACACACAATCACATTTGTTACATGACTAATTCAGGAAACTTGACATGGTTGACAGCCTAACAATATGAAGTACAGGTGATATTTTTCAAGGTCCTCTTCATTTATATATTTTATATGAACACCTTATTTCACTTAAGCTGTTTCAAAGAATTGAAACAATGCTCGATGGAAAGAAAGCAGGAGTGCAATTAGAAATGCATGAAGGTTAAAACTGGTAAGTATTGACCTTTCCTACAGGCATGTTCTATAATCAATATACTTTCCTTTTGATTCTGTTTGTGCGTCAGGTAGCTGTAACGTCTTGTGACATCAAATGTTAATAATCTCAATATCCACTGGGTTCCAGTAGACATTTTATTATCAATGACTAAATATCCTGATGTGATCCTGAAATACCTTGCCTAAATCTATAAATGTGGAGATGGTTTCAAGATCCCATCTTTGAAAGACAGAAAATATTTATGCTATATATAGTAACAGAGTTTACCAGGACCAGAAAAAGCCAGAATCACTAATCAGAAGAATGAAAAAGCTTTTAAAAATACACATCTTTAAAACAGAGTGTCACAGAGCAAACTGGAAGTAAAATCTGGTAAGGGAAATATGAATGATCTTAAAGAGAAAAAGACTGAAATTTAAAACATGCAATAAAAAAAAAAAGTTCAGAGTAAAAGTTGCTATGGGACTAAATATACTAAGAAAACTTATAGTAATTCTTGTATGGTGAAATAAAGGCAAGGGCCTTGCAGTGGCATAATCTGATTGAATTTCAAGATATGCAACTGAAGATGTGAATTTTGAATGCCAGAGACTGTGATCTTACACAAAATTTGCTGGTAAGAGAAAAACTGAAATTGTCCTTCTATAATGAGTTTCTCCTCCCAGTGCAATGTTAACAAAAGGTAACAACAGAAAATATCTCATTTATTATCCAAAGCCTGATAGACCTTGAGTAGCTTCATTAGCTTCCAGTCCAACTTGGTAAAAGATGTTGAAGGATCCAGGATAATAGAGTCTAAAACTCTGGAAAAATTTGTAATAAAAATTTGAGATCAACTAGGGCTCTGCTCTTGTTGAAAAGGAATTTGCAGTTACTTGCCTTTAAATAAAAAAAAGGCCAAATACCCACTTCATAGATGAGTTATTCATAAAAATCCCCGTCTCCACCCCAGTTCCTATGAATTCCACCCTTCTACCAAGCAAAAGCAAATTAACGATTGCAGAAAGTCTGGCACACCCACAATAAAGCTTTCCTCTAAGACGTGCAGTTGGGCCCATCATTTGTTTGAAATGTATTTTAGCTGGCAGTCTTGTAAGAAGTCAGCTCTCTGAGCAGAAAATGTAGAAACCTCTTTTGATGCCATCATTAGTCAGGCCTGTTATTTAGAATGCCTAAACATTTTTTTAAAGTGATTGAAGACAATGACATTTTAAATGTAATATCCCGACACTCTGCTAATGTGTTCTTAGACATCTATTTTATCATGAGCGTATTTGGGCCACATGAACAAGATTTTTTAAAGGAATCATCTAAAAATTACTATGCAGCAAGTCTGTTTTCCCTGCACTTGGTATGTATCACACATAACAAGTTCAAGTATAAGTGTTGCTGTAACAACTCCTTGAATCTGACACCTGATTTTTTATTATGTTTAATGCATGTTGAATGTAAGAAAGGGGAGTTTGGTCAAGAAACACAATGAGCTAGTAGCAGTCATACAGAAATACAACATAATATGGTGTCTTTAAAGTACTATCTCAAAAGACAGTGACCTGGAGAGAAAGCACTAAAGCCAAAGAATAATTTGAAACTTGCATTCCTGCCATCAGACATAAAGAAAAATTTAAAAAAATATATCTGCAGCACAGGTGTTTTATGTGTGGTCTATTTCAGTGCAGCAGTATATGAATGACACTGGGAGTCACATCCTGCAGAGATAGAAAAAGTTGTTGATTTGTTGCTAAAGCTGCACTTGTTTGTGCAGGCAAATGACAGTGAAGACTGTCTTATCCTCACCTGGTGAAGTAGTCCAGGTGGCAACCATTCTACCCTTAGCCACCAGCTATATTCCTTGATACATCCTGTGTGCAGAAAAGGCTGTTCCTATCTTCCTGCTTGCTTCAGGCTGTCCATTTAGTTGTTATATTTCTTAAATTTTGTTTTGTACCTTAATTGCAAATCTATATAAAATGTGAACTTCTCTGGAGTGAAAATGAAGATGTTACAATAACAGAACTGGCAGTTGAATGATATGTTTCAGACTATTGAGTCGTTCTTTTTTTTCCTACTTTATGTTTGCATTCACTATCTCAGATTTTAATAATTTCATAGCCCAAAACAAGTCCATAGTCAGGTACTTTGCCCTGCATTTCAGCTTATTTATTGGACCTCACTGGCATCTTGAAGGCCTCTGGCCCTCATAACTTAGTCAACTGTTAATTAATCAGCGCTGTTAATGAATCACCACTGTTGCAAGCAGCTTTCAATTCAGAGAGTGTTTCTATCCACAGGCAGTTGGCTTAATCTGCCACAGAAAATTTCACGAGATGATATCAAACGTTCTAACAGATTGCTACTATCTTTGAGCTCTCTTTTGCACAAGTATTATTGTCTCATATCACCATACACATGTGTGTATACAATTATAGTTTTCTGCTAACGTTCTTTATAAACTGATAGTACTTATTTCCCATGTTATTCTAAGAAAAAGGTTGAAAGAAGCAACCAGAACTTTGCATGTGAGGATCTAAGCATCAGTTACATTTTTAGAAAGAGTAGGAAATATGTGGGAAGTATGAAGGTGAACAAAATCTTACGGGATTTAAGAGTTCATTTTGCTATGAAGGATAAGACTTTATTTAAACATTCCTTCGTTTGTCTTGTGTAATCATATGACAGTACTCAACTGAACCTAGTAGTAGGTAAAAAGTCTATTTTCACTAGGGCATCCAGAGAGATACTATCAGAATTTTTGTGGAATATTTATGGGCCATTATTTATACAAAAAGCTAGATAATTTTTGCTGGCACCACTGAAAAGACCTTGGCACCCTTCCACTCTCCCTTTATTTATGTACATTGATAAAATCCCCCCTGGGCCTTCTCTTCTCTAGGCTGAGCAGTCAGAGCTCTCTCTGTCTTTCCATCATCATCTCTACCTTTATCCAATTACAAGAAGCAATGATTTTGTGTTTCTGTCAAATTCACTGATGTGAAAGGTGCAATTGGATACCACCCTGTTAGATGAAGTTTTTCTTTCTCCTCTGAAATGGTCATGGTAATTTGGCTTTAACAGTCTTCAGGTCCCTGAGGGTGCTACCTGAGCAGCCCCTCTCGTAACTCTGCCCTTAACTTTACATCTTCTTCAACAATTTCCTATGTGAAACCTAATAGTTTGTAATTTCTTCCATTGCATATCAGTTACCCACAGCCCAGGAGGCCCCTTGGACAAATCGATATGTTCCAGCAGGGTTTATCAGCTGTGTTCCCTGCAGAAAACTGGGGCACCAACTGAACAGCTATTTTCATACTTGTGAACAGTCTTCAGTTAAAAAAACACTGACGTTAGTTTTTTGTTATTCTGAATGCTGTGCTCTAGAAAGCAAGGGGGCAGGAGAAGAAACGACCTGTAACACTACATAGAAAATACATATCATCCCAGCACCACCCGAAGTTGGTTTTTAGGTGTTGTTTGCGTGCTTGAAAAGGCCATTTTCCTTCAATGGACAGTTTCTCCTGCCCAGTCAGGAGAGCTAAGTGAGGCATAATTCAATATGAAGATGTTTAAGAGAAGTTTAATTTACTTCGGAGAACACTTTATTGGGAAACATTACCAAGATGCAGTTTAAGCACTTGAGGACAATATTCTCAAGATAAACTACTTAACACTTCTTTTTCAGGTGAGTCTTTTTTTCCCCAAAGAAATTAAAAATTGTCCTTAGAGATATTCCTCATCAAGACAAATTCAGGAAGACTGAAAATCTGTATGTAATTACAGACACACTGTTAGTTATTTCCACTCAAAGAACACTCTTAATTTTGTCAACTCCTTGTGTTCAGCTGTTTTGCAAAAATTGATCAGGACATGCTGCAAGTGCATCAATCTCTCAGTCCTAATAAAAGGCTCATGGTTATAGCATCGAAATAACTGATAGATTTATATACATAAAGCTTCTTAGAAATGTGGTATCCACGTGAAACTTGAAGACTTTCAGTAGATCATAACTTTCCAGTCTTCATGTTGAATTTAAAGAAGGCATAACTGAGATTAAGCAAATCCAAAGTCAAGACCAGTGGAGGTTAATGTGTATCTGTGTGTGTGTTAAGCAAAAAGGTTTTATAAAACACAAAAGATTAATTTGAATGACTTTGAACAACACCATATAAATCCCTAGACTTATATATAGCATTTCCATTTTTTGACTTCTGATGCTTTCATTTATGTCTTCTTGACACATATCTTATCACAGCTAAAAATGGAGTTTGGGTGGCTAGTAGGAAGATGGATAGTCTGAGCTAGAAGCAACTGATGATGGTAGTTGGATGGTAGATAGACTTTGTGCCAGGCGCTGAGCATTCATGCGGCTGGTCTGAAGCTGCGAGTCTCTTTGAAAGAAAAACATCATTTAAAGGATGACAGGTGATGACTATCAGTTGAAGGAGTGGATAATAGTCTTTGGAAATGAAAATAAAACATATAAACAAGATCTGACACTTCACCAAGCATGCAAATTCATTTCTGAAGACAAATATGTCTGTCAATGGAACAGACTCTTCCCTTTGTCCCTCTTTCAAACTTTGATTTCCAGCTCAGATTTGCTAGATGCTTTTAAAATTTATTCCTCTGCTATGCTATTTTTGCTAGTTCCTTTACAGACTAGAACTGCAATTTTAATGGGTTCTAAAAATGAATCCTTTTATTTTTAGTACACAGAACTCTGTGTACTAAATGTAATGCAATAGAAGTTGCACAAAATACATGAATTTTAATATTTCCACTCTGCATTTAAGAATAGAAGGTGTTCACATTTTTCTTCAAAAACTAGTATGTAAAGCTTTTCTTTAAGTAAATGCTTGATTGTTTTCCCTTCT
>JAOTQP010001286.1:97025529-97038220 GCA_026413545.1 Cichladusa arquata | reverse complement strand
TTGTTTTCCCTTCTTGTGTTCCACATAATGGGAATGAGAATTCAGAAGATATTTTTGAAAACAATAATATTTATCACACAGCTGATATTTTGATTCATAACTCTTATGGATAAAGTGCAGGTTTCAGCTAAAATGGAACAGAAGTCTGCAAAATGATGTTGGGGAAATGATAGTAAAAATAGAAAACTCTAAATAAAACAACTATTAAAAAAAAATCCTACAATAAATTATAGAAATATTACTATCTTTTAAAACATGGTCAGTAGGTACAGAAATACTTCTGCTTTTTGAATAATTTAATTTGTACAAGATCTCTTCCCAAATTTACTACTTTGGGAAAAAATGGGCAATTAAAAGTGCCATAATGAAATTATTGTTTATGCATTACCCATGCTAATAATAATTTATAATAATTTAGAAAGTAAGCATAATCTGATTAAATTACTATTACAGTAATTTCTTAATATTGGGGTAGTTTAGGTGGATTGTGGATTAATTATGACATTAATGCAAAATACTATTGAGCAGATGCAGTCTAGATGCTGTAGTACAAGTAATAAACACCTTGGACTACATAATGAAAGTTGCAAATATTCAAAGCAGCACTTTGGACTGATCTCACTACAGCATTAACAGGCCAATTCTAAATACAAAAAAAAATATTTTAAAAAATTGAATTTAAGTTAATGTGGCTTCTGCGTTAATTCAATTATCTCTTCCTTCACAAAAAAAAAAAAAGGTTTTTCTCTACAAATCCTACTGTTGCAGAGTGATACCTTAGATACAAGCTGCTTGGCTACTCCTAATGTTCTCTTTACTGCTGAGGATCTCATAAAAACTGGAGAGATACGTCCCAGTAAATATTAATTTTCAAGATTTTCCAGTTAATAAGTCACACCTACTTGTCAAGCAGTAGATCCAAATGAGTAAAACGATGAATTTGTAAATAGGAGTGAAGCAAGTTTTCTAAGAAAAAATGAAGGTCACACTTCCGGATTATTTACTTAAAATGCAGATACATCACCAGAGAGGCAATTTGATTACACCAGTTTAATCATATTACCTTAATGAACCAGTCACCAGGAGCCATAGTGTGATTTTGAAGTTGAGAGAAGGTTTACATGACTCCAAGTGTTTCATCAAAACAGATAGTAACTACTCACCCATTTGGTTTTACTGAACTCATCTGTGTATCCTTATCAGGTACAGCAGCGCTGACAGATGGAAATACCTTTCACAGAGGAAAAATATAAGTATTTGGGCAATATACTATGAAATAATTTCAATAAAATAAGAGAATTTTCTTTGAAAAAATGCCTGAATACTTCTAAGCCTTTTTGCATAAATCTGAGTTGAAATTTTACATGATTTTATACATACAACCAAGCTAATGTAATGTAGAATCCAGTAGATAATAATGACCGAAATCAAAATCTTGCTCTGGGCAAAAAAAAAAAAATCTATCAAATAGGAAACTAAGAATTTATTTTTAATTTCAATAATATTTTTACAGTCTAATAATCTGCAACAGTAAAGAAATTTGTAATTAATAGTAGTAAAAATTTCCTTACAAACAACTTCTATCCCACCCATTCATTTCTCTGTTACAATGTTCAATATTCCAATGTTTTTCTGAGTCCTATGGTGAAGCCTTTCTCAGCTGCCACAGTATTGGTAGTGATAATAAGTCATCAGCAACCTGAGGACTTTGGAGGAAAGAGCATAAGGTTTGTGGTGGAATTTCTTTCCTTTCGTTCTCAGGTTTGTTTCTACAAGCTTTCTCAGAATGTTTTCCTTTCCATTGATCCCCAACTATTTCTGACAGAAAGAGCTGTTGTTTTCCATTCAATGGTTCCCTAAGCCTGTGGGACTATTGCTGCACAAGATACTTTTAAGGTACCACATCATGAGTGATTTCACCACACAATTGTTGTAACGAGCTAAACTCAGCTCAGGCTGTGCCAGCCTGGATGAGATCTGAGACCTGTGGCCTTCTACCAGCAAGTAATGGCAGAAAATCATATTCACTGGGCTAGACCTATCACCAAAGTGAACAGAAATTTACCTCTGACTTTCACCTGATGGGGTCTGGCTCAGCTCATGCGTTCCATGAGGTAAAATTAAAGGAAACAAAACTGTACTTGTGTTTCCTGAATGTAAAACAAATGGTTAGATTATGAAAAGTTCAGAGCACAAATGTCAGCTTTCTTTTTTTTAAACATTCAGTATAATTAACATTGCTAAGAAAAGGCACTGCTTTGGAGCTGGAGAGTATAATTGAAAGTATTGAAACACAGCAATAAAATCCTATTTTCTGTCTTGCTACATGGGAGACTTGAAATTGCCCATGTTGGATAATGTGTTCATGGGTAGAATTGGGAGAATGGAGGTAGGAAAAACAAGCCAACTTCCCAAAACCATAATACATTTTATATTTTTCAATCTGGAAGTTTTTTCCAAATAGAGCTCTTTTCTTATTCATGCAGGTTTTTTTTATTGTCATATAAAGAAGTGAAAGCTCCTTTTGAAACTGACATCTCTCCAATGTGGAATTAGAAATGTTCCTTATTAGCTTGCAGGATATCATTGATGCCACTGTATGTTCTTGTTGTTATTTCTTTGAATTAAACAATGTTAATATCTGTATTTTTCCATGTAACAGTTTTCCTCATAGTTGCTTACTTCACTCTTTAATGCTTCCTTGTTTCTAAATCTTCTTTGAGATAAATGAAAACGGGAAGAGAGTTATAAAAAATAACTTGAGATGAATAGCCACATCTGTCATAAATCTGGTTTTTTAATTAAAAATGAGCTCAACATAGTAATGCATTTTACTTTAATTATGATTTTGATGACCTTCTAAGAGCTGAAAGCCATTTCTCTTTATTTAATGACATGCATGTGTGTGTTTCAGGAGTTCTGTTGCTAAGTGATTTCCAGGGAAGCTAGTGAAGCAACATAATGAAGTGTCAGATAATATTTTGTCATGTTTTTATGGAATGGCATTATTGGACCACGAAGAGACCTGCCTCACATTTGCTAAATCTTCAGAGCTTGAAGGTTTGAGAGAGCATATCAAGCTCAAATTTGAAAAGAATGCCCCATCTCTTTATTTTGCCATATCCAGCTTGTTCATTTGACCATATAGTACATGAGGCTACAGGTAGGTAAGTGCAATTCATTTTTTCCTGTTACTTTAAAAGGTCCAAAGTATGTTTGAATCTTGTATATCTCTGTTTCTTTTCTTTCTCTTTCTCTTGGGTGCTCACTCTTTTTAATTTAGCATCACCATTCCTCTTTCCTGCAGCTTTGTTACTGACAGAAGTTAAAGTGCACTGCATCTGACATATACAGTGTATAAATTCAGCTTGAAGATACGGAACTTGTCAACTTCAGAGTGTATCTGCAGCAGGTGGAAGTGACACAGCACCAACTTCAGCTCAGCTCTGTCACAACAATGATGGAACTTGGGCTCAGCTCCACAAACAGCTTTAAAACACTGTTTATAACAGATTTCCTAAGTAATCTCCTTCACAATGGCAACCCAAAGGAGTGGGAACTTAAAATGGAAATGCTTAAGCAATTCTAGAAGAAAACTGGTGTAGGTTTCTTATACTGTATCATGTTTTAGAGAGGAAGGGAAGCCATATTTATCTTGGGATCAAGGATTTGGAGTCTTCAGTTGCAATGATAAAGGATATTAGTAAGCTACAGAGCATCTGGGTACCAGTTAAGTATACCATAAAGAAGAGGTAAATGATATATCCTTTAGTTTCAGATTATATGTGGTCTTAAAATGCATTTTTTAAAACTGATTATTTAAAATGGTTATTGACGTATTGCTTATATATGAGGGAAAAGGAAATGTTTTCAAGGATAACTGAGTGTACAGAATCCAGCCCTTATCAGATTTCAATAATTAATTAAATTCTCTAACCTTCCTTAAAGAAATTAACCACAAGTTGTTGTTTTTATTTTCTTTTTAAGACAGTGAAGCCAAAAGCATTGTATAAAACACAAAAGTTAAGATAAATTGATTCCGGGTTTGAAAAATTCAGGGAAAATTATAGTTTGGACATATCCTAATTTAGAAAACATGAATTTTGCAATAGCTTTTCTTTCTCACTCTGACTTTCCTCTAGATCTTCTTTTTCTCACTTAATAAAATGCCACCCCCACTGATCTTGCTGGACCAAAACCATGTTTGTATTATACATTATTAAAGCACTTTCAGACTCATGATATAGTATGCTTGGGGCTTTGCAGAAGCATTATTTTGCTTGGTGTTCCTTAAAAAATACCCAAGGGATTCTAAGGCAGTATTAGCTCCTCTTACAATATACTGCATAACCTATTTAGTTGTGTGGCATTTGATGACCAAACAAAATCAAAGGTAGTAGTGCTTCCTACACTCTACTTCAGAGTTACGTTTTGTAGGCAGGCTTTTCAGTCCCCACAGAAAAGGAATAATTTTCGAGAGATTGTATACATTTATTGACATTAAATTTACCAGTGGGGAAGTCACACAGGTGGTGGTTAAAGAGAATAGCTTACTGTTTCTCTGTGGGAGCGTGTACCAAAACTGAAAGTTTCTCAATTACTCGTGTACCTACAGCCTCAATGTACTCCTGCTACAACCTGCTCAAAGGGCAAACACATACCACTCTAATTTTTAAATTAAATCCTGTCTGTCTTCTCAGGATTGAAAGTAAAATATTCTTCATATTTCTGTGTGACAGAAGAGAATAGTTTTCAGCTAGAGATGAAGATGATACATGAAAGGGGCATGTATTTAAGTTGCAAAGATTAAATGGCAAATAAAACTAATACCACGCCGGTCTACTGCATGATATGTGGGTACCGTGTGTCTTGTGAGAGGACAGAGCTGTGGAAGAATTGCCTTTTTGCCTCATTCCCTTTGCTGCATGAGCCAGGTGGAGGTCTCCCAGAGAAAAAGTAGGTCTCCTCACAAAAACAACCAAACATGTTGAAGTAGAAGCCTGTTTTCTTCTTAGTTTATTCTGCTCTTTAAAGAATGAGAAAGACTGCAAGATAGAGACTGTAACAGAAACAAACTGAAGGGCTTCAGTAAAGAGCAGGGGGAAGCTAGGTAGCCCTCAGAGGCAGAAAGATTTTGCCCAGGAGAAAATAGGCAGCAGCTTCTGAGGTAGGGGAGAAGCCCTGAGGCAATATTCAACCAGCTCCGTTAACACTAAGACTTGCTGAATCAAGTGAAAGCAGAGTCCCACCATGCAACAATATGTTGTGCAGGCTGTTGTAAAGTCCTTTTGTTCCAAGGTTACACTCTAGCAATCCAAATTTTTCATCTCAAAAGCTGTTGTGTGCTAGCTGGTGTTCCAGTATGGAAAATCAAGGGCCTTTTGGTGACTTGTGTCATATTCAAATTTCAGAAATTTCAATACTTGGCTTACTAGAGATGTTTCACGTTAGGAAAACATTGTTAAAATTCACTGTTTACTTATACTCAGTTGGCACTGAAAGGTGCAAAACTTAAAATGATGCTAAACATTCATGTGTGAATGCTGTTCTCATCCCTGTGTCAAACAGGGGTGAGCTGAGGAAGAAGGGAATGTTTCCAGTGAACAAGCTGTTCCTTTGGATAGTGGGAGATGTTAGTGCTGATTTCATATCAGGCACAGGGAGTTTTCATCTGTCTGCTAATACTGCTATCAGTACTGGAAGTACTGATATAAGCAGTGACTTCTGGACTTGAGAGTCCAGATCTTGCCTGGGACCTGAGCAGAATCAGCCTAATTACTTAGTATTTCCAACAATAGTTACACAACTGACTGCTTTTCACAACTACACTTTATCTGGAGCAGACTGACATAATCGTGTCAGTTAACCTTTCCTTCTCTCTTCACACTGAAAGTTTAGCAACCCACATGTTGCCTCCAGATAATTACATAAATGAGTTATAAATACTTTATCAGAATATCAGGCATGATGGCCTGGGGTAAAATTTGTTAAATCCCTGAATATGTCCAGCATCTGATTATTTTCTGCAACAGTGTATTCTGTTCTGTAATAAAACAATTAAAAAAACTAGATGGGGTTTGTTAGTCAGAGTGTTTATCAATTCCTTGCTCAGGACAGATAAACATTTTATTGAGCATATGAGGACTCATTACACTCACACATAATGAAATATAGTCAGACATCCGACTAAAAGACAGAAAACAATGTAGCACATTGCAGTTAGCATATTCTTCTGAAAGGGCAATAGTTGGATGACTGGTACCTTGTTGTACCCTTCTCTTGTCTCCACCTTCACTTCACACCTTCTTCCCTAAATCAGATTTGCAGTAATACCCATTCTGTAATAGATTTATAGTAATTGAGACATATGATGAAGACTGTGTATTGCTGTGTTCTTCCCCAGTTTCATATGTGATCTTTGTTGAGGATTGCTACAAAACTGTGTTGAGAAGAGTGGTAGGTAAGCAAATATAAGGTTGTGTTGTGTTTTAACTCTTTTGTCTCCTTTGGGAGTGTTACACTCTTGAAAATCAGAAACTCCAATCCCTCTCTCTTGTTCTGTCACAATCCCCACATTTCAGAGAAATCTTGAAGTCCAATATGACAGACTCAGATATTTAATCTCAATTTATTTTTCTTAGTTTTGGCACCTCTGTAAGGAATGTCTCATTACATTTAAAATATAATTTCTTTTCTAGCCATGCCTTTTAAAAAATGACAAAGCATTTTACCAATCACTTATGAAGTGAAACTGCAAAAAGAATTTCTGCATTTTTTAAACACTAAGATGACATTTTATCTGTGGAGGTTTGCTTGCCTGGGTGGGAGGGGGATGTTTGTTCAGAAATAAAATCACTTCACCTGAGTACAGAATAAATACTTTCTGTATAATGAACAATATGAAAATTGTTATTGTTGCATCATTAACAAATGTCTTGTTTAGACACCAAAAATGCATTCTCTAGAAGTTGAGCTCTCGTTCACATTACATTTATTCATCTGAAATGTTTGTCTTTACAAATACACATAGAAGACAAAGGCAAGTCTTAGAACTGTATGTTTTGAAACATTGATCTAAGCATTGTTAATGGAAGTGTTATCTAAATCTTGTAGAAGTAATGAAAATTTCTCCAGGTGTTAAACCGCAGAATCTTCTGTCACTTTGATATCAGGGTTAGACAACAAAGTGGATTGCCTTGTCCATCAAAATATAGTAGGAGAAAATTTCACTGACTACCCAGGTAAGAGTGAAAAATATACAGGAAAGTTGATGTGGAATTTGTCAAATTTAAAAATACTAGCTGCTTACCAAAAAAATCAGAGAAACCAAACCAAAAACCCCCAAACCCTAAACCACTAATGAAAAGGAAAAAATGCCACAAACTAAGCAAACAAGAAAAACAGGAAAAAAGCTGGTAAAAGATGATGTAAAGATTGCATAAATTTATTTAATTCGAGAATAATTTTAGACTTGGATAACAATGTTGTTTTCTGAATGAAAGAATAATGACTTTATCTAAAAAGACACATTTAAATGCATTTGATTTAATTTCTAATCAATGCTTAGACTGAAAAGAAAATAATCATATTACTTTCACAGGGAGTCTAAAACAAAGGTGGAGAAAGTTTGGTCAAAAATAGAGTTGCCTTTAGCTCTGTTCTAGAAGCTTAATCATTATCTTGAGCTTTAAGCTGAGCTATGAGAAAAATAAAAAATAGGGTGTACAGTTTTGTTTTAGAATGATTTCCTTAAAGGCAACACATTATTTGGCTTGAATTATTGGGTGTAAGAGTGGCCAGATGGAAAATTCAATTTACATTTTATTTTAACTGATGTATCAACTATTCCATTGACAAAGAGAGGTGTTACTTTGGTGAGTGAGAAAAATGTTATTTTCTGCTTATAGTTGCATTAAAATGTTACAGTATGTTAGAAGTTTTCACTCAAAGCCTTTTCATCACTGTTGCTGTTTCCCAGACTCCTCCATTTTTAGCTGTTCCTAGAAGTGAGAGCTTAGAAGGTGTTACTATGGCTGACATTTTGCTGCCATTTCCTCCATCCCTCCCTGTATATTGATGAATGCACAGCGTATTAAAAGGGCTGCATATGCTAAGGACTTTGTCACCCCACTTCAGGGTCTTAATTGGTTTGCTGAGGCAGTACTGATATTTCCTCAGTTTTCTTCAACGAAACTGTCAGCTTAAGAGTACAAAAGTTCAATCCCTGGCTTCCCAAATCTCTCACCCTCATTAAATCGCCCTTTTTTTTTTTCCAAGAGAACCAGTCAAAAACCCAAAGCCTGTGTTGAACTTCAAAGCTGAAGAGGAACTTGTGCTCTGCTGTTTGAGAAAAACAGAAGAGGAGTAATTAAGCTATGTTTTGATTCATTTGAAACCCAATCCCCTAGCTCCTTGTTCCTCTTCTGCCTTGCTTACACTTTTCCAAAGGCAAAACCCCAATGTATTCACTGGCCACCAACATTTTTCGTGGACTTATGCTTTTCTCATAGATCTGGAACTACAGAACTATGGCATTGATTCTTTTTCTAGCTGATATCACAGAATGACAGAATAGTTGGTGTTGGAGGGGACCTTAAAAGTTCATTTGGTTCAATCTTCCTGCCATGGGTAGGGACATCTTCAACTAGATCAGGTTGCTCAGAGCCCCATGCACTCTGACCCTGAATGTTTCCAGGAACTGGGCATTTCTCATTTATTTGGGCAACCTATCCCAGTGTTTCATCACCTTCATTGCAAAAATATTTCTTCCTTATATCTAGTCTGAATCAACCCTCTCTTAGGTTAAAGACATTATCCTTTGTCTTATTGCAAGAGGCCCTAATAAATAGACAGGCCTTTCTATACAGACACTTGTGGAAGGCCTTGGTGCTCTACCATGAAAAAAGTTATTTCATAGATGGCACCTGTTCCCTGAACATGTTTTGATGGTTGCAGCTTCTGACATATCTATAATCTGAAATCTATTTTCTTTTTGCACAGGTTTCACTCCAGTCACTATTCTTTAGAACCTTCTAAAGAAACATCCATGGGACGTGAAATGCTGAACCAGGTCAGTGGATTTACAGCACTTTATTTTGTAGTGACACAAAATAAAATGACAAGATTGAGAAAGCATAAGAGTTGGGAAATCAATCTACTATTTTCACTGATATTTCATGTGCTGGTATTGAAAACTTTAGCACTCCTCTAGCAAGGAGTTTCTGGCCAGAAGACTTGCTATATATGTTCAGTGACATGGCAACTCTTTGTTCTCCTTCTTTAAAAATCTGGCAAAGAATAATAATTCTTTTTAAACTAGAAAATGTCTTATGGGCAGCAATTTAATTTTCCTATATTCAAAAACAACTACATTGTCATGAAGTACTAGAACAGCAGTATTTGAACCGGACAGGTTTGCATTTCATGACATACTTGTTTGATTTCCTATGTTATTTTAATAATGATATTTTCCCCCACCCTGACTTTTAAATTATATGTGAAATGTCTATTTTGTTTTGTGCAAATGGGAGTACTTTGAAAAGCCATTTAAAAAAAACTCTCCACTTTGACTGATGGATATTGATAATCTTGGCATGATCAAATAGAAATTTTGGAAGCACTAGCCACAAGCTTGGCTACTTTTTTTTTCTCTTTCCACAAGATGTAAATGAAGCAGCAAACATTGAGGAACACATCAAATATAGAGAAGTTTTCTGTAAAAGAGGACCTTTCCAGGAACAACGGGGAGTTAAAAGAGTTCCTGTTCTGAACTGCAGCCCCATAGGGCTAAAACTACATCTGATTACAGTTAAATAAATGCCATGGAGCAGGGAAAAAAGAAATTAGAAAGAATGTTTTTTATTATTTGCAAGTCATTCAATTTCTCCCCTTAGGCAAACAAACCATTATCTTTGGTGATGGCAAAGTCTTTGACATTATATGAAACTTTCTTATTTTACTTTAAGCCCAAAAATAATATTTCTTGAAGAGGTGGGTGAAAGAAATAAGAAATTGATAAGGGAATAGTTCAACTTTTAATTAAGATTAGCTGCAAACCGTCAGATTAATGATTTGCTTTATTTTTCCCTCAATATCAGAAATCCTGTATCAAACCCCTTGATTCAGTGCAATGTAGTTTACCATGCAGAGAAAATTCTGTTTTCCTGCATTTCCATAGCTAATCTTTTATTATCCTGTAGCCAGCTTTTACAGCCCAGAGCATTAATTTTTATCTACTGAGGAAGTTTTAAATGGGCATCAATATTGGGCACTCTTTCTTCCTCCCTTTTCCCCCTCATAATCAGAAAATACACTAAGCAGCTAAACTATGTCTAAATAGCCCAAAATAAATTAAGTCACATTTTTCCAAGCTGCATACTTTGGTGCAGTTCAAAAATCTTGTATTAATATGACAATTCCGTAATTTTGGTTTGCATTCTTTAAACTTTTGGACACTTTGCTCTGGCTCCTCACACACACACCTCCAAAATGCTTTCAGCTAATTTTCCTCTAATTAATTTCATTAGTTCGGGGCATGTGTGATTTCCACCCCACATGTTCTAATGAATTTTTCTGTTGAATAATCAAGATGTTGCAAGTGACAAACAGGCTGCCAGTGCACTGTAATACAACAGAGAAGAGAGTGCTCTTGCAGGATACACATCTCCAGAATGGCCTACTATCACTGCTGTGAAGTGCTGAGAACATTTGTAAGTGAATCCGTGTTGTTCACTACCCATTTCCTTCAGTATTTGTTCTCAGAAAGTTATGGCATCTAATCTGCATTGATGGGATTGTAACCCCAGAAATTTTTTGGAATACTGCTGTGTGCTCCAGGCCCTAAGACAAAGAGACTAAACCTCTTTCTACGAAGAAGAGTCACAGCATCTTGCAGTTGGTACCATATGGTTCAATTGACTGAATGAAAGAATTTAATTCCGACAAAGAAGGAAGACTCTGAGCTAACTATAATCATTCCAGTTATAAGAATAAAGAGGTGGTTTAATGATCAATAGCATTAAATCCCAACAAACAAAACTGTTCGGAATGAGGAAATGAAAAACCAAATTGCAAACTTTGTTCTGTTACCAGGAGTAGCAGAACTCCTATTAACAACTGCCTAAGATATCTCATCCTGGTAACTACATGTATTTCTGGTCTTTATCTGCTCTGCTCTCCCTCACAATTGAAAAAGAAAAGAAAAAAGTATTGGCAAAAGAAAGAGGACAACAGATAAATGAAATAGTAATTATCTGTTTTGAAGTACCTTCCATATGTGTGATCCATTAGATTTTTATTCTCTTCATTGCAACCTCATTGGTTTAAAAAGTATTACACTGTTAAATGAGAATTAGCTACTTCTCTGTTTATGTGCTACCCTTTCTTTGTATATAACTTAGTGAATTGGAAGAGCAGGAGCTACTAAACATATGGATCAGTGTCTATCAGTGTCTTGATTAGGATGCCAAATCATTAAGGCAGTTTAGAGATCTGGGATAATAATGCTAAGGTCTGTTAATTTCTACCCTACAGATTATCAGAACATGGATGAAATTGGAAGTTTAAGATCATAAAGATTAACTTTGTTTTATGAGAGCATCATATTGGAGGGAGTAGTTTCTTATTCAGTGTCCTAAAGCTGCCTTTCTGCATCTAGGATATTTTTAATTTAGTAATCAGCAGGTTCAGACACCATCAGTTTTGTTGCTGACCCACCCAGATCTTCCCTTTACAAGCTTTTCAAATGACAGTCTAACTGGTATGACCATTTTACTTACTATACAGCACTCACAAAATAGCATATCACTGTCTTTCCTTTCATATCCTGTCAGGATGCTTAGCCAGTGACTGAATTGAACCAAATGTGAAATTGTCGCTTGTAAAGTCTTCTCTAAGTTGACATAACTGTACTGGTCAAATCTGTGACAGCACATTTTCCCCCGAAATTCACTGGCATCATTGTCATCCTGATGCCAACACCTCATCTCTGTTCCTGACAGTTAGGTGACCCCTCCATTCACTGTTGTATTAAATAGTAATCTAAGCCATGTTTAATAATGAAATAATTAATGTTTTTTAATGTATTGGTTTTGCACAGTCTGGTTTTTGGCAGCAGAGGGGCCACAGAGGTGGCTCCTATGAGAAGCTACTGAAAGCTTCCACCATGTCCAGCAGAGCCAATTCCTGATGGCTCTGAAGATGGACATGCTGCTGGCCAGGGCTGGGCCAATGAGAGAGGCTGGTAATGCCTCTGTGATGACATATTTAAGAAGAAAATCAAAGACACAGGATTTTTCTTCTAGATAGAGAAGAGGAGGAGGTGATAAATATGTGAGGGAAACGACATGGAGACACCAAGGTCAGTGGAGAAGAAGGGGCTGGAGGTTTCCCAGGAGCTAGAGCCAAGATTCCTCTGCAGGCTGTGGTGAGACCATGGTGAACCAGCGGTGCCCCTGCAGCCAAGGGGATCCAGGGGGATGCAGAGATCCACCCACAGCCCATGGGGATCCATCCACAGCCCATGGGGATCCACAGGGATGCATAGATCCACCCATAGCACATGGGGATCCACAGGGATGCAGAGATCCACCCACAGCCCATGGGGATCAATGGGAGATGCAGAGATCCACCCACAGCCCATGGGGATCCATGGGGGATGCAGAGATCCACCCACAGCCCATGGGGATCCATG
>JAOTQP010001286.1:96949466-97024412 GCA_026413545.1 Cichladusa arquata | reverse complement strand
AAGTTCATGGAGAACTGTGTCCCATGGGAGGGACCTCATGGTCTCACAGGGGAAGGACTCCTCCCAGAGCAGGGGAATAAAATCTCAGTGATGAACTGACCAAACCCCCATGCCCTGTCCCCTGTGCTGTTGGTTGGAAAAGGTTTTTTAAGGGCTTCTTTTACTTCTCATTATCCTTCTCTGATTCTGATAGTAAAAATTGCACTCTGCAACCTTAAGTTGAGCCTGCTTTGCCCTTGAAGTATTTTTTCCTGGTCCCTGTCTCAACTCAGGAGCCCTTTGTTAACTTTTTTCCCTTTCCCCTTCTCAGCCCAGCTGTGGCAGGGGAGGGTGGGCAACTCCTGTGGGTGCCTGGCGTTGGGCCATAATGATGGGTTTGTGGATTCCTGCTTGATAATCCTTCCCAGCTTTTGACTATTTAAATAATCTTTTCCATTAGGACTAGCCCCTTGTACTTATGTCCTTTCTCCAGCATTCAGCAGAATGTGTTTAGAGGGCAGAGTGGTAATACATGTGTTACAGCAGCATGCATTTTTAGACTGGCCCTGCTGCAGCTGCCCTTTCTCCAAAACAGAGAATACATATTTTTGTCATGTTAATGAATAGTGCTGTCCAGCTCTCTTGGTTTGAGGCTGAAAAGCAGCTGCAGAATGAACAGACCATGCACCTACAGGACAAGGGCCATGGCTGGATGATAGGCAGCTAGGAGAAAATTGACTGGTTTAGGGCTATGTGATTTCAAGATTTATTGAAAGCTTTTCTTAAACATTTCCAAAATTTTAAAGGCTGTCTTTTGGAGCCCCAGAAGATACAGCTGTTTTTGCCAGACAGCACAGGCAAAAATGTAACACATATGTGAATTTTAGTGTATAAAGTAGAGGAAAAGTGCATGTGCTCTTGAATTTAGCTTTCACACAGGAATAATCTCTCCAATTCTACCTTTTTTTTTTTCTTTTTTTTTTTAACAGTTGTCAAAATTAAACATTATTGATCTATCACAGCTTTCAGAATCTTGTATTTGCCTTTCACATTCTAAGAAAATGAATAAGACTTCTAAGGAACGTGATGATATTTTCAAGCTTTTTTAAAAATCATACTTCACCCTAATTTATTTAACTATAAAAGAGGACAGAAAAAAAACCTTCTCTCATAATTTTTCTTTAAAATAGTTAGCTTAGCATTCACTAGATTTAAGGCTAGTATGATCTTTATTACTTTTTAGATGGAACTTCTCAGAGTTATTTGTCTTTGAAACAAATCAAGAAGAAGACCATATGTACCACTGCAGACTATCTCAAAATACAGCTTCATAAGCCCTTATTTCAGTGGAGAGGGGATAAAGAGAACCATTTATTTTCATAATGGCTCTATTAGGGCAGACCATGCCTCTGCCTAGAAATGCCCTGTTAGCAAAGCTGTCATCCAACAATGATCTCTGGGAAGGTGAATGAATATAGCACAGACTGTTCCTGCATTCATTTTAGAATAGTCAATAACTTCCCCCATGTCTCTACTATTTCACAAAGCATCATAACTTCTTAAGGTTTATTTTTTGTTTAGTAATAATGCCCTCTCATGGACCACAATTCGATCCACAGTGAAAACTTGCCTAAGCAGAGAATTATACACTAGAGAAATATTTACAAGATCTATTGTAATTTCTGCTGCAAGCAGGCTACAGAGTTATTTTTCAGACTACTGTGTGGATTTGATATAGGGAATTTCTTCTCCCACTGCCCCTGGTCATATTCCTGGGTCATATATGACTGTTCAAGACACTAATGGTATAAGATCAAGGCAGTCCAGTTTCAGGAGTAAATTCTTTGTAGGACACTAGGAACAGGAAGTGCTAGGAATAATAAGCTGGACACCTACTATGAAAAGGTGTTACTTGGGAATTCTTAAAGCCTAAGGAGTTTCCAGAGAGGATAATCTTTCAATAAGAACCCATGCCTCATTGAAGTCAACATGTTCTTTGAGCTAGAGGCCACATTTTACATGTCCTGGTTCACTACCAGAGAAAAAATTTAGGATGGACCTTTCATTTTTAAGATTTAAAAAAAACCCCAAGAAAAAAAACAAAAAGCCCCTCAACAACACTTGGGAATAGGATTACAGAAATTTTATATTACTGCACTATCTTAAATAGAATTCTCAATTCCTATTAGAATAATTGGTCATGTGTGTTTCAAATACAAAAATGTGTATGTGGATTTAATTTAACAAGACAAGAAGGAGAAAAAATGGATTTCATTTGGAAATCATCCCAGATGGAGGATATGGAAATTTTGTTTTCAAGGCACAAGAGAAATACTGCCATTGTATTTTGAAATGAAAAAGGAAAATGTGAATCAAAGCCAATCATAATGATTAATTTGACATTGATCAGGGTGAATGCAGGAGAATATGGTATGGTAAATTATGATGGGACACAGATAATTTATTTCAAAGTTTGGAGAAAAAAGGGAGATGTTGCTGGGATTTATGAGATATAAGTGTTGGTTCACAATGTGATATCAAGGAGCTAGTGATTTGGAAGTCGTGATGTGAAATATCCTTTTTAAATTCTGTTATCGGTAAAAGTTGATAAAGTTTATTAGGTGCTTCCTTTGAGATTAGACTTTTGTTTCACTAGTGAAAAAATATCTGTATTGTGATACAGTTCAGAAATCTTGTGTTTTTTGGTATCTTTGCAGGCATAAATCCACATTTGGGAATGATTTAGGTGAGAAACTGAAGAAAAATTTTAGATTTTATAAATACATTAATTGTGCAGTTAAGGTGCTGAGAACTGAAAATGATTACAAAAGGGTCCTGTAGAAATGTGGATTTTAAATAAATTGCTTAATCTTAGGGCTATGATATGGCTCTCAGATTAAAAAAAAAAAATAGAGAGCTTGAAGGAGTTGAATCAGCACTAGGGAGAAGACTCACCCATACAATACTGCTAAGTGGCACTGTACTATTATGATTTGGGTGCTCCCATCATGAAGCCTGAATTGATGTAGGAGGAATTTAAAGTCATGGCTCTGAAGGGAATTAGGTCAAACCCAACATCTCTATTCACAGATTTTTTGCTGTGGCATCAAGATATTATTCCTCACATCCTCATTTCTTTCCTCAGAACTGACAAATAAACACAGCACATTCACCACCCTCTCGTATCTCAAAGAGCTGACAACAAGGGTTCCAGATCAGATGTCAGTTCAGATTCTAGTTTTTAGTACAATAAACAATCATAGCTGTTAAGGGTTATAAAAATCTGTTTTGGAACTCTGTAAGTCCCAGAAACAACAAAAAAACAATCCATAAGCACTAACAACTTCCAATTTTTTCAGAAGATTGCATTTCTCTGAGCATAATCAGTATTTTGTCTCTTTGGGTGTGCTAGTGTTATTTATTAGACAACACCACCCATTACACTTAACTCAGTGGCAGTAGTAAAATTCTCTTCCTCTCCCTTTTTGCTCTGTGTGGCACATTTTCTTGCGAGAAACATCCATCTACTTATTCTTGTTACTAACACACTTGGAACAAAATACAAAAGAGGAATAAATGCATGGATGTAATTACCACCTCCTGATTAAGCACTGACAAGAGTAATCCTGGCATGTACTTGGGTTTGTCACTTTCAGGTGACATTAGGTAAAAAACTTCAAATTGCTCTTTTAGGGATAAAAGGCAGCAAAGCCTTTTTTGTGCATCTGGCCTGAAGACAGACACTTGAGCTGACACTGTAGCAGACTATAAGTGAGCATAGGATATTCTTCCACCAGACAAAGTGACATTAATATTGTGCCTTGCCATGAGTTATCATGGCCACAAGCCATTAGTTCCAATTAAAATAATGATTTTCTCTTTCAGGATGCAATGCCAGACTTTGTATCAGGTCAGTGATTAATGCGTATTCCTTTTGTGCCTTTAATGGTGAAATATAAACAGGGTAGGCTAATCATCTATCTTCTTTATAACTGACAGTTTTAAGTAGGACAAGCACACACTGGGTACAGACATTCACCCAGGTGTAGTGACTGTTTAGTGAACACAATAATTTGTCTCAAATTCAACCTGGGGCTTAAAGCCAGAAGTTCCAAGAGGTGCTAGCACCTGGTGTTGACTATCTACAAAGCATTGTATTTTTTTTGGTAAAAATAGGATACCTTTTTTTTCTGTCTTTTTGATTTTTCTAAGTAGAAATTCTTTTTTTTTTTTTTTCCTTTCCCCCACTTTATTTTATTGGTGAGATCTTCGGTGGATTTTGCAACAATTTATTCCAAAAATTTATGTAGAAGAACTGAAACACAGTGTCATGCTCTCACAGTTCTAACTGGCTACTGCATCTTGACTGTGCCATGGTGTTAACTGTCTATACTTATTTTTGTTCAAGGCATACCCAAGATAATAAGATTTATACAGCTCTAACAAAAGAGGGTTAAACAAACTGCTTAATGTTTTCTGTGGGCTACAAGCAAGGAAACAATTATTAAATATTGTTATTAGTTTGAAAGTGACAGAAACAGTATGTTTATAAATGCCACAACACAGAGAGATGATTCATCATAACTAGAAGTCATACACTTCACAAAGCAGGCTTCAAATAATCTCTTGTACCTACACATCTGAATGTCATGCAAAATAAATTTATGAGGCTAGATTTTTTTTTTAAGGTATTATGTTCTTGGAGAATTTCAGCCTTATATTTGGAATTTTCTTGCTGTTTATGCCTGCAGTTAGCTTCCAAAGGCCACAGGGTCTAGTGGCCCAGAAAGCTGCTCTAGCATTTGCATAATAGTATTATTTGCTTTCCTTTGTACATACACATATTGCCTATACAAGCCCTGGAAATCTTCTTAAGTGTAAGGGAAGTGCAGAGTAAGTTGAACTTGTTGGTTTTGGGGACAGTAATAAAACTACTGTATTAGGCAGTCCATCATTTGAACTGATCAGCAATCCAAGTCCCCTGAGAAGAATGCTCTCTTGGAATCTGTCTCTTCTCAAGTGGTGTTTGTCCTTTCACTCAGATACATTGAATACTTTGGTCTGGGTATGGTTTTGGGATGGATCTTATCAGCTTGAAATTTGCTTTTCCACTTAAAAGATTGGTCACCTAAATTGGAAATCAAACATCCCAGTAGCCTTGCTTTACATATCCTGTTATGCCCCTCCTTGTCCCTGAATTGTGATAGATTTATCCAGATGCACTTCTACTCTTATCTCACCATACTTTCCCCCTTGTAGCAATGTAAGGCTTCTTACTGAGCAATGGCTTTTACCTAAGTGGCTTGAGAAAAAGTGTCCAAATTCACTATCCTGTATTAGTGCTGACAATACTCAATTAAGAACCACTTGTACATCAGATTATTGAGAAATGATTACAAGGCACTGCCCTCAATAAAAAACCAGCAGTATTTGTACCCCATCTTAGTACCAGCACTTGTTTTATTTGTAGTTCCAGGAGCAGACATTTCACCCACATTATCCAGGGATCTCACATTATACAAAGATTGTAATTTCATAGGAAAAGCTGGTGGATGTCAGATCAGTCATGCCAGAAATCATGATCTTTCATTGCTAAAGCAGGTCAAATTTTTAAACCTTTTCAGATGGAAGAAGCTGGGGTTTTTTTTTAGAGCAGTGAAAACTTTATCAAAATTCAGCTAGTAGAGTGAATTTCTTAGGTAACGGATTTCTTCCCCTTTAAGAATCCAAGAAAGTAATCCAACACTTAAGTATTTCCTCCATCTTAATTCTCTTAGCAGATTAAAAGAGGAGAAGGAGAAAGCAGAGCATTATCCAAGTCCTCAAGACGGAGCACTGGAGAGAGAAAAATTACTTAAAGCTACACCACAGTAGCTCCCAAAGAGGCTGTTACCACCTCTCCCACTTTAAGTCACTATTACTTGTTATCAAAGAAATGAGGGACAGCTGATCAATATATGTGTGCAGAGGAGCTCCTGGAAGTTTCTTGTCGTGAGGAAAGTTCTCATTTGCTAAGGCTATCACAGTAACATGCAAGGTATTCAGGATATAGATAAAGTTGTAGTTTTAAAACTGCTGAGCTTGTTTTTGAAATGTTCAATTCCTTGCAGTCTTTCAAAGAAATGGATGGGATGAAGGGGAGATAAATACCACTTTTTATGAGTTACTTGGTTTGTGCCATAGCAAGCAACAAAAACAGAGACTTCTGTTCGTGTTTACATCACTATTCCCAGTACCCGCCATGTCTTCATGGATATTTGGGCATGTTTGAGTGTTTGAGAGCAAACTTGTCATATCACAAGTACTAATGATATCTGGAACTCATACAGCTCCCATGCAAACAAGATTTGTACATATACCACTGGTGTTTGTAAACTTGCAGTCCTCAAAAGAGAATGTTTGTTCCACTTAGAGATGTTCAACTACCAGGAAAGGTAGTGATTGTATCTACCAGACCCCCAGCTACATTGGTTTTGTCATCTGAAAGTATTGTCTCTAAGAATTAACTTCAAATCTGAATAGGGAAGAGCCTTTGTTTTTTGCTGCCATGCAATTTTCTCCCTTCCACTTCAAAATGACAGAAAAAAATTGGGTTCTGTCCAAGCCTACAATGAGAAAAAAATGCAGTTCTGCTTTCAGTGTTTTCTATGTCAGAGTATTTTCTTTAGTCTACTTTCAGGATTATTTCATGTTCTAGGTTTGCTTTCATCACTCCAACAGACCTTTCTTTTCCTGAGACAGGATGTTTGCAGCCTTAGTCATTTTGGCACTTGAAGTCTCCACTAGACTGCACCTCTAGAAACTTCAGAAATATTTTGCTGTCATTCCACTTCTCCTACAATGATCTGTGCATCCTTTTTACACCTCAGAAATTGGTTTGAAACCAGTCCTTAGGGCCAACTGATCATTACCTATACAAGATAACGCTTCAGAAGAAACTGCTACCTCTTCTCTGCAAAATTGGATGTTATTTCATTCAGGTGTCAATGGCAGACACAGCAGTAGTCACTCAGGCAACTCGTCTCTTCAAAATCCTGGAGCTGCCCTGGAGAAAACACCCTCATGATATTGAATACAGGATTCTTAACAGAAGAGTTTATTATTCAGGTATTCAAGTTTGGCATGATACCCACCACCAGTGACTTGAGATTGTCTCCTCACAAGTTTTTGGTACCATAATGGCATGGAGGTGGCAGGGGGACAGGGGAGGGACCTGTAGGAAAGGAGCTGCCTATTCTTCCTGAGTAGACCATAGTTTGGCCCTTCCAGCAATCCCTGTGACTGACTCTCCAGAATGCTCCAGCTGACAAATACCAAAAGGCTGAAGTGCAGGGAGTCTGCAGGGGCCACAGCCTCTCTGTTCAGCTCCAGGTTAGCATAGCTTAGAGAGGGTTTGTGAAAAAGAAGGATCAAACACAGCAAGGACTGTGCTCACTGCTGCCTGAGCTGAGATTTCTTCCCCTTCTCTTTCCTCACAGATCTCCTTTGTGGAGGGCCTGGGCAAATCAGCTACTGATGTCACAGTTATCTGCTTAATGAGGAGGCAATTTTCACAAGCTAACCATCTTTCCAGAAGATCCCCAGTCTTCATCTAGAAGGACCATATCCACTCCAATGTGATCATGCAGTTGGCTTTAGTGGTATTAAGCTGCTTCCTTGTAGGCCTGAAATTGGCTGTAGAACTCTGTGAAAGAAATTATTTTTATTCTGAAAAGCAGTGAGGGACACATTAAAACCTCTATGTTTATGCTTTAAACAATACATTGTTCTTAGAAGAAATGGGAAGCTGAAGTAATTTTAAAAAGGCAAAACCAAAAACAAAACAGTATTTGAGTACTCTGAAGAGTTTTCTGATGTTGTCAAAATGTTAGTCAAAACCATCAGTATCAAGACAATTTGCCACTGTGTATATGCCCATGCCCATGCTATATGGAATCTATCATAAACATATTTCATGTAACTAATGAAGGCCTTCTTGAACGAGTTCCTGTCTGGCAATGAACAATGCTTTTATTTAAAGCATGGCAACCAGTCGTCTTTTATGGTCACATTGTAAAAAAAAAAAATAAATTACTAGACAAATAGTGAAGTTGCTGTAATGAGTGTGAGTTTGGAACATTTGTTTTTAAAGATTGCTTCCCTACACTTAAAAAAGTTATTATAAATTATATATTTCATATATGGGACCTACATGCCTAAAACTTCTTCATAAATGCTAAAATAAATGATGAGAATATTGAAAATTTTTCCTGAATATCAAAGGTATATTTTAACGGTAAGCTACTTTTGCTGAATTACACTGTGTAGTAGTTTTAACACTGTCATCTCTGCATATCTGTTAAAGATGAAAGTAATAAAATCTGAGAATGCTACAGATAAATGAAAACACTTTGTGGCAGCTTTCTTGTTAGTCTCAAGTGAGTCTTTTAAGATTGAGTTGGAGTCACTGTCTTTAATTTGCAGTATGAGGAAGAGAGTTATAGTCTTTTTCCTGGAGGGATTTCTATAGGCATAGGATCACAGTCGAGATATTGCTACCCAAGGGATGTTTGAGGTCCTTCTAATCCCCCTACTTCTCTGTGGTACCAACCTGTTCTACCTTCCAGTCTTAGACAAGCAGTCATAGTCTACTGCTAAGGTTCAAAATTGTGCCAGGTAGGTCAGCTGGCGCAAAATCTAGAGCCTAAAAGGTCTCACTTCCTTTCCACTCAGGGATGTGCCTTGTCCTGGAGCTTGTGCTTTCTTTAACAGTGCAGATGTTCCAGGCTCATGCTACAAGAAGGCCAAGATCAAGCCAGGGCCAGCTAGTGTGAGTTTCCAAGTGAGCTTTTTCTCACATGAACCTGCTCTCTGTGTTGCTACACAGACAAGAGGTTAGCAAGTCCCCAGACACAGAATCTGGTACTGGAGCATGTAAACCATATTACCTGCTTATGTAAAATATTTTTTATGTTGAAGTAAAAAAACACCCTAAGCCTCTAGGAAAATCTCAGCACAAAACAAACATTTATTTATTTTTTTCTAAATATTGTCTTTTTCTGCAACAGCATCCCTATTACAATCATTAGTCTTTTCAGGGCCAAACTTTATTTACAGTGTGAAAGCTCATGGAGTGGTCCATCTGGCTCCTGGCTGGGAAGAGAACCTTTCATGCCAAAATGCACCTCTGAGAGAAAGCACACGGGATGTGTAATAGGGCTTAAGCTAGAAATGTCAAAACATTTTGCATATTCTCATATTTGCAGCATCAATCATGACAAAATCTGGATCTCTCTCAGTTTTAAATATTTTAAAATTGCATCATGTAGCTGTTCATGAGTTCTGTCTTCTTGTTTGCTAGTAAGCAAGAAATTTCACAACATCAAGACACTCAGGTCTCTGCACAAAAGCCTATTGATTTCTGAATGAAGAGACCTTTGGAGGAAAAACATACCAAAACCTCTGAAACTGAAATTGAAAGCTCTGTAATGTTTTGGATGTCAGCACTTTTTATGGGGTTGTCACCAGACATGCTGATGTAATGGGAATATATAATTAACTGGAGAGATGGTGTTTTCTTGGTCTACAGAGCCAAATATCAGTGGTGAAATCTCTCATGCATCTATAGTCCTGAAATCCAAAAAGCAGCTCTATTGCACATGGGGACCTTGCCTGGGTAATCGATCTAAATTTGGGCTTGGAGGTCTGTTCATCACCTGTAGTTGTTCCCTATCCTGACTTGTGACATGACACAAAAAAGAATGAGCAAAGAAAAGTTTGTCTGTGAGCAGTGGAACCTCCAAACCTTGCCTGTTAAATTAATATTGAAAGCAAAACTTACATGCTATGTACCTGACTCAGAGCAATGTTAGCTGAGAAGCAAAGGAAATTAATAGTTTAAATGAGCAAAAAGTCCCTGAGCTCTCAGCATTTACAGGAAGTAAGGGAGGGGGGAACCCAGAAAACACCTGAAGGGTAAGAATTTCTAGATTATACTTAATAACAACTCAGCCAGCATGGCTGATGTTAATGATCTGTGTGCAGGGGGCCCAAAGGTTGCCACATCTGAGCTGTGCTTCCTTCTTACAGAAGTGACAAGCAGGAAATATTCCATTACTGCTCCAGCCAGATCTGTAATGACTTCTCTGCCTTTTTCCCTGCTGTAGGTAAAGGCTTACCCATGCAATTTCCTTCTTTTGTCTTCACAGAGTTGAGGATAAATTATTTCAACCTCTTTGCAGGGGGCATTTGAAACTAAAGTTATTTTTAGGGAGAAATAAATTCTTTCATGTAAGATGCGGGAGTTGTTGCTCCTCAGGCAGCTGAGAGAAAATGAAAGGCGCTTGAAGTCTTTTTAAAAGCTGGGTTCTGATGTTTAGCTTGAGATCAAAGAGGGAATGGGAAAAGGAGGGGAAGCCGAGTTTCTAGTAAGCTATCAGTATACACAGCCTTGTATATGCATCCTTTGAAGGACTTGCCATTACATTTCTGATCTTTGAACTCTTTTTCTTATTTTATGAAGGTGAACTGAATTTCTTTTCAGTTATCTTATTGTGAAACTAATGACTATGCTTTAGATGCCTTGAGAAAATTTTATGAACCTAAAAAAAGAACACAGTATCTGTAACTTGGTTATTTCACTCACACTTTTTTTTTTTTTTTTTTTTTTTTTTGTGGGAGAAATGCCAATGTAGTTTTAAAAGATTAACATCTGAAAATATACTTTACCAGGTTTTTGAAAGCACAGTTCAGGATTTTGATGTCATGCTATAATACTTCAAGCTCAGTGCTGTTACTTTAGTATATTTATTTTTTTTGAAGTACATTTTCTTTTCAAGCTGTTTTATTTTTTTGAGAGTGGAACATGTGAAATTTAAAATTCATCTTGTTGCTGCTTTTACAAATACTTGCAAAGCCACTGCTGACTTGTGTGAAGAAAAATAATCAAGATAAATGAGCTACTAATAACATTTGCAAGTAATGCAGATGCCAGCCAAGTGTCCCCAGCAGAATGACAAAACCTTCTTGTTGTTTTTGATCTAATGCTAGGTATGCCACTTACTTGCTGACACTTTGAGGAAAAGCACAGCTAATGGTGTGTAGCTGAGGGGCAGTGCTGTCTATTTATCAGCGTATGTAGCCGAGAGATTGGCTGTGGAGCTCAGAAACAAGCTGTATTGATCTCAGCTACACTACACACTTATTGTTTCCTACACTTACCCAACCTGATGTTATTCACTGGAGCCAGGAATCAATTAGGGTTTATGGTTTCTGCTGTGGGAAATACATCATATAAAAGATACAATTTCCAGTATTGTGTGAGATACAAATATTTGGGTTTTTGACAAGATATGAAACCAACATAAATAAGAAGCAATTTCTTTTAATATTTTCATATGGTAGTAACAGCCTCCATTAATGCAAATGTTTCCTTTGTAGCTCTTTAAGACCTTTACTGAGATAGAGAAGGAATGTAAATTCCCATTATTCACAGCTTGTGAAACTGATGCAAGAGAGGGAAGAACTGCCTTGCTCCAGGGAAGCTGTGGTTGAAGTAAGAAGAGTGGAAGCATACTTGCAAGAGTGGTTTGAGTGTTTATAAATATTGATGCAGTGGTGTCTTACATTGTGATGATTTCTGAGCTTCACAAATTCATGAGCTTCTTCTTATGTTACTACATGGTTTTGTCAATACAGAATGATAGTTTTGTATTTTTTAATATGAAATTCCAGTACATTTACAAGCACATGGTAGAACCCCTGGAGAGGTACTGATTTGGATCAAATGAGTGATAGAGACAGAGATGATAACATGGGGATTGTTTTTTTACTCAGTTTGTTGAGAGTTATTTGCTTCTTTCTGGGACAAAGATGGACTGATTATTTACTTACAACCTTCCCTATTTCTTTGTTGTGTGCCCATGTCACACATCACAGTAATGGCCTTAGAGCAAAATGTTCAACCCAATGACAAATCAAGTGTTCCAAGTAGGTTCTGTTGTCACTGTCACACAAGAAGCCTCAATGAACACAGGGGCAAGGCTGCAACAGAAAGCAGAAAAAATGGCCCAAAGTTCAGCACCGATTGCAGCACAAGCAAACTGCTTAATAAAGGCAGAGAACTTCATATAAGCGCCTAGGAAATCCAGGTCCACCACCCAGCTGATGCAGATTTCTGTGGGATCTCCTGATGTGTCCTTGGCATACACTGTGAGAAAGGAAGAAGGGGAAACTCTGATGATCTTTGGAAAAGCACAGTCAGCTCTCTCAATGCTCATATATCCCTTGTTTGCCAGGGATATGCTTCCCTGGGCAAGGAACCTGGCTACTGGAACCCTGTGGGAACACCCCTGGAATCTCTGTATGGATTGAGGATGTGATGGGAACTCCTTGGCTTCATATGGTTACCTTCCTCATCAAAGGTTTCATAGATTTCAATGGTAGCTATGGCAACAATAATCACCTT
Organism: Cichladusa arquata; assembly: GCA_026413545.1. Taxonomy (NCBI): domain Eukaryota; kingdom Metazoa; phylum Chordata; class Aves; order Passeriformes; family Muscicapidae; genus Cichladusa; species Cichladusa arquata. The sequence continues at coordinate 97,011,988 of JAOTQP010001286.1, read as the reverse complement.
AACACAGGAGAAAGCAAGCAGTTCAAAGGCACAGCCACTGGAAATTGAACCTATTATCATAGAGGTACCTGCTGACACTGCAGATGCTCATTGGAAGGGGATAGAAGTCAGTACTGATACAGGTGGATGAACTGTGGGAAAAGGACAATTGCACCTTCACCTCACCCATCCTCACAAAGTTTCTGCCTGTTGTTGCAATGGTCTGGGACCTGGCGTATCTGGCAGGCTGGCACACATCTGAAAAAGAAAACAAAGCCTATTACTTATTTCCCTACAATCTCATCACAGTGTGTCCCACGGGTCCAGAACTGTCAGATGAGACATTGCCATGGCAGGTCTGGCAGATCTGATGTTAGCCTCTGCTGACTAAAAGGTTGGAGAGGTGATGCCCTCAGTCCCCACCAGCTCAGAATAATGAAAACAGTAAATCCCTAGAACTGTTTATTTTCTCCTGTTGTTCCCTTTTGATGCTCCCAGGCTGCCAGGGCTCCTTTGGTCCTTGCACCAGGAGGTGACCATGCAAACTCATGAATCCGAAAAGAGGCAGAATAACCTTGCTGGGCAGAGCCCACCCTGCACAGGCACCTCAGGGAATGGCAATCACAGGCCTTTCAACCTGCTTAAGGGTTGGTTTTTTCCCATCCATTTTTTATCTTTTACTTCTCCCACTAGATTTGCTGATGCGAATTATCTTCGGGTGAACGTACTGAAAATGCTTTCCATCATGGCTGGATCTTTCCCTAACCCTTCACCTTAAAACTACTCAGATAAAGTGTGATTCCTAACTTATCACTGTCATAAAAGAAAAACATACTGTAAGCACTGATGACATTGATCTCTGCCCTCTCCATCCTTCTATCTGCTCTGCACTGAGATTATTTTGTTTATAGCATTCAAAACAAGTACCAGTGGATATAAAGCAGTTGACAAGCAGACAGAATACACTATTTTAAAAGATTTAATTTCACTAAATTAATGTGTATTTTTCCTCCTGGCTATTTTGACAAAGGTTGCATAGAGTATACGTGAGAAACATTATAATGCAAAATGTCCCCCAAACTGCTGCTGGTAGATGATACTGTCTATTTCCAAACATGAGCATGTCTAGTTGGAGATAGGTAGCATCACCAAGTAATTAGGTACCTTAGGTAATCTCTCTTTAAATTACAGATTCAATAAGAAACAATAGATTAAATTATCCTATAAGTGAAAATGTGCATTATTATTAGAAAAGCAGTGGCCCAAAGAGTCATTTCTAGGTCTTTTTTGAGAAGCAGAGCAAAGACTGCATTTTTCATGGTGTCATTGCCACACAATTGTTAATTGCAGCAATTTTAGTTTCTCTCCTTCTGTTTCCTACCTTGTACTTCTTTTGGACTTGGTCCCTCAGTGTTCCAGGAATGTGGGTGTTAACATGGTTAGGTCAAATTTTTTCACAATAACATCCCCTTAAAATGACTTTTGGGAATGGGCAAGCTGATTCCCACTTTGCTCTGCTTATTTCAGTCCAGTAGGATGCCCTCCACAGAACATATGCTTCTTCAAGAAGACAGCAAAAAAGCTGAGCTAAAAATTACATCTTAAAGAGAGGTCAAAATAGAGCTTCTCTGAAGTATCTAAAATGTTCTCTCCACAATATATTTTATATTACTTTGTAATTTCCCACTTGCTGCTTACACTAATGGAGAGCCACATCCTTGTGAAATTAACTCACAAACTTTCCTTTAGCATCTTTAGATGTCACTGAAAGGGTTGAAGGTTAATTTGGGTGTTTTTCTTGGCTTGTTCTATTGCTCACCTTCCTTCAGTCCCTTTTCTGCCAAGGCTTATTAAGCTCCCAGCTGGATTTTTCCATATAATCATATCTGCTCTTAGGAAAATAAAGTGGGTTTGAGGCCAGTACTTAATTTTGTACAGAGGATAATGGGAGGTTTTCCAATTTTTTAAAGAAGACACAAAACATCAAAGAGCAAAGAAAGTAAACCTGAGTGTCTTATCTTTCTTTTTTCAAGAAAACAGTGCAGTTCAGATGGTATTTAGGCTTTCCTCCCTCTCATATTGAAGCTATCAGCTTTGGTTTTAATTGCTGATTTCTCTGTGGTACCTGTAACATATCAAATTAAGGCTTTGAAGGAAGGAGTCTAATGTCATCTTTGTAACTCATATACTGAACTGATCAAAAGCTCCTCAGTCTTCTCACTTAAACTGATTTAGGCTCATTTAAAAGTTGTGTGAAAAATGTTCAGAATTTAGCTATCAGGTCAGATAACTTCACAAAATGGCCAAAAATACATTGTAATATCTGTAGGTGGCACAAATTTTACATGAATGTTCGTAGACACTCGGTGGATAAAAAGCAGATCCCATCCTGTGATCCTGATGTCCCCTGTCACGTATTTCTTCACACTATTTTTATTTTCTAGACTGGTGACTCACTAGGTTTTCTTTCTGCACTTTATCACATTCCTATCTGAAGAACTGTTGGACATGAGCTTTGCTTTGTTGCCCTGTTGTATCTTCAAAAATAGCTATCTGAATCTCCTGGTAAGAAAAAATACAAATACAAATACAAACAGAATGAAATAAATTCTCCCAGTTTCAGGACATGCAAAGAAGTGCACTAAATATTTCTTCATTGTGACTGCGTAGTGGGAGCTGGGGTTGCATTTTGCTTCTGCTACCTGTATTTCAAAAGAAAGGAATAAGGAAAAAGAAAACCTTTCTTAGGAAGGGTTGAATGCTCTGATCACAGTGCAGGGTAGCATGACTTTGGAGGCCAGAGAAGACCAGAACAGGTTTGTTGTTGTGTTGTTGTCTTGGCAGCTTGGAGTGGGAATCCTGCCTCTTCCCAGCTGCTGCCCAGGGAAGCTGAGTGCTAGAGAATGGGGCTAGATCCCACACAAAGGGACAGAAGAGGAGTAGATGACTAAGATTAGAGGTAAATTTAGTCTAAATTTTAGCTTTGACACACAAATTTACTCACTATGCTACATTTCTGCAGCACAAAGGAGAGCTGAATCCAGGACTGTGGAAATAGCAGCGTCAACCTGTACATGGAACTACCTTTCCTGTAGATACAGAAATCACATTCCTTACCCCTGTTCTCGTCCCTCCCTCCCTTTCAGCTTACAATAAGTGGGAGAATTAAGTTCCCTTTCATTTAAAGTTAGGGTAACTATTGGTGAGGCTGCAAACATAGAGAACTCAATGACAACTTTTAAAAATTATTTCTCAGAAAATTTTTGCTCTGCCTTCATTAAAACCGTGAGGCCAGATTTTTAGCAGGGGCAAAGTGACATAACTCTGTGGAAATCAGTTCAATTATGAGGACTTAACAGAGAATTTCACCCTTCTATCACTTGCATCTCAAGCCCCAATATGTCTTTTTTCCAAATGTGATTATGTATGTATTTGCTAAGAATCACAGCTGACAGAAAAATGTCAAGTTGTAAAAAGCATTGTCACATAGGAAAATAGAAGAAGAAAAAGCTGAAGAGGACAGAATTGCCTCAGCAACATTTTCTCAATATTGCAGTTTGCCAGCTTAATGATGCATAATCTTAGGTTCTTTAAAAACAAATCATGGTAATAGGGCCTCAATTTTTTTTTCTTTTGTAATAGAATCTTTAAATATTTATTGCAAATGAGGCTACTTATATTCATATTTATATATCACCCACTGTAGCAGCCCTTCACTAAAAATAGTTTCTTCCATGATATTTCTTGCCACTTCTTCCGTTCACTGAGAGGCAATGTGAACATCAGATTTTAACATCATTTTCTGCCCCTTGGATGGGACTTGTGTTCTGTTTCCAGATTCTATTACTGGATGTGTGTCTCTGGCTTGAAAAAAAAGAAAAAAAGAAAAAGGTATAAGCAATGCTTTTATTAAACTTTCCTGTTAGCTTTACACAACTGGTTTTTTTTGGTCTTTGTAGACTCCATGTTTTTTTAATGATTGCTCCATTACTTGTAGAAAGTTGAGAGGATAAGAGAAGGAAAGAGAAAGTGCTCAGAATAATTCAGTTTTCTACTTTGTGAAGAGAAAAATCTGTCTCTGGGTTACAGCTAAAAAAAAAAAAAAAATGATGTTTTTCTTTTGTAACTTCTAACACACTTTATTTTAAGAAAAAAAAGTCACTTTTAATCACAGTTTTTTTTTTTTCTTTTTCTTTTTTTTTTTTTCTTTTTATTTTTTTTTTTTTAAAAAAAGACATATGCTTTGCAAAATCTCAGAAGCAGGTGATGCACATGCTTGAATTTGTAAGGAAACAAAAGAATTCTACAACGGAACAGACACTGAAGATTTGGGCAGGGAGAAACCTAACCTTGTTGAGGTTCAACAAGGGCAAGTGCAGGGCCTGGGGAGGAATATCCCCAATACCAGCACAGGCTGGGGGCTCACCTTCTAGAGAGCAGCTCTGCATTTTGGGGGATGACCAGCTGGCCATGAGCTGGCAGTGTGACCTTGTGGCCAGCAGAGCCAATGGTTTCCTGAGGTACAGGGGAAGAGTGGCCAGCAGGTCGAGAAAGACATGGGAGACTGAAATATTAATGCAAATGACTCAAAGAAATGGCCCTTTACAAAAGCTGTGGGTGCTTTGGTGAGGTCACATTTGCAACCCCAATTGAAGGGGAAAAGGAGAGGTTTTGGGTGTGTGGTGACAAAACCTCTGACCTGTAATTATCTCTCAGTGTTAACATTTGCTCATTTGAACACTTTTTCCTTAGAATGGGCCACAAAGTGAGTACCCACAGGCATCAGTGTGATTTGACCTGGGTGTTAAACTGAGTCTGTGCCTGACTTTAGTATATTTATCCACTATTTAAGGTTACAGGGAAAACCCTTCTCAACTCATGTGGTTTAAACCAAATAAGTTTGGAGCAGTTTATTCATTTATTGACAAAACGTGATTAGCTGGAGAACAGATGAATCACAATATTAGTCACTTCTAAAATGTTAATAAGCACTTAAAGTTTCCAAACACTCTTCTTTTACTAAGGCATGTAAATTTTCATCCCACAAAGACAGATGCACACATTCTAGTCCCACCTCCAATCACCCTGTTCCTGGAAATGCCCACATAGCTCTGATTAAGTGCTCATCAACATTACAGCATCCCATGTTTTGGAGAGCTGTAGCAGAAACAGTGTTCAAGACTAGTTCTGCTTTATGACTTGCTGAGGAATTAAAACTCCCTGTGTCCTAACAGCTGTATTTTAGAGAAGGTGAATAATGATTATTGACATTTAAAATTACTAACAATTGACTGTTGAAGACAATGAAGCAAGTCTAATGTTAATGCTAATCATGAGTACAACTCAAGTGTGTTTTAATGGTAATACTCAAGGACTGATGCATTTAACTTCCATTAATTTTAATAGGAGTTATCCACATGAATCCATGCATTTCAATAAATAAAGTATACCTTGTCTGTAGGAAATTCAAGCCATTCTATTTAGAGCAAAGAAGAATGATTTAGTCAGAAATGGCATTCTTGTTACAGGATGACAATTCTCATTGGGAAGTTCTTTTACAGATGCAGACTCCCCACTTTTCAGTATATATACTCTTTGCTGCTCTCTGCAAAAAGCATCAGAAGATTTTTTAGGCCTTAAATACAAGAGGGATTCTTACAGCAGTGTACTACTTTATCATGTTGGGTTGCTACTTGCAGGAAATTAGGGTTCGTTTCATGAACTAGGAATAAGCTAAAAAATTTTAAGACATCATTTAACATTTTAAGGGCCTAGTATAAAGTTGTATTCTTTTAAATAAGACCATTTTATCCTTTTGTTCATTTTGATATGCCAAAAGAAGTAAAGGCTTATTTAAAATTTTGATTACGACAACCAATGTAAAAAAAAAAAAATAAAAAAATTCTTTAATGCTGAGGAAAATAGATCAATCAGGTTTTAGAATGGAAAATTACAAGTGCACTGCAGACTTAAGATACTCCTCTTGTTTGCTGCTTAAGTTGTTTAACAGAATTAACAAATGCATCAAATGAGGGAAATAAAACTCCAAGTTTATTGTCTCGATTGGTGGGGATTACTCAATGCTTGTTGAGTATTCTCCCTTTACCCAAGGCTAATGATATGCCTCTAAAAGCTGTTATGTCATTGAGAAGAGAAAAAATCCCCCAGGAGAGCAATTCGGAGAGGTTAAATTTTGCTCTGGCTCTGGTTTGCCATTTTGAGGGCATCTCTCCTCTGCTGACTGCAGATGGAGTCCATGGAAAAACAGTGGCCACCCTAGGCAAAAGTTAGTTTGTAGAAGTAGCTTCCTCATATTCCATATAATTCCACATACTTCAATGTGGTTGTTCACAGTAAATTCAGTTTGCTGCAAGACAGAGGGTGCTTCTTGTGAAAAGCAGAGTTCCTTTACTCCCACAGATATATGATTTTTGTTTATTTTAGTGGTTTGGGTAGGTATTATACATTGTTTCTCTGCAGTCTTAGTAATTTAATTCCAGATTTGCTAGGAAACAGTCTTGGATTTGAGTATAGGAAAATGTGATCCAAATCATAGCTAGCAGTGTTGCCTACATGACTTTCAGTAAAGGGAAGTATGTACTAAACAAATGTATTAATATGACTGGACATGTTCCATTGGGTTTGTGTTCTGAAAGACAAGGTGAAATAGGAAATTCAGCAAGCAGGTAGGATGAAGTAAATTATTTGAAGTGAGCCTCAGATGATACCATAGCTCAAACCCATGAAAATCAATAGCAATGCACAAGGCCTTTGAGAGACCAAATTCTCACTGAAAACTTCACAAATTCTGTTTCTTCATTTGAGAGCTTCTATTCTGAGTACACTTTCAACCACATCTCTAAAAGCCCTCCTGTTATACAACAAGGAGTGATTTTCTCATTTTGATGGACTCTGCCTATTTATCTTTATTATTTGTACTGGGTGAGCTAGCCCTGTTTGATAGTATTGACCATGATCAGAAAAAAATTTACGTTATGCTAAAGGCAATTTTTTCTTCTTTCTAGTATTTACATTTAAAACCAAAGAAATATTACAGTTACTGTAAAAAAGATTTTTTTAGCTTTGTATTTTATCCTACATGTGACATGTATTTCTGAAGTAGAATGCAAGCTTGTTCTTTCCATATTTTAGCTTTTATTAATGCCCTTCATTGCAATAGTCTTTATTAACACAATTTTTGTGTTCTTACAAGCAGTCTATGTATTTCCAGATTCAAAATTGTATTGATGTTTGATCAGATTTTTTGTCAAAGATCAAGAGATCTCAGGATGTAAGCCTTTAGGAAGTGTTCATGTCTTTAGTATGCTTCAGATGATTAATATGAATGGCTCTGGTGCAGTGCACACCATGTGGAGGTGGCTCACACTCTGCAGGAAGGAGGTGGGGACATGGCTCTGACTTATCCCTTCCAGTCACTGTGCCAAACTTCCAGCCAGCCTGAAAGGAGGGGAGAATATCTTCTCTTTAGTTCCTCAGCCCTGCCTTTATTGCTTGTAATGAAAGCTAAGTAAAGGTAATGACTGTGTACAATCAAAGTTAGTTTCCTTAATATATATTTAGACTCCTGAAAAATATTATCAATTCTTTGTAGATCCTCGCTTCTGTTCAAAGGTAGCAGTTGTTGCAGACCCTTATTATGTATTTGGGGTATGAAATCTAGAGCCTGCATTTGTATACATTGCCTTAATTACTTTCACAAAGTGCAAATGAAGTGGGAGTGCTCGTGTTTGTGTATTGTCCATTTAGTAAGTAGGTCATGCCAGTGGCATGCAATTGTGCTTATCAACCCTGTGACAGTGCAGTGGCTCCCTGCTGCTGCGTTAATTCTAAAGCAAAGTCAAGGGAGCTTATTTTCAAAGACAGACAGAGGCTAATCCCACGATGACACCATTTTATTACATTGTCAAGATGTCTGTGCCTCCTTCACGTGCCATAAGTGGATGAGTATGGGCAGCTGGGTGTCCAGCACATCCCTGCTCAGAGCTTACTGGATGTGACAGCTGTGGCCTGGAAGCTGTAGCTGGCAGCACGTTGCTCAGAGCTCTGACCTGGGAAACAACCTCTGCTGAGGTTACTCTGTCACACTAACCAGTGTCCTGCACCACCTCTGAGGCTTCCAGGCTGAGCTGGACCCTCTCCAGCCTGCTACAAGCAGGAGCAGCTCAGGCACACACCTTGACTTGCCTCTGTAGACACACCTTGAGTAACTGAACAACCACTGGAAAACTGCAGGTGCAAATATTTACCAATATTTGACAATTGTTTCTTCTGTCACTGCCCACAGTATCCTGCTCAGATAGCGGGGAAATATTCTAGTTTGCCTAAAACCAATCAGTTAGAAAGAGCTGCTTGCATCCCCATGGGTTTTCTTTTTTAAGAATGCAACCAGGAGTCACAGGCATGGTTTAGCAGTCTACTGTATTAGAAAATAACACAGAAGTTCCTTTGCAGAGAGAAGTCTGACTTAAATTTGGTGTTCTCGTGATTTTGAGTGAGTAGAGCTGTGGTCTGAACAGCTGGTCCAGATGTGACTTGAATTCTGTCTACAACCTGCCAATTTTTGAAAAGAAAAGTATTTGAGTACTTCAGAGTTTTTCACATATCAAAAAAGCTATTTTGCTACATTCTGGAATATGAGATAATTAAGCTCAGTTTTAGTTCCTTTTAGTTTTTATATAAATAGATAATTTACACATTCAAAAAGTTTTATTTAGTAAAACCCAATTATTGTGCGTGAAAGGAATATGGGGTAATGATTCATTGCATTTACTACTAGACAAAAATCTCATCATACAGTTTAATAAAAAAATCACTGCTTAGTGCCTAGTTAAGACATGAAAAAGCCATTGCACTGTTCAAAGCACATCAGAAGCAAAGAGACAATGTAGGTCAAAAACTCTACAAGAATGGAGAAACATTTTTTATTGAAGAAGAAACAATTTATGTATTTTTGTCACATTGAGACTACTGAGCTTATAAAAATAAAATGTTTTAAATTCTAAATTAGAAAGAGATACAGAGCAGGTTGATTGTTGCCCGCAGGAAATCTTCCAGGCTGTTTTCTGACATTCTAAATATAAAGTACACCACATGAGAAATGTTTGATTCATTCTGAAGCCTATGATGAATGTCCACCAGGAATCATTGACCATTGCCTCATCTCAAGTGGAATCAAATTGCAAGTTTTCCGGAGAAAGCAAAGACAGACCTCTGGAGTTCAGTATTTAATCTAAGTTCCTTGTACACCTTTCATCTTGCCTGAGTGGATAAAGCAATTTTTTTTTTTTTCACACTTTGGTGAGAAATGACCACTGTCAGCTGTACAGTGAGTCTGTAAATGTGGAAATATAATTGTTGGGAAACAAGGAGAGTGGATTGTTAGGAAAGTTGTCCACCCTCATTTTTTTCAATTTCTTTGTTTTCATTTAACCCCTTTTCCCCCCCCCCCATGAAAAACTGGGAAAAACCCCAGTCCAACTCTTTATTTTAAAGACATTCTGTCTTCTGAAAATGTTTTAATGAGACCTGACTCTTTTCCTGACTCTTTTGCAATAAGAATTTCATAAAGAAGTTGAAGCCCTGCTGTTAAAATGCCAGAACACAACACATGAAAGGACAGATAGAAAAGTCCATCGACATGCCAAATTTATAGACTGTATAGCCATAAAACACACACACACTATCTTAAGGTGTTTTGAATACTACATAATACAAAGATAATTGAACTGGAATAGCAAATTGAATGAAACATTCCTAAGCATGGAAACATAAAATCCTGTGAGAATTAATTCACAGTCTGTGTGAAAGTTAAAGAACAATAACAGACAAAATAATGTCTAAATGTGTGACGCTTCTGCAGATTTGTGACCTGGCATTCATAGTAACATTAAATGTGCAAATTTGTTAGCATTTTCTCATACATTTCCTGTTCTTTTCAGAAACTTCTGGGTTTATTGCTGGCTACTGCTAATGCTTTATTTGTGTGAAAACTCTCTTTCTTCCTCACAGAAAAAGTAAACATGGGAATTTCCATTTAAAAGGTCAAGTCAGTATTTGTTGCCTTTTAACTACAGCTTTCCATTGTAAATTGTTGCTGAGAAATTAATTGGAAAGAGCCAAGAGGGTATTCTTCATGACATTATTCCAGGGCGTAGTTTTCAAGCTGTTTCCTACAGAGACAGAAACACATTACAAGTTCTGTCCACATGTAAGATAGCATGCACTGGGGCATAATGATAAGCAGATGGCATTATTTGCAGTGGAAGTAATAGCAACCAGAAGCATTTCTGCCTACATTATTTTCCAAATGCTTTTATATTATGTTGTGTTAAAGTCTGGAACTTTATGTGCTTTCCCTTTCTAAAGCATAGGTATTGCTAGCAATTGATGAGAGAGCTGGTGGTGATAAGTAAACAGAGTAGTTATTGGGAAGTAGGTAATATTTAAAAACAACACAACCACAGCAATCACTAGGAAAAGACAGAACAAGATAAAACAAATACCAGGGAAATGTTCCAGAAAATGGAGGAAAGATGAAATTGGATGGTGGTTTTGTCATTAAAGATGTTGTTTTGGAAAGTCTTTACATGAATATGCCATTCAGAAAATCTGAAGCTTCTAACTTTTATTACCAATAATATTGCCTAATTTACCACCACCATCTGCCTGGCAATTATTGCTGGAAGTAGTACATCCAAAGCAGATTATTTCAGAGAATGACTCCATAGTTCATGGATGCATTGTGAGATAGAATGTATTAGGGAGATTCCCAGGCTAGCAGAGACCTAAATCACGAATTTTACATACACATGTGCACACACAAATATATGCAGGTGTGTGAATATATACACAATATGTCTCTATGTGTGCACCTATACATAATAGTGTAGAAATGAGTCCTATGCCGTTCCACTATGATAGTGTTATCAGGTTAGATCAATGTTCCCTTCTTGAGACTTAATATAAATCTCTGTGTCCGAAAAAAATAAAAAGCAATCTATTTAGAATATTATTAAAATACTTCCCTTTGCAATGATATTTTGTATGAACTTGGAGCTATATTTCCTCTAGATACATGTCCTCATGGCCTTCTGCACTTGGAACTAGACAGTAATATTTTTAGTGCGACCAATATACTGAAAGAGATGGTGCAGAAGGGACTTACATCTGTGGCAAGTCCCAAAGGGATTCAGCCTCCAAAGGCACAAAGGGCTGCATGCAGCAGTGACAGTACCTGCTGCAAGACTGCAACATGTCCTCCCTCTAGCACTGGCCAAAACCAGCTGGTGTGGGAAGAGGATGGGCTGTGAACCCAAGCCAGCCTGTTCCCTGCTGTGCTGTGCTATGCTGCTTTCCTTCTCAGCCCTGCAGGGAAGAGCAGGATGTTCTGCCACCATGGACTTCAATGGGAGAACAACTTCAGACGCTGTGAATTCACTGCAGCTGCCAGCTGGGAGGAAGGACAGAGATGAGACACTGCTGTACATCCTGCTGTATTCCACAGAGCATACAGTCAGAGGGAGAACCACCATACCCTTGGTATGGAGAATTTGGAGTGAAACAAAGTCTGTGCATCTGAGCAGAGCAAAAATGAAATTGTTTTGGAATCCAGTGTGAGAAATATGCTGCCTCTGTAAACTCCTCTGTTAAAAAACTCAATAAAAAAAAAAGGTAATGTAGACAGACAATTGATTTATGGTCTGTCCTGGGGTGACCACGTCTCATGTTTTGGACATTGTTCCAGCAATTCTACCACTCAAATGTGATACCCTGATAAGAAGGATCACCAAGGTATTTCGGTATTCTTATTTATTTTATCATTGCAAGAGGTCTGAGAACAGAGAACAGTCACTGCAGCATAGAGTACAATCCTTGCATTGAACAGTTTGCAGTCTGAGTAGGTGAAAGAATCAAGATTGGAGAAGGCTTTCATTTTGTGCGTGAGAAAGTCTCTGCCACAAATCTGGGGTTTGCTGGTGTCTGTGGAGTTTAGATTGCAACCTGGAAAGACACAGAAGTATGTGTTCAGTTATGCAGGAAACTGTCCAGCACTGAAAACAGTAAGAACTGCATCATGACACAAATATCTGTGTTACCATGAGTCGCTTAAGGATGTAAATGGCCAAGTTAGAAATCAAATTAGGATCTACCAGATGATTTAGCAACAAGACTGGCAACTGCAGAAACCTGGTTTCCTTGCTGGGCTTTAGCTAACACCTCTGTGACTGTAAAATGCCTTACAGAAGTAGAGGGTCTCTGTGTTAGCTGTCCTGAGTACTGGCTCCTGACTGGTTAGCCATGTCAGCATGGACATCAGCAAAGACAGCATTTCACTCCTCTTCTGACTCTGTCTGCAGTTCAGAGCTAGATTTGTAGCTGAGCTGATAACGTGACACACATCTGCCACAGTGACTTCAGCAGAGGGACTCTAAAAGCTAAACGACAATCTGAGAGAAAAGTGATACTGTGAAGAAATACCAGTAAAAGTCCTGAGGAAAGTCTTTCACACCTAAGATTAAGTGAATACTGTCTATGTCAACTGACCTGGTGCAATCAGGAAAAAGTAGTAACAGAATGAAGAGAATTATTCTCTTGTATTCAGGAGAAAAAAATAAATCAATAGAGGGAAAAAAAGCCAGTTGTAACATCTAAAAACTGTAACAATTAGTACTTTAATAGATGACCTTTTAAAATGCCAAGAAAAATGCTATTTTTAAGTGGAGCTTTTTTTTTTTTTAGATATGGACTGCTTAATTGTACAGAAACAATCATGTAAAGCTAAAAGACTATAATAAAAAAAACCCATTTCTTTTCAAGTCCAACATCAATGTCTTATAAATTTGAGGTTCTCTATTTTCACAAAGGATCCTGTGCATTCCAGAATTGTACACAAGCCTAACCATAGCTGTTATATTGAGCTTGAAATCAATGAGGGCACTGCGCTGTAAATAAAGGAACAATTTGCCCCAGTGAGCACAATTAAGTTTGTTTCAGTCTGGGATGTGAACTGTAGCCTGCATGAAAATCTTCTCACAGAGCATGAAACCACAGTACATCTGTTTCTCCCACCTAGCTTTCCATGGTTCCAAATGGCAAAGTATTAGCTAAAAAACAAACAAGATAATTTTTAATACATTACACTTTCATGCAATAATAAAGCAAAATACCATTTTTAACAAATTGATATCTATCTATTGACCTACCATATGTGATAATAGCTAAAATTTAAATAGAAAATATTAATTTTATGTCTTTGCATGTGAATATGTAAGAAATCTACAGCATTGAAGATGGAACTTTTGTCCTACAATTCAGAAAATACATCAATAACTTTGAATATAGCTGTACATACAGGAGGAATACGGCAGGATCAATACATAGTCCCAAACACCACCCTCATTTTGATTCTTAAAATATCCTCTTCCTTGACATATAAGTAATATATAATAGTTATAGAAACCGGGTAGAAAATCCTGGGTTACCAATGGGATTTCTTTTCAGCAATCCTTATGACTTTCAGAGGATCAAGGTTGTATCCATATGTTCTTGAAATTTTCCCTGCAGTGGTTTTTTGCAGTCATAAGTGGAAAAGGAATTGCAACGGATTTTATAGGAGCATGTGGGTTAAAACTGGCTGAAAGACTATAAACAAAATATTATGAGAGTGACTAGGGGAAAAATATCTAGTAGGGTAATGAAGGGTGCAAATTCAGGATTGCTCCTATTTAACATCTTCATTAGCAATCTGGAAGAAAGAACAAACAGCATGTTAATGAAATGCACAAATACTAAATTAGGAGGAGTCACAAATACTACTGAGGACAGAAACATAATACAAAAGTGCTAGGGAGAAATGTGGCAGGAAATTACAAAGCAAGCCACCACTCACAAAAAGCATGCTAATACATTAAACCTAGAGCAGTATGAATCAGTGAGGGAAAATCCACAGAAGCATTAACATTGGAAGAGATTCTGGGAGCAACATATTAGATATGTAGTGCAATGTGACATGCTGGCAATAAAAGCCAATATATTCAGTGCCACATATGCAAAGCCATAAAATCATGGACCAAAGAGGGTGTAGCATCTCTAAATGCTTCTCTACTAACAGAAAATGGAATATTCTGTTATGAGAACACAAGAGTCTTGACACTAAAGAAGACCCCTCCCAAGTCAGCATAGCTATGCTCAGTTGAAATATTAAGTGTTTTGGTTAGAAAAATTCATCAAGAAAGAACAAAGAAGAAGTGATATATAAATTTATGGAAAGTCTCTGATGAGGATCAAGTTGAAGATGGGCTAACGGCAGGAAAATAACCTGGCTATACTCAGAAAAGTTTTCTTAGCTTTTTTTCAGACCAACCACATTATCTTCTGAAATAAAAGCTAGCAGATGAAAAGCTGGCATATAACTTGCAAAGGGAAAATCAAGCACACTTTCCTATGGGTAAAATATTTTTCCCCACCCTTCACCTACATATAAATTGAATGAAAGCAGTCTATTGCGAAAAAATTCGGACCAGTACAGTTCCTCATGCTGTGCTAAATTTATACCTGGAATGAGCAGAAAATTGCTTGGTTCATTTGATTATTTTTTTTAGGTCTGAATGTTGCATAAGTAGACATTTTCTTTTGAACAAGCAAAATTTCCACTTTTTTTGGCAAGATGGAGGAATACAAAGAAAAAAATTACAAAAACCAACAATAAAACTAATTGTGGCATCGATCTAATCCATACTACATTTGTGATTTTGACACTGCATGTATTCTATCATATTTTTCTGCAGCTCACCCAGAATCTAGCAAAATTGTAACTGAGCGTACTCTGTTAAATCATATAGTAAACAGTACAAGGACAATGAAACCATAACTGAATAAAGGTCCTTGATCCTGGGAGGGATGCTTCTTCTACAAAAGGAGAGATTGAATAGATTAATATTCTTCAGTTTGTAAAAAAAAAAAAAGGGAAGGCATGGTTAACACTTATTTTTATGCACATTCATATAAATACACTCATTAATATGAACAATATGGAAGAGTGAATAATCACTCCTCATCCTTTTTCTTCTCACAATAAAGATATGCAAGAGTAGAAAATGAAAAGATCAGCCAGCTGTTGTAAACCAGAGAAAAGTGTTATTCCACGGTATGTGTAATTAAGCCCCAGGACTCACTGCCAGAGGATGGTGCAAAAAGAGGTCAGAGAAATCATGAAAGATATGCGTATGGAGGGGCACTGAGAAGAATGTTTCACATGAAACTTTTCCTTCTGAAAGTTCCTAAACTTCAATTTTTCAGGGCTATGCATTAAAACCTTAGGGGTAACTCTGCATATTCACTGTCTTATGCTGTTGCTACGTGTTTCTACCCACACACCAGATATGCTATAGGCCTTAAGTTTACCCAAGGAAGTATTTTTTAAACTAAAAGTTATTATTAAACAATGGTAATCACAATCACAATGAAATACCATGTGAAGGCACTTTTTAAAAAAAACAAATGCAACTGGGGGCAATTTTGAAAGCATACACATGCACACAGAGCAAGGGTGGGGAAAATGGCAGAACTAGGAGTTATGAATGCTTTTTGGAGGATAAGCAATGTTAATTGTGTGCCATCTTACAAACTGCTGTTTTGCCATCAGGACCTGCATTAGAGTGCAAACACTATGGTCTCTGAACAACTAAGAAACAGTTTTGTGTTTGAAAAAATAACCTAAATGCTAAAGTACTTGAAAAATTTAGTCTTCAGGGACTTTTCTCCACAGCAGAAGTATATAGGATATATTGTATAGGTCTGTTTATAAAATTCAGTGTTTAGAAAAGCAATTTTGGGAGTTTTAGGGGTATTGTATAGTGACACATTTGTTCAGTACACATCAGGTCTATTCCAGGGCAAAGTCAAGCTTGTTTAAAAAGGTAATGTAGAACTGGGTTGTAGCAAGCCTTAAGTAGTGGGAAGGGCCTTGCTTGGAAAAGCTAAAATCCAGCAGATGCTCTTGGGTGTGCATGATTGCTTCAATAACTTTCTGTGGGTTTGCTGGACTTATGCATCTGCCTAGAATCCTTATGGTAGATGGAAGGGGATGTTCCTTTCGCACTGCATCAGTGAAAAAGCATGACTTTACATCTAAGGAGTATTAGACTCCCTTGCTCAGCTCTTCTTTTCCTATCTCCAACATCTTACAGATGTCGAAAGCTTTGTTAAAACTGTTAGTTTTTTTGGTGGGTTAAACATATATTTCAGTTCTCTTTGCCGTGTGAAGAGAATACTTTTTGGTTTAGAGGTTTTTATAAGGAAAGAAATAGCAGATATATAAAAAGAAGTAAAGGAGTAACTTTATGCACAAAATATAGTGTATGGTAAGTGTGATCCCAGAGCAAAAATTAAGAAAGACATCACAAATTGCAGGCTCTATCTTATTAATAATAGCTTAAAGATATTACTGGGACATGAAACAGTTTATTTAATTATTAAACCTATTTGGATTGACAAGACTTTTGACATAATGTAATGTATTTAATGCAGTGTAAAAATGTATTAATAAAATATCTGGTTTCTATGAGAGGGTGAAGTTTTCTTCTTTTATGTAGATTCTGATAACTCAATTGAATTTTTCATAATATTTTCATAATGTATTTAGCTAGACACCTATGTAATTATATTTATTATTCCTGTAAAGGTTGAAGAAGAATATGGGGGATTAGAATATGCAGCAATTTTGTTATCAGCTTTATTGCAGCGTTTTGAGGAGATATATCCCTACCTGTACCTGCAAAGGTGTTTCCTGAAGAATATTGTTCCTTGATCAGTATATTTTCAGACTGCAATTTTTACAGGAGGATCCACTCAGTTTGATTCTCAACTCAGAAAAAAAACATCCTCATTAGCTCTGATTGTGGGCTGGCACTTGTTACAAAGATCTACTGATAGAGAAAAGAGACATTGTCAATAAAAAATGTATTCATCATTGAAGCCACAGAGAGGCATGTTTGGGGAACAGAAGATGCTAATTCATATGTGTGTAAGTTCACCTGTTTAGTAAATAAATCCAAATAATATTAAATATTTTTGATTATGAAAAAGGATATTTGCATCAAATTCCTTCCAATAACTGATCAGCTTTAAATTTCATTGAAAGTTTATTAAAAATTTGTCCCACATGGACAATTATGCTCTTCATGTTAAGACATTTCAGCTTGGTATTTTTCTACAATTTAGTGTCTGAAAGTCATTGCTTTTGTCTCCTTTCCAGTTCTTCTGCTCCAAATGACTGATTCTTCTTTCTAGGCTTCATCTGACTCCAGCTGGTTCCTCTGGAAGAGGAGGTGCAGAGATGATGGTGCTTGTGTTCACAGGGGCAGCACAAGCCTGGCAGGCTGGTAGTTAATGGTGCTGGGAATGGAGAACTAGGATACCTCCCCTGCTTTCTGAGCCTGCCCTGTCCCGGGGTATTTGCCCTGTTCCTGGTTGGTAGACAGTTTCACCTCATGACTTGACTAAAAAGAAGCTCTCTAATATAGTAATTATTTCTTTTTTCTCTGTGGCTGAGATTGCTGCAACACACAGGCTCCTTGGCTTAAGCCAAATTATTAACAGAGCAATAAAGAATATTTTGCAGTTACCAGTTATTTTAATCTTTTCCTGTATTCAATTTTGGCCAACAAGTCTTGGCACCAGCCATGAGCCATGGATTGTAGTAGGTCCTGATTTCTCAGCTCCCTGAAATATTAAAGAATTATGCCAAAAATAGATGAATGTTTCTTTATTGCATCCCCATGTCCTTTTCCACTCAAGTAAGGAGCAGAGGATGGGCACACTTACATATTCTGTATTTGTCACTGGGTTGTGATTATTGCAGTAGATTATACCAGTTTAACCATAACAGCAAACGCCACTTTTTAGTATAATAAATATATCTATAATACACTGGAGTAAATCTATGCTAAACTTAATAGGTAAATGAAAAGATAAAACACCCTGGGAATTGACAGTAGAGGAAAGAAGACCAAATTCTTGCTGTATTAGCAGCATGTCTATTTTTCTTCTGGCACTTAATGCTTTGCTGTGATTTCTTGGCATTCAGCACAGCTCCCCAGAGTATCCCAAGTGCAATTCTTGATACTTGCCAGGTAAGATCCAAATGATGCTGAAGTGTGACGATTTGTATGTGGATTTATAGATCTATTAAGCTGTCAGTGTAATTATCATATTTATTTAAAACATTCCAACTTGCTTGAGAAATTAAAGTTACATAATGTAATATAATTTTTACTTACTGTGGTGCTTTTTTTTAACATTGCCACAGTTGTGTAAAGTAGCCATATGCCATGATAACCCTATTTTGTGTTTTGTGCTGAAATTGAATTTGTGTCTTAAGCTCTACAGTAACAGAAGACTCAAGACTTCATTTTTTAAGGCTCAATAAAATAGTTGTGTATTACTTTATATCCCTTTTGTAAACACATATTCAGTACCCTTTTTGTCCTTGGGAATTATGCATAGCTGTGAATGGGAGGACTGATAAGCACAAGTATTAGAAACATATTATCTTGAAGTTTTGCATATGTTTTGGAAATTTATACTCTACTGCACGTATGAAATAATGGATTTGTTTTTAGATAGCTTATCAAAAAAAGAAAGTAGTCCATAGATTAAGAATTAATAGTTTTCAAGCATGTTAGTTTGTCTGAAGTGATGACATGAGAATATCTCTGAATTTTTAAACCCCCCTTGCCAGGAAGTAAACACACTAAAGTGCTCAGATAAGAGCTTCCTATAGCTACATGTTGGAAGTGTATAAGTAAAGAAACACAAGCATCTTTCTATTCCATTGCTGAAGTAGAAATATGTAGTATTGTAGTATTGTAGTATTGTAGTATGATAAATTGTATGTACAGTACTAATCTGCAGGAAAATTATTCTACCAGTTACCAATCTTCAGAATTGCAACAAAACATAAATCACTCTTCTGAATTAAATCTAGGCATATGCTGTATTTATTGAAATTTAGTTCCAAATTTAGCAAAAAAATTAATTCAACAAGCTGTCTGTTTGGGATGATCAGGACTGTTTTTTCATGACAGCTGAGTCTGAGTAAGACTCAACTTTGGCTTATTTAGAGGGCAGTTCTGAAGCAGACGTTGCACTGGCTTCAGAGGATATAAGCAGATGCTTTAAAATTAGCACATCTGAGCACTGACCAGGGTATCATATTTCCTCTAAAAAGAAATAAAATATTTAAAATCTATTAAGTGATGTAACTCCATTGTAATCTATTTCTCATTTTGTGTATATAGTTTAATAAAATGTAATACAGTGCATACATACAGTTAAAGAAATGGATATGATTTTTTTAATATTATACTGAATTAAAAATACTGTATTATAGCAAGATGTTTAGTTTACCATCTTGCATAGGAATTGTTATGTGAGCAGTCATATGGTGCTATGAAATATCAAAGGACATAAGAATTCATTCTGGTGAGTCTGCATATGAAATAAGCTTCCTTTTTATATATATCTAGAGTGCATAGAAACAAAACTATCTCTCCAGGGAAAAGCTTTATTTGTACAAATTCGGAGTTTAGTTTACAAATACATATTTTTCCAGAAGATAATGCATATATTCTCTGTTTCTAATGCTCTAGTATTACTAAAGGCAGTCATTATTAGGACAGAAAGACAACCTCTGTTTTTTAATATAAATCAGGTAAATATCCTGCTTATCCTTTTTGAATAATAAATAATGTAAAACAGACACTTAGGAAGATTCCTCTGGGTAACACTCCCTCCTACAATTTAGTTGACCAAATCCTTTTGTCTAGTAGGAAAAATAATCTTTCAATGTTTTAATTAAGAATCACCTATATATTAGAGTCTTCAAATAAGTATGCAGAAAGTTGGAACTAGAAGATCTTTAAGGTCCCTTCCAATCCAAATAATTCTGTGATCTATTCTATGATCTAAACACATGCAGATATTGTAAAAAAAAAATTCAAAAGTTGTTTGGTTTTTTTTCCCAAAGAGGCCAAAAGAAAAATAAGAAATAGCTACTCACACACAAAACCCCCAAAATTCCTACGTTTGTGATGGAGACACAGGTATCTGTGAAATACAACCAGATCAATATTAATGTTGTTAAATAAAAGTCCAATATGGAAGATTTGCACTAAAAAGAAACCCAGAAAAATAAAAACACAAAGAAAAAAGGAGAAATCAACACTGGCTATTAATAGTGCTTTTTAATTAATTTTGGTGCTGGCTGAATCTCAGTTCTCACAAACAATTCTGTCAGTAAATGTAACATTATGGGGTCCTGTAAGCTGACAGACAGTTTTGCCTGGCTACAATTATTCCTGTGAATATGCACAAGCTGGATGAGGAGGACTCAAGCTCTACTGAAATCAGTAGGAAGACTCTTGCTGACAGCAAAACTTCTATATGGAAAGTGAATGAGAAAATCTTACATATGAAATAATTAATAACATAAACATGAAGTAGAGCAGATTGAATTATCTGTAGTACAACTCTGTAGAGAATTAAAACTCTTTAGAAATAATTTCCAATGGCGAGATCCTTAAAGGATAACTTTCAGCTCCTAACACCAAATACATTTAATAGAAAATGGCACAAGAAAGTATCACATGATAGCATCTGATGTATTACAATAGGAATTGAGTTAAATGGTTATTAATTAATTCCAAGCATAACAAATGATAGCAATATCTTTAATCAGAAGTGATGACATTATTCCAAGACCAAATAACATAGTAAAGGTATGTATTTGAATAAATAATACCAGCTACATGCACCGTTTAATTTATCTGCTAAATAGTGCAACATAAAGTGGCTGATGAAATATCCTTTTTTTTTCCCCGGAGAAATAAGATAAAAATGGGTAAAAATGAATTTCATCATAGCTACGTTCTTCCCCAGTCACTCTTATCTTTTGCAAGTTATGCTAGGGTATAAATCTCTCTTTTTCTGGCTGAAGGTGGGATTTTTTTTAGTTTTAAGTTGTAATTTGAATTGTTTTCTTGCAATTTGAACAGACAAAACCAATAATTTTTTGGAAACCCAACTTTTGCTAAAATATGGAATAAAATAACTACAGGAAGTAATATTTATAACTACAGTTTTCATAGGAGAAGAAAACCCCAAGTGAAGTGAATTCACTTCACCCCAAGTAAATTTTATTTTGAGTTTGCAGGTTTTTAAAGATAATTAATCAATATTTATTTGGTGGTTTGTTGTATTCCTTTCCCCTACACAGATTTGCAAAAGCAATTTGTTCGGAAAATCATGAAACGGTGTATCATTTCTGGTTTAGGTCATTCTCAGCACCTTACCCTCATAGATGTTTTATTATCTTAGCAGTTCAGCCTCATTATTGGCTTTGGTGCTAGACTTCTTCTAGAACTTTGCCCCAGATTATATTTATAAGAAATTAGGATGACTTCCAACCATCAAAAAATTCAGAATGGCAGGACTGAGTAAGTTCTTAACCCTCCTAATTAATCTTTTCTTAAAAAGTTCCAGATAATTACATACAAAAGGCATTTTAAACCTAGAAAGATTTGGTGTCTTTAAACAGGCTCAAATTGCAAATTCCAAGAGAAACATCTAAAATCACTTTTGAAAAATTTAGGTCAGTATATAATTAGAACCCCAAGTTACCTGAGAATAACAAATTTGAGCTGTGTAATGTTAGACACACGCCTTGACAGTTTGGCTACATTCAGTGGCAGTTTGAACTTTCAAATGCATGCCTGTGAAAATAGAAGGGAAAATAAACTAAAAATCACAGGAGACCTTCTTTCCATTTTTTTTGTTTTGTTTTTTTCTTTTTTTCTCTTTTTTTTTTTTTTTTTTTGTTGTTGTTTCTGTTTTTGTTTTTCTGCATCTACAGCAAAGAGCTTTAATGAAATTTATTTATAATAAATTTTGTGATCCTGGTACTTTCATGCCAAAGTACAAACTTGTCATAGTACCCTCCAAGTGTGAAACCGTAACCGAGAAACTGAAGAGTGGGGTACTTCTCTACTCATGTTTCTGTTTAGAACTCACAGCACTAAGTGTAAAGGCAAAAAAACCATGAATAAATTCTCTGCCAGCCTCTGGAGATAAATTCACTGTTTCTTTGACTGCAGAAGCACTGTTGCAGCATTGGTTTGTCCTATTGCCACCCCTAAAACCCAGAGGCTTTGGGAATTGTCATGCCTGGAAGACAGAGATCATAAAAAAATGGCTTTGATTTGACAGTCTACCTATTCAGCCATCTTACTCTTGTGACCATGCCTCGAGTGCATACTCCTTGCATATAGCTGGAAAAACCTGATGGCTTAAATTCTTATTTTAATCCTACTTGGGATTTCTATGAAGACCTAAGGCATTGCTGCCAGCTTGGTCTGATATGCATATTGCTAATCTGCAGTCTGAGAGGCGTAATTTCTACTTCTTTCTCTGCCATATGATGGGAAAATTTTATGTTTCAGATCCTGTTTCTGCAGAATTGAAGGCAGTGAAACTTATTTACTCCTCAAACAACTGCAAATTTATCAGTAAGTGCAAAAGAAATGTTGTGTGACAAGAATAGAGAGTGTTTCCTACGGATGACTGTAGTTGAGTGGGGTTTAGTTTTGTCTAACAAGAAGAAGATGCCAAAAGGAGTTTTATCTTACATAGATGCAGTTATAGCATCTCTCCTAAGTGCAAATCAAAGCAGAGTCGAATTCACACTTTATCTTTTCCTTAACGTGCACCAAGAACCTCTCTCCACTATGTAATTTCTCAAAATCTACACCTTCAGTAGGAAGCATCCATGGCACATCTTCCCCTCTGGAAAAAAGTGTGTAAAATATGCCCAACTCATTTAAAAACTTCTGGAAGGACTCACATAAACATGGGCACTTGGAGTAGGATCACAGAAGTCTCAATTCTGTAAGGAACCAGGCAAACAAATACAGAGAAAACACCATCCCTGATGTGTAGCTATTGAATCTAAGATACAGAATAGCTGTACAAACCAGGTTATACCATTTTACTGTAAATGTTATGTTGGCATTCATTGCCTTAACAAAAAGACCTGAACCCAAAATCTCCAGTCCACTTGAATTACATGTATTACACTGCCGTGTCAGTGTAATGCATTTCAGCCATCTTTCTTCCTTGACATCCCTATTCCTTTAGAAAGAAAGCCTTTTATGTTTCAGTCCAAAAAATGGCCTCTGAACCTGGAGTTTGAGGTGTGGTGATAGATCATCTGATAGGCTTCAAACTGAGCAGCCACAGTAAGAAAAATTTCCTCTGGTAAAAGGCTTTAGATAAAATAAAATGGGGGATACTTTTAGGTCAGATATACTGGCATTGTCCTGGGAAGGGTAAGGAGGAACCTCTTGGATTAGACGAGCTATCTCTTCAGTAGTTCCAGTCCTGGTGGATAGCAGTGACCTCTGGCTCTCTGCACAAGCACTCTGCTGACAGCATAACTGAAATGGGTTCTGATTTATTCAGAGCTCATCTTTATGTGGCCCTTATGTGCTCCTTAAACACTCCCCACAGAATTTACTTTTGCAATGAGTTTGTATATATACTCCCACATGTAGAGACAAACAGGAATTCCCAACTAGGGAATGCAGCCCCTGTTCTGTTCCCTGAGTCCAGCCCGTGCTCTCTCCCGGTCAGTCAGACTTTCGGTCACTCCCACCCACGTCCCCTGTTGGTCGTCTGAACCTGTAGCAGCCCCGTGTCCTTTGATAATTGGTCCCTAAGGATTTCCTCGCCTGCTCATGCTATGTACTAAACCTGGACCCTCACAAGAGCCCTTGCCTTTGTTTCCCCCATTGCTGGACGGTGCAGGCATGGCTGAAATAAATATCTCTGTAAAACCTACAAAGGCCTTCACTCATCATTTACCCCAATTAACATATAAAAACAACACCCACACATGTGTGAAAGTGTATCTTGTGTCACAAAAATGAACATGTGTATTACTGGCAAAAAGGAATTTTCTTCTATTAAGTGATGATCCATTTGTGCCAGAAACCTGATTCTTCTACAGGAAACCCTCCTAGGACTTTTTGACTTCAGATATGGTGCAAAAGTCTGTTTAATATCTGAGGATTCTCCCTTGGCATAGATCAGAATACTGTCTTCTCAACTTAAATCAACTTTAAGAGGAATTACTAGAAGTAAAATGGTCCAGTCTGTGTCCAGACTGTGCCTAGGAAAAATGTATTCCTTAATTATAAATATATCATATTACCAGAATTCTCTGGTAAGCTTCACCATAATGTTCTTGAAAAAGGACATTGAATTCTATGTAAATTATGTAATAAAATCAATTCAGTGATATGGTGAGTCATCCAGACTAAAAATCAATCAGTTAATGAGTTTTAAAACAAGCAGAATAACATACAGCTCTCTATAATATTGATGGCCTGAAGAGCTGTTAAAGTATTTTCACAATTTCAGTTCTACTACTAATTTAGTTTACAACTCTCTCTATAAAACTCTTTCAGAAAGCCCATCAAAGTAAATTCAAAGACCAGCACTGCTAAATAAAAAAAATACTTTGTGTTGCCAAGTCTCTGGGAAAAATAGAAGTGAATGATAGCCAAAGGAATTGGATATTTTTCTTCTAGTTACCAACATGTATTTTAAAATTGCCCTGTGCTAATAATTTCTGCTTGAAATATTTTCTTTTGTAACTAGATCTTAGATTCCTTTCTCTTTGTCAATCACTTAGACTTCAAGTTTAAATATGCAAGAACACAGAGCACAACAAAAGAACACACTAATCTTACTCTGTCAAAAGTAGATCCCCTTTCTTATTCCCCAAGGCCAGACAAAACAGAGCTGGGCTAAAACATTAAATATGGCAAAGCAAGCATACATATTTTCTTATCTCTTGCTAAAATACATACCTGATATGTAAGAAAAATTTCACATAATTTTTTCTTTCCCACAGTTTTAGCTGATTGCAAAGCCAAACAAGTAAACATATTCCCTTAAAACTACGTGAACAGATTTTCAGAGTTTTCAATGCAGCCCCTAATTTTGCTGGAGTGGGTAGAGCCACCTGCTCTTCTGCTGTGCACTTGACTGGTAACCTGTACATTGCACAATTTTAAAGAAATTTATGAAATAGTGTGCTCAGCTGTGAATCATGTCCTCCCTAACCATGTCCTCCCCTCAGTAAAAGAACTCCTTCAATAAATTGAAGTCCTTTGGACTTTCAGCCTCTTGGCTCACTTGCAAATATAGTCACATAAACAATTGTAGATAGAACTCGGAATGTCTTTTTAAAGACAAACCATTTTCCTGTTAAATACTGCACACAATACTTCTTTTTAAAGATGCTTTTTCTTTTATATATTTACTCCAGCAAAGTGTAACCTTGAACACTGTGGCCTGCTGAACAAATTTCCTGGGAAGTATAACAGAAAACGGGAGTTCTTAAAAACCTATTCTCTGCAAAGAGACACAAGGGTAAAGAAAAAACTCATCATTACAGCTGACACTCTGTAAATCAGTTATTGTTTCTATTGTACCAGCTTAACAATGTTTTGTGGCTTTTGTTTTACAATTATTTTTTAAGGACACAGTTCTGGGCTTACACACCCAGGAAAATAATACTTCCATTCCACTAAGATGG
The DNA here is from genome assembly GCA_026413545.1 of Cichladusa arquata. Taxonomy (NCBI): domain Eukaryota; kingdom Metazoa; phylum Chordata; class Aves; order Passeriformes; family Muscicapidae; genus Cichladusa; species Cichladusa arquata. The sequence continues at coordinate 96,986,331 of JAOTQP010001286.1, read as the reverse complement.
AGGTGTAAACATGTAGTAAAATGGGTAAGTAATGATTGCTGGTTTTCTTCAGGGAAAAAAAAAATAAGAAGAAAACCATAAGGCTGTGAAACCATGGCAGAACAACTATCTGAGAGCTCATACTTCAAAATGGAGCTCACTAGGTAAAAGAAAGACCTTTCTGCATTGCCAATCAAATTAGCTGTCCTGTCTTGAAGTCCTATTTTGTATTACCTCACCTATCATGAAAATGCTTCTGGTGCAAAATTTCTGCAGGATTAATAAGACTCATTTTTCCTTTATCTCTTACAAGAGAGTAACATCAGGCCTCAAGAGCAACATGTTATCATATACCATACTGCACAGATAGCCCAGTGTAAAAGACTAAACCGGTCTTCCAAATTAGCCACTCAAGGATTTTCTGAGAGGCTTGTACCAGAAATAAGGATGATATGGAAAGAAATGGGCAGACTTTTTTGTAATGGTGGTTTTTGCCACAATGACTTATATAGTTATATGCATATGCAGCAAAATACGTGCATTTGTGCACACACCTAAGTAGGCACAATGGTATGAGGAGTGTTTCTTACTTTATATAAAGTTGGTCTGAGGAGTATATATAAACTCACTTTATATAAAGTTTCTTCTCAGCAGAAAGCAAAATTTCTCAGTAATTTCTGCTATTATTGTCTGTGAATGAATTATCTTTCTACCCTGCTTTCCCCTCTTCTTGCCTGAAATATTCAGTGCTGTTATTTCAATACACAGGTGAGTAGACCTAATCATTAGAAATTACTAAAAATTTTTTTGCCTGAGACACAATGTTTGAGTGATTGTCACATCAAATTCCAGTTATTATCCAAGTACACATCACCAATGTACTCCAAAATAACTCAAAACTGAATGAATGTAGTGTCAATATTTTTTTTGGTTAGTTGAACAAGATACAGGAAAAGAGCATACATCAAGCTAAAAACAGAATACTACTTTTTTCACAAAATATCTGATGATATGCAGATGTTCTCCCAGCTTGTGCATATTTTTTTGATGAAAATGAAAGCAAAAGTTTAAAATTCCTTTTCCCGATGCATACCACTGAAAATCTCATGGTAACACTGAAATACTTACTATGGTAAGAATACAGACTGAAAAAATGTCTGAATTTAATTTGTTAGAGCAAAAATCTTTTAAATTTTACCAATCAAGATGGTAAGAAAAAAGTTTAGTTAAGTGCCTGACCTTTCTTGGGAAAAAAGTTTCAATAAGTGCATAACATGAATGCTTGAAGATTTAGTCTTATTGGAGATTTTTCAATTTTCTACCAGAAAAATTAGTGACACAGGTTATTTTGTTATTGGATAGGCAAGGTGATTAGTTCACACCTGGAAACTAATAACAGTTGTGGGACTATGGAGTATACTGTGACTAATATCTAAGGAATAAAAATATCTAAAATTCAGATATTCTCAGAACACCTGGTTTACTAGCCTTGGTTCAGGACTCCAGTCAAAATTCCTGGAAAAATGAAAAAAGAGTACCACAACACATTAATAGTGTTACTTTTCCTCTGCTCTGGAATCTCCTATCAAACTGAAGCTGAACCTTTTACCTTTGATGGAGTTCATGGGTGAATGCATGAAGTGGACATAAGCAATTCAATAGATTATCAGCTTAAGTGCTACAGATCTGTGAACCAAGTGTACTTGTCTGGAAGCAAATTAAAATTCTGCTAAAACTGCTAAGATCAAATCAGTAAGCTCTGAAATAACCTGGGGAATTAGAGATAAAAGGAACTACAGTCCTTGGGCTGTGTTCTGTACACCATTTGATAGTGGTCTGTGGAGATTTCACGGGTCAGATGGCAGTCTCCTTGCTCCTGGTTCTCTGAAGGGAAGAGGTAGTGAGAGAATCAGGTGACAAAGAAGATGTAGAGGATGCAGCAGAGGAACAGAACAGATGGGCGTGGGAGACAAAATGCGGCGTAAAAGTGACAGCGCAGTCATTGCATTCTAGACAACTAAAAATAGACAAATACATTTATATTTGTTTCCCTTGCTGCAGTTGCCAGGAAGTTGTCACATAATCATAAGTAAAAGGTGAGGTGGCACATGCAAAGAGAAGTCATGATGAGTGAGATCCATCAGCCACTTTCTTCTTTTAATGATGCTCCCACCTCTGAAAGTCAGAAGGACTGTGGCTTTGGAATTTTGTGACTCCATAAAGGAAAGGAATTGTTCCAGTTCTTTTGTTATACTTCAAGAGTGTGACCAGGATTGCCTTGGACAAGCTCAGCTGTTAGATATTTTCTAAGATGTGGGCTATTTAAGGTCTTCAAGGTGAAATCTTACACATCAGAAATTGTAAAGTAACAAATTAAAAAATTTAGTTTGCGAACAGAATCATTGCAAATGTCAAAAATTAGTGTTTCTTTATAGTTCCATGAATAGTTTTTGTAAAACAACTCAGATGCAAATTGCTTTGTTCAGTGGTTAAAAAAGCCATCAGATAAATGGCGAATGCACCGGTGCTTTCTCTCAGTCCTCAGCTATACCTCGTATTGACTAAATACACAGTCTGAAAAGTGCCCCAACTTCAGCGTGCTCTGAAAGAAATATAATTTTCTTCTCATTCCTCTATAAATAGGGTAGACTAGCCCACCATAGAAAGAGCTTAGTATATAGCTCAGGTAAATTTACCTTAGCTGAAATTAATCAAAGACTGCACCCTCAGTTTGCCGAGCATGAACTAGGCATCTGTGTTTTGTATTCTCCCTGAACCAGCTCAAAATATTTTCCTAGTTTTTACATTATACTGGCTGCCAGGAGTTCTCAGTTTAGGATCAAAAGTTCTTTGCTTCTGGTCTATCTTCCCTTTATTTCAAAAGGAAAAAACAAGGATTCTGACAGAGGCAGTGAAAGAATCCATCATAACATAATGGTAGTTTTATTATAGTTGAGGTGTTTTAAGGACACAAGCATGATAAGCTCCATAGAAAGAGATAGCATCTTTTACTGGATCAACAAATACAGCTGGAAGAGTATACAGATCTGGAGACATGAGTGCCCTCCTGCAAGTTTAAAATGGAAACAGCCAGCTGGTCTGAAATATTTATTTACAAATTAAATATACATATTAAAAAGTATTACATTATAAAAAGTTTGAATTTTAACAAAAGAATTAAATATTTTTTTAAAAATAATGACAAATACTCTGGATACCTTGATAGCTAAAGGATACATGATTTTATCTAATTAAATAAATTTAAGACTGTTTTATTGTGTTTAGATAATTTTTGATTTCTGATGTTTCACTCTACAAGTTTAAGCTGCCTCATTTAACTGAAGCATATTGGGTCTCCTTTCAGCTACAATATGGCAGAAAGAAAAGCAATATGTGGCAGTCTATAGCTTTTCTCATGGAAAACTTTCTCTCCCAAATATATTTGGTAAGAAGATCCTATGGCTTTCTTATCATATCATACATTTTTGAGTGCTATATGCTGCTTTCTTTTGGTGTCAGATTAATCAGTATTTATTTCCTTCTCCTTTGCCCTCAACACCACAACCAATTCTTATGAAAACCTATATGTTTTCTAGTGGTTATTATTTACCCAGATTGTGGTAAAATCTTGTCCAGGTTCTCAGCCAGGACAGAGTTGATTTTTCTTGCAGAACCTGTGAGAGGGCAGAGCCTGAAGCCGTGTGGGCTTGTCTGGGTTGTTATCCTATACAGCCTCACCTCACTGCTCCAGGGTGGAAGTAAGGGATTCTTCTTCCAAGAGGAAGGCGTGGGTGGCTCACAGTTGGAGAAGAAAGTGTGGAGTACAGAAGGTCTGTCCACCACTACTTTTCATTGATCAGGGCTTTGTGAGCATTTTTGCTTGTAAAATGCAATATTTGATACACTTCTGTTGCCAATGTTGTTGCAGCTAATGTTTGTTTTTGTTGTCTCATTGCTGTTTTCAGGAAATGGTTCTTAACCTGTGATCTCTGCCTTTGGAGACTTGGGGAGCAGAGGAGTGGTTCTGTTCCTAAACCAGGACAGCCCTCACTGGAGCCTGACACGGGGCTGTGTTTCCACCCCTGGTGTGGCTGGCTCTGGGTGTACTGCACACCCCTCCTGGTGAAACCACAACACGTCTAAAAATGGGTCAGACACAATCTAAATGCAGAAGATTCAATCTGCTCTCAAGAAGCAGCAAGCAATTGTAACCCAGTAAATGTGATTTTTGCCATGACTAGCAAAAAGTTCCAGTCCTTTTGTTGCCCTGGTCTTAGGGCTCATCTAGGTTTTCTGTGGCTGCAACTGGGGTCGCTCTGGTTTGACAGCTGCTGAAAGGGGCAGTACCTGTGGGCTCTCCAGTTTTAGCTTTTCTCATGACCCCCAGTGGCCTGGTCCTGGCCAAGGCAGGAGTCAGCAGGTGACACACAGCAGCCCAGGCGCAGAGCTGAGGCTGGGGGAGGCCTTTGTGCCACACTGTGCCTTCAGGTGAGAGCCTCTGAGAGGGAAACAGGGGCTACGAGGAAAAAATAACCAAACAGAAGTAGCCCTAAGTGGAACATAAAAGAGAAAAAAATCTGCCATGATCTTCATTCTGCTTCCAGCAAAAACCTAGATGCTTATTGCTTAGCCTCTTCTATTCCCCTCTACTTTATCTAGGAAGACTGAAACCATCACCCTTGGGATGGAAAGGGACACAAGAAGGGTAAGCTCAATGCTCAATACCACAAAAATAAACACTAGGAAAGGTTGGGTTTTCTTGCTATTGTGTGGGTTTTTTTTGTTTGTTTGTTTGGTTTTTTTTTTTTGTTTTGTTTTTTTTGTTTGTTTTTTTGTAGAGCAATTTAAATGATATTATTAGAATTTTCTGTTTTAATTAAATAAGCCATGTTGTTAAGTCTGCTAAAACAGATTGTTCTCATTGCACACTAACATTTTAGCCTATGTATGTTTTTTTTTTGTTCCCTTTTTCACACAGAAAGGTTTTGAGCCTGAAAAAGAAAATCAGATTCAAATATACAGTAGAACAAAATACTGCTTTTGCATTCTGCATAATAATTCCTAGATTTAGCCAAATTGATCTTTGAAGAGGAGAAGGTAGAAAAAGGTTCCTCAATAGGACTTAAGAACTAAATATTGTTGTGGAAGATCTGTGGGCTGGACCTTTATTTGGCCTTTCACCAGATATCAGCTGTACTTCAGCTTTCTGGGCATGTGATTGTAACACATGCAATGCTTCAGTTCTCAGCCTTTTAGGTACTATCCAGCACAACTTTCTTTTTTCATAAAGATAGGAATAATAATCACCCTTGTAATGGGGATGAAGTAAATGCATGCTATTCTGTTTTGCTGGTGGTTTTTCCAGTTCAAGAAAGATTTTTCCATTGATTTTTAATAGCTATGGTGGAAAAGAAACTTTTAAGCAAAAATTAAAATATGAAAAAGATTAAATAAGGAAAGCATTATTAAGAATGCAGCATTTGTAAAGTATCATCTTGCACACTCCCAAAATGTGAGGATGATCTTGATTTTTGTGTATGTGTTTAAAGGCAAATACTTGCAGACTGTGCTGACAAGCTGGGAAATTTTAGCCTGGCAAGCAACAAGTTTGAAATGAATTTGAATGTTCACAGTGGATAACGAGCTAAATTTGAGTTCCCAAAAGAGAGAGTTGGAAGTATAAAGAGGGAAATCTTGTTTAAAATTAGAGGGCAATGTGATCTTACTATAGGTGCAAGCACCCACATGGAACGTGGTGCTCTTGGTAGTAGTTGAAATTGGAGAAAGTTTGAAGAAAATACAGGAGAATATTAAAAGATTTGGAAACAGCCCCCCTTGAGGGTTTTAATCTGTTTATCAAAGACATAAAAGGGATACATTTAAGCAGGATGGTGTATATGTTTGCATGTGTGGGTGAATGACTGTCGTGCATCCTGAAAGTATCTCCTGGCAAACAAAACTTTGATCAAGGGTTCTCTAATATAGTAGACAAAAGTGTAACAAAATTCAATGGCTGGAAGATGAAGCAAGACAAATTTAGAGTGATAGAATAAGGCTCCAATGTTTAACAGTGAAGATAATTAACTAGTGAGTACTGTGATGAAATCGTGGTTGGTTTTCTGTGGAAATTTTAATTAAGACTCAGCATAATTTTCTCAATACACTCTTTTAATTCTGTGAGAATTACTTCTAGTAAATCCTGTACCTTTGTAATTTGACAGGTCAGCTTAGATGATGATGATGATGATTTTTTTTCTGATTTTGCCATCTATATTGAATAATCTTTTATCTCATTTTCTCATTTTTTTCTATAAAAATATTTATTTTAACGTTTGTCTTCTAAACTCCCTGTCCCTGGACATAGCCTCTACTTTCTGTCTGTGGCCTTCACTATATTCTCTTGGGCCCTTCACATTGCAGACCCCTGTTCACATAAGCATTTTGATTCTTTGGTAGTCAGTAGATTCAAACTGTAAGAAGTCAATAATATTTTGCCAGAAGTATTACCTCCCCAAAGAGCTAATGGCTAGCTTGCATACTTATGTATTAGGGACCTGAGGGTAGGCTAGAGTGATTAGAAATATTATTTCTGTGTGTAAAGATTTTATGGCCTTATTGTTATGAATTGCCATGTTATTTTGCCAGGGATCTGTCAGTGGAACCTCTGTCTGCAGTGGTACCCAGTGAGACAGAAAAATGTCAATGATTTAGTTTTTTTAAAATTTAATTAATTAATTAATTAATTAATTAATTTTTTTTATTTAGCACTCTAAGAAAGGTCTTGTTTCAAAAAGAAAGCAAACCTTTACTACAGCAGAAATGCTGCTCTGATATAAGTTTTCTGAACAGTAAGTGAATGAAGATCCAAATTAGGTTTTCACTGTGTCTGGTGCAATAGTAGCAACCAAACAAAAGCATCACATAGCCTTAGGTCTGACAGTCTGTTAAGTGAATTTGTATGCACACAAGAAGAAGTGTTTTCTTGAAACATGAAGATGCCCAAGAGAGAGACTCTGGAAAGGTTTTACAGCCATTTAATAGTTCAAGACATTATTTGTTCAATAACAAAAGAAAAAGGCTTAGAGAGAAATCAGATTTTCATGGACAAAAGCTAGGCTCTTGTCCTGAGGGGAGAAAGGATCATAAGCAGTGATTTTTGTGTGTGTCAGGAAGAGATGCAAAAAAAGGGTTTGACAGCTGGAGAAGCAAGAGAAGAGCTGCTCATTCTATGTCATCTATTTTGTATGCTTTTATACTCCATTTTATCTGAGTGTGATTTCTAGTTCTTTCCTCCTCTCTCTAATGAATGTTTCATTCTCTTTTTACACTCCTCTTAGCACAAAAACCCCAATTCTTCCTTATATTCCCACCAGTGCTTTTCCTGTCCTGCTCTGCTACACCACTCTCAAAACTGAACCACAACAGCTCCCTAATTTTCCAACTAGCATGTAAGTGCATTCTCATTTTGGTCATTTTTGTGTCCATGTGAGTGCTGTACTCTCCCCTGTAGTCCTCGAGATTTACCAGCTGTGCAGGAGCTAGTGAAAGCTGATTACAAGCACGAGCATCCATCCCTCAGCCCTGAAGGAAATGATACTTGTCAGCAAATAAAACTAGCTAAGTGTTCCCATAGTAGTGTAAACACTGCCTCAAGTTCCCAAAGGACTTAAAACATATTTGGTTCTCCAGTTTGGTTCTCTCATTTTTTTTTGTTTTGTTTCTACTCTTGAAAAGTGGACTAAGAAATCTATCTGAAGACATGTTCATGTGGTAATTTTGTGGCCAGAGCTGGTTGTACACTGGGAAGAATTTCTCAGAGAGAGAACTCCAAGAATTATAGCAGTGTCAATACAAGGGGACAGATACTAATCTCTAAGCTATCTTGCAGTTCAACTATTTCTTCCACCTTAGTGTACTACTATTTTTGAAGGAAATTGAAGGGACAAGATGATGAAACAGTACTAGTTTCAAATGAGACAAGGCGACCTTCTTTATCTATTCAGCCATAAGGTTGTAATAAGGGCTGAAAGATGTCACTTATTTACTTATGTCCCCTATGACTGTGAAAAAACCTCCCATAACCCTAAGCAAAACAGTGAGCCTTCCCTGAAAAGAGCATATATCTAACTGTAGCAACGCTTACTTTATGTTTTTAGTAGTTTAGTCCATTCAGGAGTTGTCTTAAGCCAAATGGTTGAACTGAATCTAACTGAATCTAACAGCTGACCTGACATTGCTGCATACCAGCAAAATTTTCTGAGTATAAACAAATGATTTTTTTTTTTTTTTTGCCTGTGGGAGGATGATGGAACCAAAAGCATAGTTTACTTTTGACAGGGATTGGGATGATACTTGTGCATAATGTTTTGTTGGCCTGGCAAAAAATTCTGAGCATTGGCCTCTTAAATGTCGTAGAGCTTTTGTAGGAAAGATTTTTATTAGGAAATGTCATAGCAAATATCTAGGCATGGGATAGCTCAAAGCTGCCTGTCATACATACAATATTGATGGATTCTTGGCTGTGTCTTTTGTTAAGTAAATGAGAATACTGACTTCATGAATTCTGGTTACATGTCTAAATGCAAGAGCTGCCCACGCAAAACCTGTGTTGGAACTTTCTAAGCTGACATGGTCGATAGAAGTGAGAAGTTCTGATTCAAAATAAAGAATCAGGACATCTGTTTCAAGTTTCATGCTTTTGGGGGGAAAATGATGGAGGGAGAACACATTACTTTAATGTGACAAATACTGATCAATTTATTTAAAACTTTACTTTGATGATAAAGATACAAAGTGAAGATACTTAAGAATTTGCCACTTTTCCACAAATGCAAATACAGATATATCTTAACCCTTTCTTTCAAACTTAAAGTTTAACATTCATCAGTATGATTCAGGCATACAGAGAAGATCCTGGAAATAAGAAGAAACAATTCTTCTAGGAGGTTATATTGAGAATATATATTTGGACTACATGACCACTGTAGTTCCTTTCCAACTGTAATATTCTATTACAGAAGAGTTCCATCATAAATATTGACAAAACTGCTTAACTGTGATAGGTTTCTGAAGACTCAAGTGTATTTTCTAAGCCTGTTTTCCGTTTGGCCCTTTGGGATCTGCACCACTAGTGATATAAAATTCTGAAGCAATAACTTGAATATCAGCTTTTATCCTACTAAATTACAAGGTCAGCCAATCAGCATCTTTTTCACTCAGCTGCCATCCTCCTAATCATCTTCTTGAAAGGCATTCTCATGAAAGACTTCAAATGACACAGTAGAGACACAGACAACATATTTTATAAAATCATACTCTGAGCAAAACTGTGTACAGAAAATAATTGTCATGCTTTTCAAAATATGGATTTAGCATTATCACAGAAAAATGCACTTAGAATCCAAGAGAAAAAACAAGGGTATAATTCTCAGTTCTGTCTAAGATTCTTCTGAGTAACCTTAGTTTAACCTGTTTCAGGTTATTGATTTTTCCCAAATGGAAAGGTAGTTATCTCTTTATTACCTATATTTATGTTAGCAAAAATGTTTTTACAATCCTCCAGAACAAGTGTAGGGAGAAAATCCCAGCTTATTTTTTTTTCCCAGTTGTTTTTCTGAGAATTTGATAAACAGATTCTGACAGTACTTTCTGGAATTCCATTTAAAAGTTTTGTATGAGCAGAATACGGTAAATTTTCATGACCAGGTTCATCAAATATATATAGCTGCTTAGCTGGTCAGCAATATTCAGCCTACATTGTAAATAAAAGAAACAGTTGCGGCATAGCTGGCATGCAGCACTCTAATTAAAAGCTGTGACCAGTAATTATGTATATGACAAAATAAATGGCTGAGAATCATCTTTTAACTTACCCAGCCAACTGCTGCACTGGCATGTTACTCAGTAGCTGTAACCGCTTCACTTTGCCCTTCTTAGTCCTAGCGTATTTTTCTTGACATAGATAAAAGATCATATATTTCAAAACTAGATATGCAGCTTAGATACTGGGTTGTGTTGACCTTGACTGGCTCAGAAATTCATCCTAGATAGTCTCCCAATCTCCCTTCTCAAGAAAGTCAAGAGGTAAGACAAGATGAAAGTGCTTCTCAAGTACTGTCAAGACCAAAAGAGATTAGGCATGGGGAGGAGAAATTTAATTTATTGCTAAATAAAATAGATTTGGATAGTGAGAACAAAAGAGAAATTAAAACACCTTCTTCTCTTCCCCTTTTCCCAGGCTCAAACTCACTCCTTCATTCCTACTCCTCTGCTTCCCACTCTAAGGTAGCACAGCTGGGATGGGAAATGGGGTCTATGGACAGTCCATAGTGGTTCCTCCCTGCTGCTCCTTCCTCTTGCACTTTTTCAGCTGGACTCACCTCAGGCTGCAGAGGTGAGTCCATGCTCCAGTACCTGGAGCCCCTCCTCACCCTCCTCTCACCTCGGTGTCTGCGGGGCTGTTTGTCTCATGGGCGTTTTTCTCGTTCATCACCCTCACCACTGCTCAGCTGTGTTTTGCCCTTTCTTAAATGCTCTTCCCAGAGGCGCCACCACGTTGGCTGAGTTGCAAGCTACACCCAGCAGTGAGTGCATTGGAGCCAGCTGGAACCACATGGAACTGTCTGGGACTGCCTGTGTGCAGTTTGGGGCAGCCTCTTCTCACAGGAGTCACCCCTACAACCATCCTGCTGCCAACACTTTGACACTATTACCCCTCAGAGGCACAAAAGTATCAGTAAACTGTCACCCCTGTCCAAAAACCATGATGGCTCAAGATTAATAAATACCTTTACTAGAAGGAAAGGCTAATTTTTAAAGAGTTACATTGGGAAAATACTAGAAACAAAGAAATGTCAATTTTACTTATCAAAAGCCACATTATCGTAGGAGGCACAAGTGAATCTAAATAAGGATTCTGTTTTGGCATATTTAAAGTTTATTAAACCTATGATTTCTTGAAAAAGTCAGACTTTTCCCTTCTTTCTCTGTACTCAGTCTAAATGCTAATTTGATAAATATCAGTCTTTAGCAAAAGCTATAGGAGAGTGTCATGATGACTAATCTCACATTTCCTCTAGCATTTCATTTATAATTCAGGTGACTTTAATTAGAGCCAAATGAAAATTTCAGTGAAAAAACAACATGTGTGAATATTTCTAAGTTGGGAAATGCTCGAAGTATATAGTAAATCTTGTTTCTCTCTAGTATTTCTCAAAGTCTGTTGCATGTTTTCTCTCCCTCTTTTGGATTTGTGATTTTATTGGAGATTTTTCCCTACTCCAAATGTGTCCTGAGGTTAGAGAGGACACTCTTTGGGCCACAGAAACAAAACTCTTTAAGAGATTTCACTCTTTTTTTTCTATGCTGCAGTGTACAGAATGTTCCCAAAATGAGCTGAAAGTTCATGTTTGTGTGGTTGCAAAGAGTACACTAACCACACTGAGCCAGCACATCTACTTCATACCCCAGCTGATAATTTACTAAATTTCGGTACCTTGATTGCATTTAATTTAGTACTATTAGTGTAAAAGGAGCATCAGTTCTGATGGGTCTATTTATTCTTCACCTTATGAAGCAGATTCAGGTAAACCCATGCCATAAGTAATAAAAAGTTTCTCTAGTGCTAGGTAGATTAGACAAATACTTTAGTTTTGCATCCTGTTGTAAATTTTTCTGAGCTATCCTAATCCCCCAAACTTGAGAATTATGTCTAAAATGTCTCCAAGGATATACAGCTCAGCAACATTTTGCTGCTGTGCTGTTTTCTTTGGTAGTGGTATGGCACAATTTTGGAATGAGTTGGTGGGACAGAGCATTGAAGATTCTGGGAGTTTATCTGATCTTTCTCTTTGAGATTCTTCTGAAAGAATTAAAAAGAGTTAATCCTTAATTCAAAATGGGCAATCACTCATGTCATTCTGTCGCTTGTTGAAGACAAGTTTTTCTTGAGAACAGTCATTAACAGGTCAGGAGATTTTAAATTGCCCCCTCAAATCTGTATTACATCATTAGAAGAGCTTTCAGTAATTTGGAATTACTGTGGTAAAAAAAAATTCTTTATCTGTCCATCATGAAAAGCTTTGCAGTGAAGTAGTACAGCTGTACTTTGCAAATGTACTGTAGGGAAAGAATTCAAGAATACTTCAATCAGAAGCCTTTAAATAATAGATGTCAAAATTCCATTTCTCATATTATTAGTTTATGTAGAGCTTTTTGTTTAAAGATTACATTTATTTAGTCTTGGTCTGCTGCATGACTATGCTAACTCCCACACTAATGCAAATTTTATGCATGGGATGCAAAATATATCTGTCATACATATGTTACCCATTGTTCCCAATCTACTTCTGTATTAAATGCATTTGCTAAACAATAGGACAAGCTTTAGAGTAATGATGTTAATCAAGTCAAAATTTCAAAGTACAAAATGAAATGTGGCACTTTACAATGGTGTTTGATTTGAAATATGTCCAAATTGGAATTGTGGTTTACTTTTGTAATGACTTTATTTCTTATAAAATCAATCAAGGCTGAAGTTTATAGAGAGGGAAGTTCCCCTTTTGAGTAAAATACAAAAACCTGATAAGTTTTTTTATCTGTGGAAAAACAACATAAAACGATTTTACAAAAAGCAAAAGAAGCCGTCCACAAAAGGCTGCTACTATTAGGACTTTATCTATCTATAAAGAATACTCTTCCATCCTAAAATCTAATCTTTGAATTAATTCTCTGCCATTTTCCTCTATAAAGACTAAATTTTATGTGCAGCCTAGAGAAACAAATGGCAATTATCCTTTTAAATGTATAATAATTAAGTGTAAGGTATGTGAAATGTACAAATAATATACAATTCAAAGTACTACAGAATTACAGTAAGTGTTATAATTTTGAGGACACTGAGAAAAAGAGAATGCTACTGACACTTAGGAGGCATTACTTTTAAAAAAATTAGTTTAAAATAAATTTATTCTACTTGTAAACCCAAGAAAGATTCGTTTGTTTTTTAATTCAGGTCTCTCAGGAAGTCATCTTTTACTAAAGAGATTAATACTGTTCAACTGACAGGATTATACAGGATGTTGATGGGTTAGGCTTCCTAGTTTATTTGGAGTTTAATAGGCTTTTTATAAAGGAGAGGTTTGGTAATTGTTAGTTTATTGTTAGAACTATTGTTCCATGATCAATACTTGTGTACTTGAAGTGGTAACTTTTTAAGATGCAACAGAAATTCAATTCCCATCAAGCCTGTGTGACCAGGCACAAGAGTTGTGAAAGACTGCTTGTTAAACGAGACTCAGTAGCTTTTCCTGCAAAGAGAGAGATATTCTACATTAATGTGAGAACCACAGTTCTCTTAATAAGCTGAGCAGAATTTTCCTTTAGGGCTCTAAATATTGAGATTTGCTTGAGCCTGTAAAGTTCTTCTTATGGTGGCATCCCAGGAAGCATACCACAAGGTAAGAAAATGACAGGAAATGTTTCCTGTCTCAGAAGGAAATGAAATTATTAATTCTGCAAGTAATATATGATCTGACTCTCACATCCACCACTAGTGAGGGGTGCAATATACATAACATCATCACAGATACACTTTAAACTGCAATTAATTCACAGAGAGTCATCTGTGATTCTTGGAGAAAGATATAAAAATGCCTTGTACTACTTGACTTATTAATTTAAGTAATTTTGAAGTGTTGCACAAAGCTTTCACTGTGCTTCCTAAATCAAGTGATTTTATTTCATAAACACCAATAGAATTCACAGCACTGCTGCAAACAGGAGTGGGAATTCCCAGCTGGCAGATGGTCCACCACGATTCAAAACACAAGCAGAGAAATATGAAAGGAATATCTCACATGGCTGAATTTTGTCATTTAAGACTCCTACTTATCAACAGAATTAAATACCTAATATTGAAGTCTCTTGAATATTTAGCTTTTGGAATAGGTTAATAAAAATAAAATACTAAAATTTCATTGAAAAGAATTATGCCTACTCATCTATATGCCTCAAGCCAAATGTGATTTTTTGTTATATCAGCAGAATGTCACTTAAGTCAATGCAATAAGGAGAAGCTGAAACATCAATTGAACAATTTGTAAATAGTCAAAGTTCAAGTCAGATGTATTTTTTGAAAGAATTTGAATCTGAACACCCTTTTCTTTAACTGAAGAATGTCTTACAACTTTGGAACATTTTTTTTCTTAGTTGCAGATAGTTTTGTCTTTCTTAGCATTAAGTAAAAAAAAAGTTACTCTTCTTGGACAAAAAAGAAATGGCTGGAATTTTCAATGAAAATAATGTAATTGATTTAATTCTACTTACAGAAGCAAATTGATTCACAGAATTTCAGAAGGCACTGAGCAAACACAAAAGTTAGTAAGAGGAAATTAGTATGATAAAAGAAATAGTCAAACAAAGCAGAAATCCATGATTCTTGCCCTGGATATTTATCTGTAAGTCAGTCTTGAGTAAGCCTAGAATTTGATCAAAACTGCAGTGGCTTTAATATTGTTAGCATGAGTAAAGCTTCATTTTCAATCCTCCATTTTTAAGTTTTTTTAAGAATATACATAATTCTGAAATAGGATTAAATCATGTCCCATCAAAGCAAAATCTTCAGAAATACCAAATGGACATTCTGAATATCTGAGGCAATGCTAGAGCTCTCAGGTGACACATAAGAAAAATTCACCTGGGGATGTTGGATGAAGGGTCCTTAAATTGGAGTTCATTCACATCAAGGATGTAAATTCCTGGATGACTAGGATAACTGGGATAGTGCTTATTCCAGCATGAGACACTTTGACTGGCTCCTGTTGGAGCCATCTTATTTTAGGTAGATAATGCATATTCTTTGGTACAGAGATTTTTATGTTCTTCTCCAGCATACCTAATCATTAGACTATGAAGTTACTTTCCCTTTCCATCTCTCTTTCTGTCCAAATGCAGTTACAGTGTTTTATATAACATGGAAAATATATAACCTCTGACCGGAGAGAGGAGACAGACACTGATTGTGTCCACTAACCTAACATGTTCAAGGTGGAACTTGAAGTTGCTAACCTGATTAAATTTTCCAAAGTTTAAACACACTTTTTATGTGGAGTTAGCTTGAGTCCTGAAGATATTTCTTGCCTTTTTTTCCTACTTTTTAGTACTAGAAGTCTTTCTTTTTAGATGGGGGGAGATGTATGCATAGTAGTATTCACTTCTGATAATTTCTGGTTTTCTTGTAGCTTAATTTTCACGTGCAAAGGCATTGTGCTGGAAAATGCCCAACAAGCTCTAGTTACATACTTAATCTGAGATCAGATGTCTTCTTATCTCTGATAAGGCATTGCAAAGCCTTGCCACTTTATTCAGGGAAAAAAATAAGAATTTATATCAACAGGAAGATTATCTTGATTCTCCTGAATCCCCATGTAACTATCTAAGTTTCATGTGGCAAAAGAAGCTGAGTATTTCAAAATGACTTTTTATAGCCTTAAACACAGATAAACTTCAATCTGATTATTTTGAAAATGTAGTTTTTTAACCTTTAAGTTTTGTTTTAACAAGGGCATGATATTACAGATTCATGGGGGAATACTTGTGTGGTTTTGGAAAACTAGCACTTTTCACCAAAATAAATGCAGTGCCTTCCTGATCCAGAATAATGATCTCTTAATACTCCAGGAAATAAAGATGATCCTTTAAATAAGATATTTTGTTCTGCTAGAACATTTATGATTTTCATTGGGGTTTCCTTGTGTTATTCCAGTGCTGTGTACAATAAACCATAACCCCTATAAATATATAAGTAAATAAAAAGCTGTGGCATGGGAGCAGAGATTTCATTTAATTTAAGTTCTCTGTCTTAGTATCCAAGTGTATTCCAAGAAAATCTGCTTTTTAAAATGCGTTATGTATTTCTGTTTGCTGTTTAGATGAAGTATTTATTTCTTTCTACTAAGATCCTCCATAAAAAAAAGCAAAAAAAAAGAAAGCATCTTTTAATTAAGAGTTGCACTAAGTTACTTGTCCAAGGGCAAGTATATGAAAGGTTCAATTCTTTTTTGGTTAGGACAGTGATTTATTAATTTTAATGTTAACTTTCTGTTCTGTCCCTAGTGAGCTGAAAATGTTATTGGATATTTGACACTATATCAGGAGATAAGAATTGACCTTGTAACTCTCCAGTGAATGTTTTTCTAGTAGAATATAGTGGACTACTGCAAAGACAGTTGTAAGAGAAATCCTTAAAAAGTCCTTGGCTTATGTCCCTGCTTTTGAACCATCAGCACTTATAAATGTACCTAACCCCAAAGTGCAGACTTATGTTTTATGCAAAAGCATTGCTCTTTTGGAGGATGTTAAGGGAAAGTGAGGTGATTATCAGTTGTTGGTGAGAGCTGTGCCTGTTTCAGAAAGACCACACCCTGCCTTAGTTGTTTTAATACCAAAATTCTGGGCTTGATTGTAAAAATAGGCTCATTTCCTTGAAAATCTGTTTCTCTATATTTTAATATCTGTGTGCAATTTCTCAAAAATTTTGCTTTTTATCAATATTTGAAATGGCATTTCACTAGGCTGAATATGTGCAGAATTACTATAATTGCTAGAGCTCTCTTCACCTTCCCCCTACCCCACTCTCTCTCTCTCACCTGCCTCCTGTATCACACAAAGCAGCATTGAGATAGCTTTTCAAGGACTAAAGTCTTTAAAGAAAAACTTAAAAAAAAGACAATCAAGGAAAGGAAAAAAGACCAACAATAGATCACTGAAGCTTGAAGAACAATGAAATCTTCTGTTTCAGCTCTTATTTAAGTTATCACATCTGGCAAACTGATCGAAAAAACAATGCTGTGTTTTCTGGGCTTTTTCCCCCCCTTTCTCTAGCTTTTTTTTTATAGGGACTAATCTAAACTTCTCTGCATTTTGCAATCTGCCAGTACCTACATGCTGCTGCACAGTTTATTAGAAAAAGAAGGATGCATATTGAATGCAGTAGGAGAAAGGACTTTGACTCCCAATTATGCAAATCAAACAACAACAATACAAAACCAAAGTAATACCTCTACCTGCTCTGTTGCTTTCAGATGACTGCCACATTATGCATGCAGTGGTGTCTTGGAAGCCAGAACTGGTGTTGCTACCGCAGAACTTAAAACTGTCTGCACAGTACAAAGAACTTTAAGGAAGCGGAGACATTGCTTCAGAGTCTCAAAATATTTTAGGGCCTTTAAAAAAAACCAAAACAAACAAACAAACAAAAAATACCCACCAATAATAATGATATCATTATTGTTATTAAATTATAATGAATAATTATACAACAGTATTTAATGCAATATTATATATAATTATAATATTATAATAAATATTATTAGTATTAGTATTAGTATTGGTATTAGTATTAGTATTAGTATTAGTATTAGTATTAGTATTAGTATTAGTATTATCATTGTGGTCCAGTATTTCAGTCCAGCATCTCCCCTGTGGAATAGGAAGAATTGCAGACTCTCTGGGGTTTGCTGATTGTGTTCAGCTGCAAACCAGAATAGATAAATGCAGCTAAAAGAGTGCTCATACTGTCATTGTGGCACTACTCCATGTGAATAGTAATAAAGATTTTATTGAGATTCAAGTTTTCAAAAGTCCTTTTCACTCAAATATTTGGCTTTGGTGAAAAAAGAAAAAAGTCTAAATTGAGGCATCTAAGGGTCCTAAATTAAACTGTGAGATGAGAGAGGGGATTGGCATGAGATTCAGCAGAGCATGGCTAAGGAAAAAAAGAGTAAGGCTGTTTGAGTTTGAAAGGATCAAAGTATTAAAAGTCTTTTGCATGAGATGTGCAGTCTTGTAATCGATACAATGTTTAACACAATGAACAAATACTTCAATACTGACAAAACACATTCTAATTAGTTCAAGTGATAAAACGTGCTATTACATTGTGAAACTGCTGGACCCTGCACAATTCTTTATCAACAAAACCTGCAAACAGAACAGTGTGTTAGTCTGATCTCACATATATGAGTAAGGATGTGCAAACCTTTGCTTAATTGAACTACAAAATGGAACAGTGGCTTAAATAGTATGTAAAATCTTGGCCATTAAGAAAAACTCTGTTAAAAAAGCTATTTTTGTACTCACAGTCATATTGACTCATGTCAACTGGCTCAGTCAGTAGAATTTCTCTCTCTGTTTTTCTCACTGTGTTCCTAAATTCCAACTTAAAAATCTCATTAGGAGAAGGACATAGAGCCACAGCATCTGGAATTATTTCAGTTCTTTTGTGTTGCTCTACTTGTAACACACTGAAGGTAGGGAAAATGCAAGCTTTCTCTATTTTTAGGGTGAGCATAAAAGTAGAGAAAATAAGCTTGTAAGATTACTGAATAGATAATGATATTACTGAGCTCTGTAGTGGCATGGCTCATGCTATTGCTCTGCCTCTGTATTTTCTTGACAGCCAGCCCAGATTATTAGAGAGCAATGTAACTATATTGCTGAAAAGGAGTAATTGAGCTTAGAAATTCACAGCCATTGCTACCCTTAATACATCCTGCCTTGGTAAGAAGGCTGAAAATATAGTGTGGAGACATGCAATGTGATAACTGTTCTCTGCTAAACAGGTTTTACAAAACAGCCTCATAAAGCCACCACTTGATGGAATCCTTTGAGTAAACAGTATTATTAGTACCTCTTAGTCTCAGTTTTGTGTTTTCGGGCAGTCCAGGGACATCATGGTCTAAACTGGAGGGTAGGAGATTGTAAGGGAACAGGAAAAAGGAATTCTATAGATGGGGAATGTTGACTGAAAAGTATGTGATTCAGTGTCAAAACATAAAATAAATCCAGAGTACCATGTCATTTCCCTGAATTAAGGGCCACTCTAACTTGCAGTGAAAAAACATCTTTGAATCATGTAGCGATTGTTGGGACAGGCACAGTACTTGATGAAGTTGCAGTACTCCAGTTCCCAAGGCTGCTTTCACTACACACTAATTCAAGGAAAGTGTTTCTTTAATGTAAAATACACTTCAGAGCTTGATTAAGATGTTTTCAGTCACATTTGCTGGCAACTTTTCCACTCTATCTAGTAACAATCCATCCCCTGGCACATTTCCGGAACGTATGTAGAATGAGCAAAAGCCTATTGAACAGGAGATTTTCCTGGGGAAAACATTCCAACAGAGTGGGCTTGTGAATAGCTTCAGTCTGGAGGCAGGAAGGGCTGTGCAAAGTCTACAGAGATGTGGGTCAGCTGGACCACACCACTTTCCAGTGATCACCCAGATCCACTGGGTTTACTTGGATTTTCTACCCACTGAGGCAGCAAGATCTCATGAAGAGAGTCTGCACAGAGGGACAGCAATAGTCAGATATAAGCCCTAAGATGACATGCACTGGTTTTTGAATGGCTTATTTCAGTTTAATATCATGAAGCATAGTTGAGACAAGCTACAGAAAAGGGGAGACAGAGGATGCATCATATTTGATGACCATTTATATGAAGAAATCACTCTTCAGTTTGCTGAAACCAGAAGGAAACAAAAAAACAAAGAATCAATCAAACAAACAAACAAAAAATCATATATGGTTGCTTTCTATGTCACTAATTCTTTTCACAGAATGACCAAATCACAGAATGGGCAAGTTTGGAAGGGACCACAGTGGGTCATCTGGTCCAACCTCCCTGCTTAAGCAGGGTCATCCCACATTGCACAGGATTGTGTCCAGAAAGTTCTTGCATCCAGTGAGGGAGACTTCATAACCACTGAGTAATAAATTATTACTCAGAACTGAGTAATAAAATGTTCAGCATAGAGAAAGAGGTATTTTCCAGGAAAAGCAAGGATGTTACAGAGAGACAATGGCATAGCTTTACAAGCAGTTTTTCTTGAGTTTAGAGAAGATAGGGATAGCACTGTCTGGAACCAATGATCCTTGAGGGTCTCTTCCAAGGCAGCATATTCTGTGATTCTGTCTGCATTAATGGTATAATGTGGCCCCCTGAAAGAAATGTGAAGAAGAGACTGAACTAGAAAATGGATGGTTGCAGCAAAAATAGTTTCTAAGTAGCAAATAAAAGTTGCAGTGAAGGCCAGGAGCTAAAGCACTGTCCCCTTTAGCATGGGACTGGATGGCTGTAAGGCATGGTGAGAACTTACCTGGCTATGGACCATTGTGTAAGCATGGAAGAAACATTACAAAAGTATTTTTTCTTTTGGTAAGAGTGGATAGTGACAAATTGACCTACAAGTACCTAAGGTGACTCAGTATAGGGGTGAGTATCCCCACATGTTGCACTGGAGACTGAGGTGTGGTTCCCTGATGGGCAACCAGGCTTTTTGGTACCAAAACCTGTCACTGTGAGGTGTTGAGATAAAAATAGTAACTGGGAGAAGTAACTGGCAAAACAAGGAACCACTCAGAGAGTAGAAGGATCATGGGGAGTATTTTTGTAATTATGGTCAAGGGATAAGGGATGGATTTTGTGTAAATTGTTTTTTTTCTTTACATGTTGGTATGATGTTATTTTGATTTTTGTTGGGAGGAATTTTTCTCTTGCTTTGTTTGGTTGTTTTTGTTGATGTGAGCATAGGTTATGAGAGGAATGTGGATTTTAGTGATAATTCTTAAATATGTGGTTCACAGAGGCGAGGAATGGAATGTATTGGTTTGCATGGCCTGGTTTTGATAGTGGAGAGCCTACAGGGGTGGCTTGTGTGAGAAGGTGCCAGAAGCTTCCTCCACATCCAGCAGAGCAAATCCCTGCTGGCTCCAAGATGGACATGCCTTGCTCAAGGCTGGGGCAATCAGAGGTGGTGCTAGCACTTTGGTAATAACATATTTAAAAAGAAGGAATAAAAAACTCCTGTGCAGATACAATTGCAGCCAGAGAAGAGCAGGGTGAGAACATGTGAGAGGAATGGCCCTACAGACACCAGGGTCACTTAAGAAGGAGGGGCAGGAGGTGCTGAGATTCCCCAGCAGCTCATGGTGCAGCCCATGGTGAGGCAGCTGTTCCCCACAGCCCATGGAGGATTGCAGGGATGCAGAGGTGCCCCTACAGCCCATGGAGGATTGTAGGGATGCAGAGGTGCCCCCACAGCCCATGGAGGATTGCAGGGATGCAGAGGTGCCCCCACAGCCCATGGAGGAGGCCCATTCCAGAGCAGGCTGCTCCTGAAGGACTGCACCCCATAAGAGAGTGACCCATGTTGCAGCAGTTTGTGGAACGCTGCTGCTTGTGGGATGCGCTCACATTGGAGATGTTTGTAGAGAACTGTCTCCTGTGTGATGGAGTCACTTTGGAGAAGTTTTTGGAGAACTATCTCCCATGTGAGAGACTCCATAGTGGAGCAGGGGAAGGACTCCTCTCCCTGAGCAGTGGCAGAAAGAACTTGTGAGGAAGTGACCACTACCCCCATTCCCCATCTCCCTGCAGCTCTGGGGTAGGAAGTAGAGCTGGGAAGGAGGGATGGAGGGGGGAAAGATGTTTTTAAAGTTTTATTTTACTTCTCATTATCCTGCTCTGATTTTGCCAGCAGTAAATTCAATGAATATCAGTTTAGTGCTTCTCTTCAGAATCATTATTAATTTTCATTCCTTGTGAGCAGGACATACATTTCTCATCAGTACTGCCCAACAAGTGGACACAGAGATACTGCAGTGCTGCTTTCTTTTTTATATTTTTTTTCAGAGCTTAAAAGCCAGTGAATAAATTTATTGCTTGAGGACAGTTTTAGTAAGTGAATATCATTACTGAAGATCACCATCAGGTTGCCAAGCTGAGGTACATGCAAAGGAAGCATGTGAAAAGAATAAACTTAGTGAACTAAAAAAAGAAGTGCTTTCTTAAGCAGAAAAATATTTCTCAGTGAAGTACATATTTCAACTCACTAGCTTTGATGATCAGTGAATAGATAATGCAGACTTCAGTCATAATGACTTCTGCATTAGGGCACAGTTGATCAACTTTGGGTGAATTCCCACTAGCAGAAAATGAAGCCCTGTACAGGGGCATAGGTAAGAAGAGGTGGGGAAAATTGTATTATGCCTCTGGATGGCACTGGATATATTTAGGACTTTCTTGGTGGAGATTAGAGATTACAGTTCAAATTCTCTCATGCAGAAGTCAAGAATTCAAAGTCAATATCCTATAGCTAAATAAACCACATGCTATTCAGGTCAAAAAAGAGCCAATTTCCCTTTGAAATTTCCTCTGAATATTTTGTTGCATTTTTTCCAAATTTAGCTACTTGATTAATTAATTTCAAATTGTATATTATTTTGTGCATTTTAACTAGTATACAGTTAATCACAAAACCCCTTTTTTGCCTGAAAGTTTGTTGTTTTCTAAAAGGAGGGGAGAAACATTGTGAAAAGGAAAAAAAAAAGAAAATGCACAATTTTCACAGTGAAAATTAACCCAAATAATTTTGGTGGTGTCTTGAAGTTTAAGAGTACATGGACTCAATAATGCTTGAAATACAGGATGAAATCTTGATTTTTGTAATTTCTAAAAGGAATTTAGGATTTCTAGTTTAGTTTGTTCACAAATCTTCTATCCCACACTTTTTTTTCCCCATAACAAATTCTCAGCAGGTAAATATTCTGGCTGTTTTATCTGAATGTTTAGAGGGGAAATAAGTTGTCATCTTGCTCTGTGCAGTATTGCAAGAGATATTTATGGTTTATTATAATAGAAAGTTGTGCATGGAGTGGGGCAAAAAGAAAAAGGGTGGAAACAGGCGAAGGCAAAAAATTGATGAGGGGCTTATGCTTTTGCTTTTCACTGAACTAGCTTGGGCTTTGAATCCACATACTGCAACATGAATTTCAATCAAAATCCTTGAAAGGAGGTGACTCCTTTAAAATACTGAAGGGCTCAAGGAATTTATTTCAGGTGCCAGTGATCTTATTTACATTTTCAAAAGCAAGAGTTCCAATTGACTGGGTTATTAAATTGAAACCCTCAGAGCAAACACTTCACTAAGGATGGATCCATGTTCTCTTTCTACTTCCAAGAACACAGGCTGTATTTTTCACACCAGACAGAAATATTTGTTACCAGGGAAATTTCAGGACCTAGAAGGGAGATTGAAGGACTGAGATTCTATGTATATGAAAAACAAACATTAAAGTGAAAGTTGCTCTCAGACTCTGAATCGTCTCAGGAAGAAATCAGACATAAGCAGAATCAAAGTGGGTTAGCACTGATTTAATGACATTTCAGGTACTGTGAATTTGTTGTTTAAAGTCTAGGTAGGTCAATAGTGAAACATTTGTGGATGAAATGAGCTAGAGAAATGTGCATCTTTTGCAACTTAGGGCTGTTAAATAAACATTCTCATGCACTTATCACCAAACTGTACTGCTTTTTCCCTCTGAGAAACCTCCATGAATGGACCAACATTTTCTTGGATTTGATACTAAGTGCAGAATACTGTCTGACTGCTGAAAAAATGTTCTCTAACTTGTTTGACAGCTATTCTTTATGAGGTACTAATTATTCAAAATCTCCAGCTGTTTTAATGGAGCACTTGGATCAGGTGGTTTTCCTGATTAAGTGAGATAAATAGTGTCATTTAGACCAGCCCGTTGCTAGAACTGGTGTATATGAATCATTGTGTAGCTGAAATTACCTGTGTGAAAAAACTCAGCACAAATTTTATGTACCATTTAAATTCCATCCTGAAAAGAAAAGCATACAGATGAACCTCTAGGCCTTAAACTGTCTCAATACAGAGCTGTCTCCTTTGTATTTTGGATTGTTTAGTTAACACTCACTAAGTTGTAAGTGGCTTTTTGTGCTTGTGTTTGGCAGAAATCCACTAAAACCACAAACAGAGTCAAAATGCTTTCAAATAACCTTCCCACCCTCAGGATTTCACTGTGTTGTAAGAGCTCTGCAGAGGTTTGCATTAAACCCAGTTGGTCATTACATCCTCAACTGGTACTAGTCTGATAACCCATTGCATAGTGGCAAAACCTTTCAATGTGTCCAGTACACACTCCAATACATTTAATATATTAGGGGTCTTTGTGTCATGGCTGTGCCAGGGAGTTGTGGGCTCAGAAGAGTAGTTTTATGGTTGTTTTGATTTGTGTTTTGGGTTTCTTTTCTAATTTACTAATTAAATAAGTAAACTGTACTCAAGATTTCAAGTTGAAATCCTAAATTATGGCAACCTCAACTTGCTTCTGGGAAGAAATCATAGATAAGAAACTTGTCTGGAGAAACCAGACTTGCAAGTTTCCAGCTTGCCAACAGCACAAGGCAATGTGTGAGCGGCAGTGCTTACAGGGATAATGGCACTCAGGCTTTTTCCCAATTTGCCTATTACATTGTCCTTCAATACTATTCCCTAACCCTGTATTTCCTGTGATATTAACTATAATTTATTGTTTCTCATTTCCACATGCTGACCCCTTCCTTCCCACACTAGAGTTACGAATAATCACCTTTGGGGCTAGAAATAAGTATCTTTAACTATATTTCTTGACCTGGACACCCCCAGTGTTAAGGTCATAAACCTTTCCAATTTTAGTCTCTTGAAACCTTCACACATGTATTCCACAGCTTTGATCTTATCGCCAGGCTTTAGTCAAAGCTCCATGCACAACATGACTTGCCTGACTACTAGTGACCACTCAAGTTCAAACATGCCTGACTTGGTTTTCCCAAAGTCTTTGTCTCCTTTAAAAATCCAGCTTAGAACAGGGTTTCTGAAGTGAGTATGCTATAGCTGAGCTAAAAGACTAGGTAAAAAGAAAAGCCCACCCATCCCCCCAACCTAACAAAAGTATAGAGAACCAAAACACCATAAGGTTTGCCTGTAGATATCACAGTCTTAAAGTTTTTTTAAATACTGAGGCCTTAAAACCCTAAAGATCTTTAAGTCTGGGCTAAAAAAAAAAGTATATGTGTGTTTTCATTTTAACACAAGCTGCTGCTGCATCTTTGATTTATCTTTGAAACAGATGTGTTTTGAGTTGAAGTTAGACTTCAAAGGAGAAAGTAAATGTTCAATAGGAAATATTTTTCTTATTCAAAGTAGAGTCTTAAAGTGTAAAGTTTGCTGTGAAAGGATAAAATTTTATTCTAAAAGTTCCATTTTGAAGTTCAGAAACTGTTCAGAGATTTAGCTCAGAAAGTGCAGAAAATTACAGTTGTGAACCTTAGGCACATTTCTTCAAACGAATAAGTCCACAGGGTTAAGTAGGAATGTATAATATCTGGCTGTTGTGATAATTATGTATCTTCATGATTGAAATGCTTGAACACCCTGTCAGCACAGTTTTTTAACCAGCTTGACTTAATTTCCCCTATGCAGAGCCCAGAAATAGTCTGATCCTCCCTCTTTGTTCTTCAGCTCAAACACTTTATATCCAAGCTCAGCTCCCTGATATTTTTGTCTTTGTGTCTAGATACCCACCCTGACATATATCCAGGCACATACATATTTAGGCATCTTCCTGAAACCTTCCCTCTTCAGTAAAGCCCTGGGCTAACTCCTACAGTTTTCCTCACATCCTCCCCAGCAAGTGAGAGACTTCCTCTCGCCTCTCAGCTTTGCCCAACTGCTCCATGCCTTCAGCTTTGTTAGTGCTCCTTCCTGCTTTCTCTTTTCTACTTGTGCTTTTTACCAACCCCTTTCTTGATTTTCCTTCCTTTATACTTTCTCAGCTTTCCAGGCCTGTACTCAGTGCTTATTAGGACTTCCTACTTTGCTCTGTTCTCCCAAAAGTCTTCCCAGTCTTCCACTGTATGGAAGACATACTTCAGCAAGAAGCTTTTTGTACCAATAGTCCAATCAATTATTTGCAAAAAAGGAAGTCTGCATTACTCCTAAATTATGGTTTCCAGGCACACATCACTGGTATCCTGTGTGAGCAGCGAGCAGGGTCAGGGCTTTGAACATAAATGCCCCATTCCATTTTCACTGTCTAGAGCTGTGTTATGATCCAGCTGTATGGTCATACATCCTGATGGACATAGAAAATGCTGGAAATTTTTTGCATGTGAATAGTCAGCCAGAAGAGATTTATAACCACGTCCTTAATAATATCTGCTTCTTAATCCCTTTTGCATGTAGTCAAAAATTATGTCTGTGTAATATCTGGAGACATATATCTTGAGTTATTCAAGGTCAAGCTGACATATATAGTAGGGAAGTGATAGCATGTCTTATCTTTAACTTCACATCTTATTTTTAGTACATTTTCTGCTTTTGTATCTTCACTCTGAAGGCAACAATGTTAGTGATAAAGAAGATAAAGAACAAGCAAGCGTCTGTGTTTAACCATTCTGTCATTTAGGCTGCTCTCAAGGCCTCTGTACAAATGAGCTTTTGTGAATTTGACCACCTTTCCTTTAGTATGTAAGAAAGAGTGGCTTGTACTGAAATATGAATGGAAAGCTATATACACACAGCTTTCGATTACTACATAAAATTGTAGTATATATATGTATTATAAATGTAAAACTTATATAAAACTGTATGCTGCATATATTTATTATATAGAGAGAGAGCTCATCCCCACCCTGCAAACTGTTCAACCATTTTATAATTATATTGCTGTCTATAAATACAGCAGTAAAATTAGAATTATATTTTATACAAATCTGTGCTTCCCCCCCTTAAATATTAATAAAACAACCTGGACTTAAATAATTGTCTGAAAATAAATGAGTTTATATTAAGCCTTGTGTATCATTTGAGCTTACAAAATCGGATCATACCAGAGGATTTCTTCTGCTCCCTCCCACTTCTGCTGGATGAACTCCCCATTCTAATGAGGAAAAAAGAAACAATCAAAAACCAAACAAACCCACCAAACAGCAACTTACAGATGTCTCAGAAGGGTGTTTTGGCTATTGATTTCATTGTCCATCGTGGTTTTGTTTCTGTATCACAATGATTTTTCATTTCTGGACTTACATGAAGTGGCCTGAATATCATGACAGATTGCACTTGCAGGATAAAGACATTCACAGATTATTTTTTTTTCCTTGCATCTTCTTTATCACTTTCCTGGTATTTTCATCACTTTTGTGCATGATGATCTCAGGAAGAAGAAAACTACAATATTCCAAGGTGTTGAAAGGCATGCAGTTGTATCATAATTAGTGTAGAGCAATTGAACTCGGCAGCAGCACTGTGATGTGCTTTTGTCCTCCTCACCTCTTGCTTTTGTCCCATTAGCACTAATCTCTGCATTCTGGTGTGCTGGTGGCATAGAGAAGAAATTTGTTCCCTGACACTCTCTGGGGGGCCTCACAAGCCTGAAGGCTGGCTCTGTGGATGTTTTTGGAGGGCACACTAGATCTAAGCTGTGTGATCAACAGCCGGAGTTGAACGTGCTTGTTCCAAATTCTCATCCTCATTCACAGGCTGATCAACTCAATGGGTCCTTTCAAAAAGACAGAGGGTTGGGGTTTGGGTCTTGGCCACTGAATGGTGCTCTGCCCATCCAAAATGTGTTATCAGAAGGGGATTGCAGTGTCTAATCCTGGCTCAGCATGTCTGCTTACACAGTGAGAGCTGAGAACAGTTAAGTGACAGATCCTTCAATAGCAGTCTGTCTGTGTGCTTGGGTCCTGTTCTCTGATTATCCTGAGGCTGAATTTAAAGCTCTGTCCTTGAAGCTCCTAGATGCCCATGGATTAGAGTATCATAGCACTGTTTTATCGAGACACTTCCTCTGTGAAGGTGTGGAGGGAAGAGTGAAGGAGTTATCCAGGCTGCCAGGCACATACACAGGGCGGCTACTGGCTTACTCCCCATCATACAACTCACATGTGGTCAGAGCTGCACAAAAGACTCATGCAAAGGATAAAGTCTACACACAGAAAATTTTTTAGTCTAAACTAACAGAAGATTAAACACTGAATTTCATTATGAGACCAGAGGCTAGATGTGACTTCAGGTGTCATCTATTTTCTGATTGAAGTTAATATGCTTTTTAAAAAAATAGAATCAAAGTAGTATTTCAGTTTAAACGGTCTTGTGCAAGTGTCTCACTGACCTGAGAGATAACGAAATGTAAATGGTATTCAAACCTCTTAATTGCTGCCAATAGCAATTCTTTTGTTACTCTGCAAGGAAAACGGTGGAGGCATCTCTTTTGGAGAATAAAGCCCCAGGTAAAAAAGCAGTAAGTACCTCATTAGCAGCACTGAGCTACAAGTGTGGCTAAGATCCCACAGACTTCAAGCCAAGTGTTAAAATAGGTTGTGCTGAATGACTGACTAAATTGTTCCAATGACAGTCTCTCTGATGAAAGGTGCCTAGAGCTACCCTTTCTTAGGTTTGCCTACCGTGCCTCTCTGTCTTTTACCATTCAATACAGTTCACTTCTCTCTCAATTCAGTATCTTCAAGGTATTTGAAAGCTGGGAATTAGAGATTATAAAATAATAGCTTTTGCAGTAGGCACTCACAGTTAGGAGACTGTTAAAGTGATTGGGTATTTATTTTAGTGAGTGTCACAGAGCACTAAAACAAATAAAAACCACATTAGTTGTGAGTTACTGAGGGAGACGTTCTGAGCCATTGAAGCTGGTTGAATCAAGCTTAGGAAATTTAAAATATTCTTTGTGTGCTAGCAGATATATGCACACATGTATATACATATATATATTTATATATATATATAACGTTTTAGATATACTCTAAGCCAAACTGCAGGCATTTCCTTTCCATCTTCTGTATACTTAATAACTCTGTGAAAAGCATTGAATGCCATGATAGAGAGATGCCATAAAAGAAAAGTGCATGGCCAGTTCCTGCTTGCTTTGCTCACACAGTTAGGTAGTGCCTGCATCAGTAAATCAAACAATGCTTTTTCCAGCACTTAGATGAACTGGTTTCCCAGCTGCCTTCAGCAATCAAATGAAAACACTTTTAGGTGTCTCTTACATCTCAAAAATGCTCTAAAGTTAAAAAAAAAAAAAAAAAAAAAAAAAAAAGGCACTTCCCTGGAACAGCCACCTCCTTTTTTTTGTAGATAAAAAAATCATACAAATGGGTAGTTGATGGAAATGTAACTTGCCAGTCCAGCACACATATCACTGCAGCTGGGTAGATTCCCAGTTCTCATGGTGAATTTAAGAATAAATCAAGGCACAAGTTTGAGTTAGTGCCAATAAAAAATGTGCGTAAAATTGATTCATAAATGTATATTTTAAATAGAATGTTAGATAAAATCACATGCAATTAAGTAAAATCCAAGAGCTAGTTTAAAAATAAACCAAAAAAACCCTACTGATTCTTCCAGTAGAAAAGAAACGAAGTTTGTGTTTGACTCTTATCACATATTTTAACACTTGCTTTCTGGGATGAGGAATGTAGCAGAGAAATCTTATTAGAAAGAAGTTTATTTGTCTTGCTAATTCGTTTCTTTATTTCCACTCTTTTGCCAGGAAGCACATTCACTGAAATCATTCAGTGTAAATTAAGTGGTATTTAAAGAGATGCAACTATTCAAATTGTGCATGTGCTTCATACAGTCACATAAGCCTTACAGTTTGCTTAAAATATTTTACTGCCAGTTCCCAAAATGTATACTCAGCATGGTCTTTTTAGAAGGGCACTGCAGATTGCATGTGTCCTAGCTTACATATGGCCCAGTTCCCTCAGCAGAGTTGGGGAATGCTTCTGGGCACAGGGGATCCAGCCCCCACATTGTTCAGTGACAGCACAGTCCTACCACCAGGTATAGCTCAGGCCAGCAGTACTCTCTCCCTGGCCCCCTTCTGGTATTTACACAATCCAAGAACCACAAAAATGAAAGAATTTATGGATGTGAGCAGGAGCTTTTCACACTATCTGGATTCATCTGCAGGGGTAAGGATTTTGGGAATGAATTTGCTACATATGAGGAGCATTCCAATTAAGAAATATTCAAGGTGTGGTCCTTATTCCCTAAACAAACATGTCTCCTAAATCTTGCCCTCCCTTGGGCAGACTTGTCCTGCTCTGTTGGCTTGCCCTGTCACTACAGCTGTAGCTTAACCACAGTTAGTGTTCCAGGGATTCAAACCAGACCAGCTGACTGGACAATGATGTGAAAAATACTCTCTCACAAGTGCCCCTCATTCCCTTCTTACTGCCTGCACACCGAGGGCACCACAGCTCACTGGTGCTTACTGGCTCACTTAGAATTGCCTGTCTTTTCTTGACAGAGTTCAAGAAGAATTTGGGTAACACTCTTGGGGATGCTGCTATGGAGGGCCAAGAGATGGATTTGATCCTTGAGGGTCACTTCCAATCTGTTTATTATGTGATTCTGTGACTGATACCACTGTTTAAACTTTAGAGCTGAGCCAAGAAAATCATAACTTTAACATTTTCTGAAATCACCTAGAATATATCTGGCTTTTTGGGATGTTCTTTCACTTATACACGTGATAACAAATATAAATTACTAAAATGTCCCCTAATAGCTGTGTCTAACATGTCTCTAAGCATGGCCCACCTAGAAACCTACAAAGAAATGTAAAGCTGGCTTGTGTTCATAACAGGATGGGAGAGATGCAAAGTTGTTGAGAAGTCAAAAAAGTGTTGAAGAAGCTCAAAATTTCCTATCATCAGTTTGGTAATGCCTTGTTAGACACCTTTTGTGACAATTTCATTTAGGTTCTGTAGGGAATAAGGTTTTTAGTCATCTGGAAAAGCTTTATGTGATTAAGTCTGATGAAAAGTGGATTAAAACTAAAGAGTAATTAAGTTGATTGTAATAATAATAAAAATAAATTATTGTCTTGCTGCTTCATCTAAATGGTTTTCTATTTATCACTTTTCTACATCATAAACATTTGTTGTCAGTTTCCAAGCTTTTTCATTATTTTTAATCATAATGGACTATATGGCACCAATCAGAAAATTAACCAGGTATTTTGTGAATGGAAAAATAAGTAGACACAAAATAATTAATGAACAAACATAAGAAAAATATTGTCCTCTTTAAGATCACACAAGCCTGACATTTTTAAAAGACTTATCAGAATTAGAATTTTAGCTGTTTAAAAATACTATGTGGTCCTGAGGCAATTAATTTTAGGAAAAGAAAAAATATTTATGAGTTGCACATAACCTGAAATTAGATTTTTAAAATCTGAATTTCTGTACATCTTTATTTGGTGCAGTAGTACTAGATGATTCTTAATACAATGTCATTTGTATGCATACAGCTTTTTTCATTTCATAATGACAGCTTATCTGTTCAGTGCCTGGTCAAGAAGTATACTAAATGGTAAATAGATGTTCACAATATTTTTTATCCTCTGCATGCTAAATTGGTCCTAATTAAGCAGGATTAAAGCACCATTGATGCTTCCATGTGAAATAAAAAACCCTTCACCACCAAGGGCCAATTTACATTCTTATTATTCAGCACATGTGAAAATAAAATAGCTTTGGCACAATAAATGAGAATTCTTTGACAGCAATCCAGTGTCTACATACATTTGGAATTGGTTTCTTTGCTCGAATTGATAACAAATATCTGATGTGGAGAAAATGCTTCCTTTTGGTTTTTTGACACTGTGCTATTTCACACTGAATTATGTTGTGTTAGATCATGAGCCAAGCAGTGGAGGAGGAGAGAAGGGAGAAGGGTGGGTGGGGAGGAGAGTGAATGTGTGACATAATCTAAAGAGAGCTTTAAAATCATTGGAAATACAGAGGAAAGAGCAATATATCAGGAGCCCCCATTAAGTGCTGCAATGTGGGTTCAAAAGGGCATAGATCTTGACCCCTGCCTTTGTAATCACTTATTTATGGCTTTCAGAGTCACAGTTTTATGTAGTGACACTGTGACAACATGCAGATGCAGAAGAGCAGCATCTGTGTGGCTGGCAGACCCTAAAATCTCAGCCACAGAGAGTTCTTAGTAAATGAAGCACCATTATAAAACAAAGAACAAAATGCAAAGTCCCTGACAGGGATTAGAATAGACTGTTAGTACTTAATAAAGAATGACAAAATCTATTACCCAACCCTTAATAATTTACCAGTGGTTTATTATGCTGTTACATGATATGACACTTCTGTAATTTCTTTTTCTTTAAAGTCATGTAATGAAACACTATGTTGTAAATCTAAGTTGTTTTCTTCCTGCAGGAAGGAGAAAGAGAAGCATTAGGCTAAAAGAGTCTAAATAGATGTTTAATGCAGGTGGCAAGAAGGAAGTGTAATAGAAATAGTTGTGGAAACTGTTCAAACACTCATTTGCTTGAAGAAATCTCAATTTCTCTAAATTCTAATGGCTGAAAAAATTATTTAAAATTCTTGTGCAGATGCCTGTTACAGATTCAGGGTATGATAGCCAACAATAAGTGTGCATGGCATAATTGGCACATCAACTGGCAGGGGCTGATGAGGTTGTAACATTCTCTCTAGTCTAGACTCTTCTGATTACATCCAATTTGCTTTCCCTTTTTACAGACAAACTTGACTTCCAAATTATGGTAATGTTATCATGCTCTTTCTCTAACTGGTTGTATTTACATTTCCTTATCTCAAGATGAGTTTAGAGAAATTCAACAGAAAACAAGTTTTCCTTGTTAAGTTTTTCACCATCCAGCCTGTTTCTGAGATATTTGCTGGTCACTTATTGTTCTTTATGCTCTTATTTGCATCCAGACTTATCCCAACAGTAATTCAGAAAAATTAGATGGAAATGTAAAATCTAGACATTAAGTAGTGCTCTGTGTGAGGCAAAAGAACAGTAAGTTGGAAGTTTAAGACAGCTCCATTTAAACTAGTTTTGTGCATTTCATCTACAGGAAGTCTGAGATGAGTCGTTTAAAATTAAATGGAAAATTTTTATAAACCTTGAGAAACAAAATTGTTTTAGTTTCTCAAACCAAAAAATGGTTGCTATAAAATCTTTCCTCAGGTTACAAAACCCCAAACCTACAACCTCTTCCTGCATTGCAGAATGCCTTATGAGAAAGGCCATGTCTCTGCATGTACAAAATGCCACTCGGCTCAAATTCTGATGACGTTTTGAAACACAAATTTCATCTCATAGAAATAGTTCTGCTGCTTTTGTTGGAACAGAATGTCACAGTCTTCTCTGTAGAAAGGAAGCTGGTTAGTCAATGTGCAAATTTGATTAAAGTAATATTTTTAAATTGGCCTAAGTGACTCCAAGCCCTACTTTTTGAAATAACTTTGGAACTAATGTTCTTCAAGTAGAGAAGTTTGGAGACATAGAGAGACCCTTTTGATTTCAAAAAGCAAAGGCTAAATAAATGATCCTGGAGCAGTAAATGACCAAAACCTTAGCTGCAGAGAAATATGAAAGACAGTGAAGAAAGCTATGCTTATTTAAAAGGAACATAGGACAGAAGAGAATTTTCCCCTAGCTAAGATACCTTTTAAGCTGTGGTGGCAAAATACCTCCAGCAAATTTGCAGTATTGAACATTCTGTTTTTCTTTTTGATTTGGAAAATCCAACACTTTTCTGCTTTAATGCTGACATTCTTCACAGCATGAATATTCTGCCTTTCAGTCAGTCATACCAATCCTTTAGGAGACTTTCCAGAATACCTTCAATATTCAAATGGGTAATAAACCCCATTTTGCTTAAGTATTCAAATCTGACATACATTAAATGATCGTAAGCCTGAAACAAATTTTCATTGAAATGAAAGAATATGTTAGCAATGTCAGCAAAGTAAAAACTTGATTTAGGTCCAGTTGTCCCTGGCTGTGTAAGACCAAGCTCTATACTTAGCTGAATTCCTTCAGATTCCTGGTTTTTACTCACATGCTATTTGATCATTCTCCCTAATATTATGCTTTTATTCTCTTACCCCCTACTGTCTTTGGCTTCCTCTTGTGTTGTGGATTGCACGAGACATTTTTGCCCCAGTGATCTCATATCTTTAAATCTTTCTGAAACTCTCCCATCTTTTTAACCCACCAGTCTTTATCTTGATGTACAAGAATTGATAGCCCAATTATCTTCCCCCTACATCCCTCCCACACCCTTTTAACTAATATTATTGGTCCTATTTCTTCTGAAAATAAATAATAAGCAGCACTGTAAAAAATGGGCATGTTGTACTGAAGTGAAAAGGCAACCTGTGAAGCCTGTGCTTCTGCACACAGCATCAATACATCTGGCACATGTCTGGGGACTGCTATATCTGTATCATTGTTAATTAGTGTGAATCTTATTATCCCATGTTTCTTTGAATGTTTGTTTCATGTTATCTACTTAATGCCTTATACACATCTCAAGAACAGCCACAATCTTTGTTCCAATCTTGGGTCTGTGTGTATCACCAGTTTGCTATTTAAAGTCCAAAGCAATTCATAGTCAACTGTTTCTTCTTCAAGAGAAGTGACACAGAAGTTTTTATACTATAAACCATTTTGATATTTATTCTCTTTCTATGGAGCACTGAACTCATCAGTGATGTTTATAGGCATACAACATACAGAACAGAAAATGAAGAAATACAGTGTCTGTAATTTGGTATTTATAGTTGGAATTATGGGGTAGAAAGTTCTGGATCATCATCATCTTTTGGTCACTGATCTTCCCCACTGAAGCATGAGGAAGTTGATGCAGAAGAGAGGAATGCTCAGGATGCTCAGGTGACATCTGAAGGCAGGAGGCTGGGAACAGAGCTGAGTGAGCCCCAAGACAACTGAGCTAGGAGCAGTGGGGTGAGAGAGCATTTTTGGATGTCTGGGAAGGGTCCTGCCAAGGCCATCCTGAGCTAGAGGATGCCTCCCCTGCTGACATCAACCCTGACAGACACTTAATGAAGAGTTTGGGGACTGGCAGTGGGAAATAACCCAAATGCTTTACTCAAGTGGAAACTGTGAATTCTTGAAAAAAAATGTTTCACAGGGGTCAAACGTTGTTTTAACATTAGAACATGGTACAATGATAGTGTCCAATTTCAGTCAATGAGACAAAGGCAGGAGGGGGGAAGCCTGTATTGTGAATAACAGATTGCAATCAGGCTTTTGCTATTATTTACCATAGCCTCTTTATTTCCATTTACTGTTATATACATTTCCTGCATGTTAGCCTGAAATGGAGTTAATAGTATTTCTGTTCATTGTGACTGCTGCCTTTCTTTATCACCCCAGTTGCCTGTGAATAATTCATACAATCTAATGTACTTCTTTTTAATTCTGTAACACCAGGACATTTAATTTAAGTACAAAATAAGAAAGGAGATTCCTTTTATCAGATCAGTGAATTAGCTCTGAATGGAAAATCATTTTACTGGTTAGTGGATTCTCACTGTCACTGCCCCCTTATGAAGAAATACCAAATGGCTTTTTGTTGCTGATATTGGAGATTTTAGGATTTGGGGGACATTTATTTTTTCATCTGGGCTACTCTGTAATAATTTCTAATGAATAATTCAAATGTCATGAGAAACCAAAGCTGCTAAAGACTCCCTTTCTCATTATTAATTGTAGATTTTTCTCTTCTATTAGTATTACTGCACTAGAAGTTCATACTGAAGAAATCTAATGAGTGTGACTTAGAGCATTTTTAATTCTCCATCGTCTGCCAAAGGTGCAATGAAATTGCCTTGGGTTATGTGCACAGATGTTCCCATGAGACATAAAACTAAAAAGATTTCTTCTCTTTCTCAGGGAGATTTTATTTTACTTCAGACGTGAATAGCAACACCAGGGATTTTCCTTCTTCCCCTGTAAAAACTAACTTAGCTTTCATATGATTGCATGATGATTAACTTCAGCAATAAAAGAACATTAATCCCAGAATATGAATAGCACACTTTGATGTTGCTCATGGCCAAAATTCACCACCCATTCATTTAAATATCACAGGAAAAGCATCTACTTCCAGGAACATTTGGAAATTTTTCCTGTGTTATTATAACAGGTATAAGTATTTAATAAGCTTTAAGTTTATTTTAATTTATTTTAATTTATGTAAATAACTCCAGGCTTTTTGTTTCATAATCACAGTCAAGTATTTACATCTGAAAGAAATTCCAGAAAAGTGTCCCAATCCTCACACTGGGAGAGGGAGCTGTTCACAAGCTATATATTGCCTTAATGTAACGCAATTTTGCACCAGCTGAGGAATGGGTATAAAATAAATCTGGGTTTGTCTGACAGTTGAACTCAACTTTTCCATTAGCATTAAGGGAATGACTAAATTTTTAGCAATGACGTTACATCTATACAAAGGAATACAGGAATGACATTAGATGAAATCCCACCATTTTCTCTGTATTTAAGTGACAGAAGAATAAAAATGATGACGTAGTCATGGTTGCTATATCCTTGTCAGTTAGACCTGTCAGGATTTGATGACTGAGATAGCAGCTGAAACTTTGTCCATGCAGCAGTGGTTTACCAGGCCCAGAGATTTCAGGTTTCTATTTGGTGGCTTTTCCTGGAACATAATACTGTGCACAAGAAGTAAACGTGTGTAGCCAAACCACAATGCACAATTTATCTCAGAGAATATAACAGAGATAAGTTGTACCAAAGTAAGGCAACATAAAGTTTTGAATGCCCAGCAGCAGGGAGCTGAAGCCATATGCCAGAGTCAACTATTGTGAGAACAACAATAAGGCTAGCATGGGGGATATTATTAAATTTAGATCATAACTAAAGTGGTATTGAAATAAGCCTTCTCTACTCTACAAATCATCTTATACACTAGGCATTTATACAAATGTAGGGATCTTTAAAACCATATTTGTTCAGAGCTCGTATCAGCATTAGAAGCAATTCTTATCACTATATTCTGAAGTATTTTGAATAGAACGTTCTAACATAATTTTTTAAGATCCCAAACTAAGCACAAGCATTGTGACATTTAAAAAATATATATTATGGATATATAAATGTCATGGTTGCAGCTAGCC
>JAOTQP010001286.1:96925801-96939190 GCA_026413545.1 Cichladusa arquata | reverse complement strand
TTTCACGGCCTGAGAAAAAGGCTCAGAACCTGAGAAAAAGGCCTGGCTGAAATGTGCCTAGGCCTTCAGCAGTGTCCACATCTAAAATGCATGGGCTTCATCCCATCAGATATCCTGGATCTACTTGCAATGCTTACCTTAATTCTTTGCTGTGTTCATGGGTCAGTGAGTGCCTGCAGTTCATTCACTTAAGTTTTCTGCAAGCTGTCAATATTGGGGAAAGAGAGCTTGTTTTAGGTAGCTATCAATTAAAGCAACATCTTGCTCACAAAAATTTATGAGAAACTGTTAATTCAATCATAAAAAAATGGCATATAGAACAAATACGTCATTAATTGTGCCCTTTGGACCCACTACAATACTCTTCTTTCAATGTATAGGAAACAAACTCTGAATGAGCTCCTGGCGATAAAAGATGATACACAGAAAAGCCCTGGTTTCACAATAATTTGTTACATTTGTTAATAATTCTGTTCTGTGTGAACAGAAGTGTGCCTGCACCTACTGCATTGAAGGACAACCATGAGTCATGTCTATAACCTTTTAAGATTATTCTTCAGATCATATAAAGCCATGTGAATTGCCTGATATAGTTTGTGTACTGTTCTGTCAAATCCTTTGGCTTCCCCATTTCTACTGACATCTGGGATCTGGCTAGCTTTTGGCACTCCAGTGGGTCAGCCAGGTAAGGGATGAGGGGACTTGCTTCATAACTTTTCAGTTTCTTGCTCCAGGGGTGTTCTTGCACTTATCCTAACCAAAATCCAACAAATAAACTGGAGGCAAAAGAACTTGTGGTGTGACTTTCTACCTAAAGGGGACTTGAAAATGTGTATTTTACAGAACAACTTATTTTATCTGCTGGGTCTACATATTAGTTTGGTTTTTAAATGTGTCTGCATGTGCTCTTGTGCAGTCTTGCTATATGCTCATTAATATCTCTCTCCAACAACCTGTAAGGCAATGACTAACAACAATTGAAAGAAATATAGATGTCTCAAAGGTAATAACACTGCTACACACTTCAAGCATGATTGTCTGCTGTCTGCAAGAGAAGAGACACAAATGAGAGTCTCTTTGAGGGAAAGGAGTGCAGAAGTCCTCTGTGGCATGCTCTGTCAAAAACTGCTCAGCCAGTCCTGACTAGTAACATCACAATAATAGCATTGTGTCTCTTCCTGAGTTAGCACACAGTAAGGGCTATTATGGGGAAAGGGATGTTCAGAAAAAGGATCCAGACTGTAAGAAATCAGGTTTCATTTTCACCTTTCAGAGTAACTCAATTTTTTTATTTGTTTGGGGTCTTTTGTTTTGGTTGGATCTGAGATCTTTTCAGTTTTTTTGTTTGGTTTTTGTTTTCCCTTCAACTCTCTGCCCTTTGTCTTCTCTAGAACTATATTAGCCTGATAAAAATCTACTCTGATACTTAGATTACAGTAAACTATGGGAATGGACTGCATAGGACAGGTTTGAAATAAATTGATGCCAAGCTGCCTGAGGAATATAGGGTGGTCAGTCTGATATTCTTTGAAAGAATATTCTTGAGTGATTAAAATTTCTATTAGTATTTGATCAGACCTCCACTAATCCCATCCCTTTTCTAGTCTCACTCCTTTCCATGACTGTGTTGTCACACACTGAAAACAGCAGAAGCAGCAAAGAAAAAAAAGTGATTTTAGGCTGCTGTGCTCCCCTTCATGAATGTGTCCTGGAAGTGTCACTCTGTTTAGCTGGTGTTTAGTTTATCTGGTGTGTTCAGATAAAGTCACAGGATACTAAAAGGACAATGGGGCATAACAGCATTGCACTGATTTCTGACTCATCTAAAAGTTGATGTCATTATTCAGTATTGGCCTGATTATTTTAAGTACATAAATTCATCATCATGTGAATCAGTCTAAATAGACCGATCATGAATGATCCATGGGGTTTTTGTGATTAAGTTTGGTTTTGTAAGTTTGGGAAGTTTTGAGGTATTTTTTGTTTGTTTGTTGGTTTGGTTTGGTTGGGTTTTTGATGGGTGCTTTTTTAGTTTATTTTGGTTTTTTTTTCCCCCAAAAATTTAGAATTAAGAATTTAGATTTTCCTAAAAAATATTCTGTTAGACATATCAGAAGACCCCATTATTGTTAGTCTTTGTCTTGAGTCAGACAATTATGGATCTAAGACAGAGGTATGGGCAATATAGAGGCTTTAGCTAAAAACATGAATAAATGCTGAATGCATATTTTTAAAATATCTCATTTCTAGTGTACTGTGATTATCTCAGAACTTTAGTGGTGGCTAACAGTTCCAACAACTCATCCAGGGCTGATGAACAGGCTGTAGTCTGTTGCTGATTTTTATGTGTTATTTTTGTGTATTATTTTGTTTGCTTTCTTTATGAATGTATATTCACTTTTTAAATGTTTTCTAGAAAAATATTTATCAGAGAAGAACATTTATGGAGCCTGGAATGGTTCTGTGAATCCTGAGTACTTGCAAAAAATATATTTTCAATTCTAATGAAGTTTTTTTGTCACATATATGACTAGGCAGAAGCATAAGCATATGTTTGGACTATGGTTGAATTACAGTTTTGATCCAGCAATTCTATTAAGATCCTGTAAATGCAACTTCAATCTAAACTATGCTTCTAGGCTTTGTAGCAGTAGCCATGCCTTCTTCAAATACTTAAAATCTGAAACAGAATTAAAAGGTTAAGAAAATATTATTAGAAATATGCAGCTTATTTATTTGCTTTTTTTTATACAATCACAGTGTCCAACACATGCTATCAGTGAACACGTCTTAATTTCAGTAACCACAATCACAGAACATAAAACAAAATCATAATACTTTCCAGGCTTGCAATTAAAAAAAAACTATGACAACTACAGTTTTATTAAAATATGGCTGAAGATTTCACTTTCTATTGCCCCTCTAAACAAGCGAGCTATGCCTTTAGAAGTCTGAATTTATTTCCTGTGAAATAGTCCTAAGAAAAGCTGCTATAATTTACAATTCTTCAAGTGCAAAGTATTTTCCAAATGTAACTATTTCGTAGCATGTTATGTTGCTTGTGTTCTAATTAAAGTGGGAAAAGAGGTATGGGATAAACCAAAAAATATTCCAACAATCTAAAGCAGAGCTTTTATTTCTACTGCAAAAATAATTTCAATACATTTTACAATAAATAAAGTAAAAAAAAAAAAACAAAAAACAAAAAACAAAAAAACCCAACCCAAACCAAAACACCCAAAACTGTTTTTTTTTCTTCTTGGACTTTTTCAGCTGGAGAGAAATCGAGGGAGTTTTTTTTTTGTTTTTTTTTTTTCTTGGTCTCTGTTCTCCACAGCAGTCAAAGCAGTTGTGCTGTCCTGATCAGCATCACAGAGAAAAAGCCTCTAAATGCTGAAATTGGTGACCTTCTCAGCAGAATACTGTTAAGAAGCTCTTTGTTGCTTCAGGTTATTTCCAGTTCATTTCTCCTTGGATATGAGCTTTTCATGGCATTTAATGGACTCAATTCTAAATACAGAAGTCAGGTTACAGTTCAGCACTGCACGGTCACTCTCTTGAAGGGATAATTGCTGAAGAAGGATGGTAAACCCTATAGCACAGATGATGAAATGGAACTTTCCCCTTCCCTAATGTAGTTGCTCTTGTTGTAGCATTCAGTGACTTGCACTTGGTTTATGCTCTCCCTGACTGGACTATAAAATCCACATCACTAAAACTATTGTTCATTGATGCAATCATGAAGAAAAAGTCAAATATAAACACCACAGAACATTGTTTCCAGCTCAGTGACTCAACACTGGTTAAGTGTATATAACTCGACAAGTCATGTTTTCAATTCTCAACCCAAATACTTCTACACAAAATAGTTTCACACAAAACATTCTTTTTTTTTTTCTGACTCAAATGTTCAATTTCAATCCTCAGCAAAATTAAATATGCATACATAGGTTCCAATAACTTTCCGATTGTCCTGAGGCTTTGAACATCATGTTCCTGCTTGAAAATACCTTCAAAAATATGAATTTTATATGTATTTAATTTAAAAGAGATTCTAAAAAAACCCCAAATATCATTAGGAAATTGTGCTGTGTTGAAAGACAGAACCATTCATGGGAACTTATGGGGATCTGTTTCACTAAACAGCACCGGCTGTAGCAATTGAGCTGCCCATGTAGAAGTAGGTGCAATATTCAGTTAGAAAGGATTCAGAGATAGAAAGGAGGAATAACATTCTTGAAGAGAGGGAGGATAAGAATATTTCTGCAAACTGCTCAGATGATAATTCAGTTCAGTTCCAAATGTGTTTTAGGAGAATTCGTTGAGGTTTGATGTGAGCAGCATGAATAAAGTATTAATTAGTCTATGGCAATTTTGTTTCCAATTTTATAATATTTTTGTATTGCAAAATCTAATACAATAAGCAATTTGATCAACAAAACACTTTCTGTGTCTAACTTCAATGCATTTAGTTATTTCCAGGGAGGTCATTGATGTAGAGATGACATTTTTCAGGACTACAGCTTGCTAGATGCATGCCAAATTTCCAGACAAAGAAAAATCGATACAAATGTTGAATTATCAAAATATCCTAAAAAGCTGTACAACATTCTCTGATTTATCTTTTAATGTTGCAACAATAAACAAAACATTGCAATGAATAAGGAATGGTCTTAATGTACGAAATGGTAGAATTTCCAATATATCTGTAACTTTTTTCCTTGTAATTAAATTATTTGCTCCCCAAACACTAAAATTGCTTTAAAATAGATTATTATAGCACACATCAAATAATTATCACATTCT
The DNA here is from genome assembly GCA_026413545.1 of Cichladusa arquata. Taxonomy (NCBI): domain Eukaryota; kingdom Metazoa; phylum Chordata; class Aves; order Passeriformes; family Muscicapidae; genus Cichladusa; species Cichladusa arquata. Next base: position 96,934,384 of record JAOTQP010001286.1, on the reverse strand, counting down.
GTTTCTTTCCCCATTTGCACACATTTTGATGTTACTAAGAACTTTAGAGAAAAACACAAAAGTGGACAGCTAGTGTGTAATTAAGCAGTTTTGAAATGACACTCAGAATTTTTGTCTGGCATGGAACACTCTCTAAACCTTGTCAAAATAACCCTGGACTGTATTTAAAATAGACACAACCTGAGGTTTATAAAGAATGAATAACTTTCTGAAAAGTGAGAAAATGTCCAGTTATTAAAACATTCGCTCTTTTTGTTTGTTTGTTCTGTTTTCTAATAGCTAGGAAAGAACCTTGCAGCAAGAAATCTTTTGGGTAGATCTGAAAAATGTTGGACAAGCTTTCAGCATTTAGGCAGCTTTTTTTTAGAATATAAACTGTGAATACTATACTTTTACACAGCTTTCACAGAGACACTAAAGAGAGAAGTGATAATTTCAAATCTTAATTGAAATTTGAAAATTAATGCTACAGATCATTAGCTAACTGGTATATGTTTTGTAGGTGTAATGAAGCTATTTAAGCTAAATTTACAAAGCCCTCACCACTTAGGTGTCAATGATTTCTTATTGCTTTCTCCTGATCACTGCTACAGTATATAAATTGAGTCCTTCTGTTAAATAGTTCATGTCAGAAAAGAACTCATATCTGGAAGAGTCTGTGCCAACCCATAACCTGTGTTAATGATGTTAAAATCAGTAATTAAACTGGTCTCTAAGGAAAAGGCTCAGTTTATAAGACTTACATTCCAGATATTTCTCGATTCGACATATATATATATATATATATTTTTTTTTTTGCCATGGAACTTAAGTGGAAAGTAATAATTAAATTTGGGGTGCTTTTCAGTTAATAACTGTTATTGAGACTCAGTGACAGAGACACATGGAACTATATTGAGAGTGGGAAACTCTTTATGATGATGACACATTGCAAAACCTCTTCTTATGCACAGGTCATGTCTGGCTTGCTGGGTAGCATAAAAAAAAGTAGTTGTCAAAGAGTCCTACTGTCTAAAGGGAGACTGCTGTACTTCTAGGTTGCATCCACAAAGATAATTGGTGGTGAGATCAGCTATATTACACTGATATTATAATATTAGTCTGTGTTGATTTCCTGGGTTTCTTACCTTTGACATGTCTTCATTGCTCCCAGTTTTCAGCTAACACTGAATTTAAACTTAATTTTTGTAAAAGATCAGAGGCTTTACTTTTGCAGCTGAAGCAACTGTGAGGTTTGTGTTTGAATTACATGGATAGACTCAGATACTGCTCTCTTGTAGATAAGAGACGTGTCATAAGCACCAAATGCTGAGTCATTCAAAATCATCATATAACTTGGAATCCTTTGTGATTATAGTCCTGACCTGCAATATCAGGAGAGATGTGTTAGAGGAACCTTCCAAGGAAAATCATACTGTGCAAGGTGAAATTCCTGCACATAAACACATGCAGCAGTCAAATAAACCAGGCATTTGTAATGATCTACTATTCTTTATTCTGAATTCTGACATGAAGAACAACACATAGAAGTCAGAAAATCACCATTGCTTTTGCAACGACTTAATCTCAGCAAAGATAAAAAAAAAAAGAACAGCTGTGAATAAAATGACAGATATTTTGCTTCTCTTTCTCAAAACAGCATTTTAATCTCCTTCAAACACTGGCCCATCTGTTGAAATACCATCAATATCATCAACATACTGAATCTGCTGAAAAACTTTCAGGGTACTGATTTGGTACTTTGATATAAACTAGATTAAAAAAATGTCTTTGAATACCACATGCTCTAATATAATCTAAATATGAAATCTCTTTCCCCTTCTGACTTCCCAGATGAAGCAAAGGACAAGGAAGGCAAATCTTTAAGAAATGCCAAAATCTACTTTACTGAGTCAGACTCCATGTGAAATCCCAATAAATTTTCTTAAGTGTTTGTCTGTTTAAAAGAGACATTTTGTAAGGCAGAGATAGCTAATGTGGTAGAAGACTGGTGAAGAGTGAATTTTTGCAAGTTTACTCAGATCTTCTCCTACGGAAATTGTGAAAAGGTTATGGATAGGTATATTAGAATTTTAAGCAAAATCCAGTTTAATATGCTTACAGTAATTCTGCTACTGTTTTTGACTTGGGAAAAGTTAATGAAATATTTCACCTTAAGTAAATTTAGCTCTCAGTATGGGATATAAATTTTCAGCTCCATTCAGCTGCTGGTTCTAACTTTGGCGCATCATTGTTGCACTTGGTCTAGTTATGTGAAATATCTGCTGAAAATATGACTGGTTTCTACAGTAATGGTCCAAGGCACTAAACAGCACCTAAAGTAAAATGTAGGGCAAAATAGCCAAAGGCAAGAAGCAGCTGTTTTTTGAATCAACCCTGTAAAAGCCTTTCTGTAAAAGGTTCCTTGAAATACTGGACAACTGAGAATGCACTGATCCTAGTGAGAAAGTGGGTATTTTGCTGAACTAACCATGAATGATTTTGTTAGATTAATTTACTCTGAAGGCAGTTGTGTGTGGAGTACAGGCAATTCTTTACTCCTATTCCAGACTGAAATTAAAAAAAAAAAAACAAAACAAACCAATATCTTCAGGCAGTTTCATATTAAGAAAATTAGCATGGAAAAATATTATTTTTTAGTTTTCCATAACTGAGCAATTGTTTTTGATTGCTGTTAGCCTGAGTTACATGTGCGCTCTTCATAAAATAATTTTGTTAACATTTAGGCTTGAAAAACATTGCAATGATTGTTTTTCCTCATGTTTTGCTTCTTTCCACTCCTAGAATTTCTTCCTATTCTTGCCTGAGCTTTCACTTTGTACCTTCCTAATGCAAATATTAAGTTAACCATAGCTACGCCAGCCCACCTTTAAATATATGCTTATAAAAGTATACCTCTGTTTGCAGGTGAACAAGAATTGTGTGTGGAAAAAATTAGAATAATTTTCTAGCCACCTGTGTAACATGACCACATGACCCAGACCAAACCACAACTGATCCCCAGCCAGTGATCTATTTGAGAGTCTTAATGCATGTTAATTCAGTTGAGCATTTTCATTTTCATGCTGTTGTCAAAAAAGCAAGAGGAGACCTGATTTACAGACAATGCTTGAAAAATAGAGAAAGAGAGCAGTACTAATGAAAAAAAATTGCTTTTTGTAATATATTTATAAACTTATCAAATCAAACTTAACACAATTCAGTAAGTTTTAGAGCTATAAGCAGAAATCACTCAATAAAATAACCAGGTGACCTAGGTCAGAAGTAAACATATATACTGTTTTTTATAGAATATTTAACATTAGAATTGTAAAGCTAAACCAGAAATTTGAATAAGTAATAGAATTTAAAAATTTTGGGAAATAATCAGCAACTACTGATAGCAAGTATTTTAGTGTCTATCCCTTAATTATTGAAACATATGTATTGAATTATATAGTCCATACAACAGACTAGTCCAACAGAAATAAGATGCAAAACACCAGCAGTAAGTGATTGCTGTGGTTTTATAAAATGAAACCTCAGGCTTCATCTGGATTCCCAATGTGTTTTTCTAGCTAAGATGATGGTATGTGTCATTTACTGTTTTTTTCCATCTTAACAAAATTTGATAATGCAAACTTTTTTTTTAACTGAATAAATGTAGCAATTCATAAATCTTAAGTGTTTTAGCTTTGTAAACACTTCTGTCATCTTTATCTCCTCAGATTTAATAACAGGATGTTGCAAAATGCCAGGGGAAAGCAAGCTTTCCTGATCTCAGTTGCCAAATAACTCAAGTCCATGTTAACCGAAATATAAATAAATTGACTTAGAAGTTTTTGGTTCCATTAGTCCCATATTACCCAGACGTGAATGCCTAGATTGGCATTGAGCCATGGTTGTCCATATATTCATGTACACTGCTGTTGTCTTATCAAGGGCAAACTTCTGGCCATTTGTGAAGAATAGTACACTACAACAGTTTGACTTGCCTTGAGAGAAAAGGGTGTTTTACCCTAGTAATATAATTTATGTGCATGTGCCATGGTTTTGCATTTAGCCATTCTTAAAAGAACTACAAAATAGAGAATACTGCAGAAGAGAATGATTATACTTTTCTAATTCTATTTCAGAGTCTGCAGCTCACAAATTTCAAGTCCATGTTCAGCTCTGTTTTGGATTTCAGCCCACACTGGTTTTATATCACTTCTGTTTTCCCATTCGTAATGGCAGGCATCTTGAATCTAGCTTTGGGATTTTGGTGCTGCTCCTGATCTGCATCCTGAAGGGACCTTAGTGGCTTCCGCACTGCTATCTCAATGGTCATGTAATGCAAAGAGTGAGAAATAGATTTCTGAAGATGAATTTTACCAAAAGATAAAAAACATCATATCAGGTTAGCTTGCCTCTCGAAAGGCTGAACAGAAGTTTAAGTGCCACACCTCAGGTTTAATTCACACTACAAATAAAGAGAGGCATATATGAGTGGCAGTCCCTCATGCATAAAAAATATTCACTCCAAAGGAAATATAGATTATGCTTTTACTGCACTGCCAATATGCACTGACTAGCTTTACTTGTGTTCAGACTACTAAAACCTGAAGACACCTATGACATTTGGGATATCCTACTGCTCCCAGTTGCTGAGTAACTGTAAATGGAATTGAATGGTGCACTTCTGGGTTATATTGCCATCAAGCTGCTCTGTGATTTGATCAGGACAGTGCTCTCTAATCTAGGGCTATCCCTCTCATTTCCACTAATATAAATTTTATTCTATCATCCTCACTGCCTTAGTATCTTCCTTTTTTTCCCCTTTGCATTTATATTTATCTCAGAAAAGAAAAAACTGTGTGCACAACTGCTTAGTACCACCACCACTGCTCCACAATGAGTAGGATCTCCCTGCAAAGGAAAAATTAGGTCCATTTGTAGCATAAGCAACTCCTTAGCCTAAGCAAAGTTTTGTCAAATCCAAAACTGTGTACAGATCTAACATCCTCCCCAGAGACTAGAGTTCAGTGATTTCAGCAACTGAACAAGGTAGGTAAGAGTTTACTAGAGCATGTAGTGATAAAACAGGGGGGGAATTACTTCAAATTCAGAGACAGTAGATTTAGATTAGATATTAAGAAGAAATTCTTTATTGTGAGTGTGGGACACTGGAATAAGCTGCACAGGGATGTTGTGAATACCTCATTCCTGGAAGTGCTTAAGGCCAGGTTGGTTGGGGATCTGAGAAACATGATGAGTGAAAGGTGCCTCTGTCCATAGCAGGGGGATTGGAGCTAGATGAACTTTAAGGTAATCTTCCTTCCTTCCATCTACCTTCCAATCCAAGCCATTCTATGATTCTATGATTCTATTATTCACTATGAAAATCTGAACTCTAAATTCACTTTTGGTATCAAATTTTTCTATGCTATTGATAAGTCCTTTCAAACTAGATTTTTGTCTTAGTTTTCTTTGTCCACATAGTCGAGGAAGATATGTGAAATACTTACCCTCCTGCGTAATTGGCATTGAACTGGCAATAATATGACTGGACAGGACATTAGCCTTTATGTTGAGAAAATCATTGTCTCTCTATATCTCTGATTTGAGCAATATGATGCTTTCACTTCCCTGTTTTCTCTCGTTTACGCTCTCTGGTGATATGGCAATGAATTTCTGAAAGTGTTAGGATACCCCACCTGGTAAGGAAGATTTTGAAATGACTTCTCTCTTATCTCCAGATAACTGATGTGACCTGTCCTGGTGTAAGTTATGGCACAACTTATTCTTACAAACTCTCCAAATATCTTCTTTAATTTTGCATTTTGGAAAAAGGAAGTAAACATATCAATAGGTTATCAATAACAAAAATAGCAATGACAGTATTACGCATCAGAAGAATATTGGGCAGAATTAAGTATTTATAAAGTACTTGGAAGATAAAACAAACTAAATAGGTGCTAAGCCTTCCAATTCAAGAAGTTTTGGGAATGTTTTTGCCCTGCTCTTGGAATAGTTTGTAAAATTAAAAAAAAAAAATAAAATTACTGAATATATTTACCCAAACTTTTAAGCAGTTTTATCAACGCTTTATACAGTGGTTTTAAAATATTTATTTGGTTTTATGAGGTACAACACCTATGACTGTATTACTTTTTTGCTCACACAAATGCCAGAAAGACTAGTGGGACCTAACAGTGCACAATGACTGTGGGGTCTTTTATTAAACTGACCTCACACAAGAAAGCCTGCTTAAAAAGGGATATACTGATATGGACTGTTGTTTTGTCCTTTCTCATTACTAAAGCAATTATTCCCCAAATACATACAGATTCATTATGGTCACTCCACGGAGCTAAACACTAACTCTGTAATACTCAGATACAGAATCAGAGAGTGAAGTCAGGCTAATTAAATTGGCCCAGCCACTTCAGCAAGCAAATTGGGCCAAGTTAATTGGCACAGAGTGAGATAAGGAAATTCAGGCACCATTCTCTGAAATACTGTTCTAATTATATCTAAAAAAGGACATTGCCCTTAATTCAAAATTTTTAATTAGGAACATGAATAAGTAGCAATAATAATCTTTGCAGTCTACAAATATAAAAATGTCAGATGAAGTTTGTTTTGGCCGAGTCTGTTAACCAGTGAGAAAAGATTACTGCAATTATTGATAGTTATATTTGTCCTACATGGAGACCTATAGCCCCAGAGAAAAGGTTAATAGATCGGTTATTAATCAAAAGGAAGATAAATCTGACATAAACAGTGTAAGAAACCCTGTAGTGGAAGGAGTCACTTGCAATAAGATATTTACGGCCCAAAGAATATAACATCAATGAAACAAGCAATGATTTTTTCAATATAGTTCTGGTTTCAGTTTAATTGCAAGTGAAAACTTTTTTATTCAGTTTGGATTCAAATAGAAAAAATTCAAAACACTGTTTCAAGTTTAGCTTTGGTGTAAGAAAAAGAACAGTTCAGAACAGTTTCAATTGTCTTTGATTACAAGAAAGTTTGGAGCAGCTGGTGCAACTGCACAAAGTCATTAGTTCTGTCACTTTTTTTATCAGCTTTCATCCACTACTGTTTGGTTTTGAAGACACAAACTACATTACAGATATTCACATAGTCCCTGTACAAATACAATAAAATAATTTTCATTTCCCTCTTTGGGAAAAATAGGGTTAATAACTTTATATTCCACTCTATGGTACATATCAAGAAATCGTGGGTAATTGTATCATTTCTAGTTTATCTGTTCATGTCATGCCCTGCACTAAGAGACTGATTTCTATATTAATAGGTGTGAAGGCCTTTCCTGTGGGGGATTTGTGGTTTCCTGAATTTGCACTTTTACTGGCAAAACAACCAATTACTGATGTTGTGGGCCAGGAGCATCTGAGTGAAACCAGTGATGACTACTTTAGCTGCAAGTGTAAGCAAGACCAAAATGTTCCGTACAATTCAAAAGCAGAGCACTTTTAGGCTTCTCTGATAATTATTCTCCATCTCTTAAAAGGGAATACTAAGAAGCTGTGCATTGAAAGGGTGTCAAAAATATGGAAGTGAACAAGATAAAAGAGTGTTACAACTAATGTAAGTGTGAAAATTGCCCATATGGTCTCCCCGTTCTAGATGCTTTAAAAAATAAGACCATATTCTTCAACAGTTCCAATTAAAGGACACCCTTTGGGGTAAAAGTCTGAAAGATGATACATATTCTAATTTTTGATAAACAAGACCATATTCACTTTGTAACAAAGATAACTTGATCTAAATAGATCCAAGTATGGACTACTGCAGCAAATTCATAATCAGAAAAAAACCACCTAACTGGTCTCAAAGGCCTGACTATATATAACAGATGAACACATGCAATAAATAATTTTGTTGAAAAACATGAAAGAAATGTTGATTAATTAAAAAAAATCATGCGCTATTCCTAAGCAAAAAATTTGTAAACCCTAAGCGAATTAACTACTTGTTTTTGCATCATGTTGAGGAAGGCAGAGGAATGAATACAGCATTTTACACGTTGCACCTTCAGAGAACTGAATTCTGTCAGGTGAACACATTTCCACATCTTGTTCGCTAGAAAAAAATACTAAGTAAGATATTGAGGAAAATGGCTCACCTTCTAGAAACACTAATAATAAAGCTGCTCTCATAATTTTGTCAAAGAGGACATCTGAATGCAGCTGAAAACTTGTGGGCATAGTGGTGGTTTACTCATCTTCAAGCCTGTGTGCTGCAAAATGGGGGCAGTGACAGCAGCTAGGCTCATGTCTCTGAATCTTTAGCACAATGTAAGTTTTTCTGGGGACAATTTTGAAGAGACACATTTCCATTAACAGCATTATCACACTCTGCCTCTTAGGTTTCTCTTAGACCCGAGATCACCTCGGGGGGACATTCTGGTGGTTTAAATCCTGTTTTTTCCCTGAATCTGCCGATGAGAGACTGCAGGAGACAGTTTTCAGAGGTTTCAAGGACTGTTTATTGTTTCTTGTCTCTGGATCTTTTGCCTGGCTAACAGCGGTGTTCTCAGCCGGGCACCCAGGGCAGAATCTGCCTGGTAGAGGCAGGACTTATCTTTTATAGTCT
>JAOTQP010001286.1:96891172-96918980 GCA_026413545.1 Cichladusa arquata | reverse complement strand
GATGCAATTGAACATGATGCTGTGGTTCTAGAGGGGCACAGTTTTCCAGAGCAGTTTGCAAATATGCAGTAGGTCTGCCCCTTTCCCTTTCCCTTCTTTTCTTCTCCCCTCCTCAAGTGTATATGCTGGACATTTATATCCTGAACAAACTCCAGGAAGTGGAAAAGTCAAGCACTCCTAATTGCAGAACTGCACAGGGCTATTTTCCAGATATGTGCTTTTATGCGTTTGTCTTTTCTTTCCTTATTCTTGCAACCTCGAGGGAAAGAAGAGAAAAAAACCCAAAACAACCTGTCAAGCAGATGAACAGAGAAGGGAAGAATTAGGAGCAGCTAACATATTTCCACAGTTCCATTGCTGTATGCTCATTTTCCTGTGCTGATTACAGGCTTTGCTAAACATCACCCAGATCCTGTCCTTCTTTCTTACTGCCCTCCTCCATTTTTCTGGTTGGTCTGTACCTCTTACTTTCTCTTACCTTTGTCCTCCTCCCTTTGCTACTCTGATAAATAACATCCATCATGAGACAAAAAGAAAATGAAACTTCTTCAAACAAAATATGGTACTGACACAGTGCTTGCCAGCTATGTCTGTTCTTTCAGATTGTGTGAGTAATTCTTTTTCAATAGTTTTCTGTCTTGCTTATTTATATTACATGCTTTTTGGGGCAGGGACAGCCTAACTTCTCAGTTAGACTAACTTTTTGAAGTACTTAGCAGATGGCTCCCTTCTCAGTTTTTTTTTCTTTTACTTTTTTTCTTCCCAAAGCACTTGGATAAGTGATATTATGTTCTTCTCTATGTTCAAGACTGAACTTAAAGTATCATTTTATTCTCTCTGGAGTTTAATTCAGCAAAGCACTGAAGCAGTGACTTTAAACATGACTAACCCCCCTGAATACTGTAGGAATACTAATACAAGTAAATTTTTGTCCTGTTTAGAATCCTTTAGAAATTTGGGTTCTATGGTGTACATTCTTAAATTCTCCACTCTTCCAGGAAAGCCATCCTAGTCCATGAAAATGTTTTTAGATATTTTGCAGGTTTGATGTGAAAAAAATGCAAAGTTATTATCACAGCCTGTAACAAAAAAGTAATTTGTACTTCTATATATAAAAATTTCAAATTTTCATGATGTCTTTAGAGCTAACTCTTCAAAAAAATGTATACAAAATAAATAGTAGCTGAATATAGTAATGGTAAAAATAAATATTTGTTCAAAATAGTCTGTGGAAACATTATCACCTGAATGATAGCCTTAGCTGTGTTATTTCCTGATAACTAAGTTTTTCTGAATTCAAAAATTCCCCCATTACCAAGTATTGCAAATTATATAAGGGGTAAAATTTTCTTTATGTGAAAAAAGGACCAGAGTGAGGCAGTGAAATACATGACATCTTTGCTCCATGAATAATTCTTGTATTTTGTGGTCTTTTGAATCCCATTAACTTTACAGTAATTTTTTGCTGTTTTGTCAAAATTCCTTCTTTGTCTGAAGAGGTGAAAATTTGCACAAATTTTTCTATAATTGACTCATTCTGTATTATCCACTAGAAAGACATTTGTAAACAAATATATTCTCAGTAGTGACTTACAGAAAAGTTCATTTTTTTGGTATGCCTTTAAAATTATTTCAAAAGTGTTCTTGAAGCAGATAGTAGGAAATGCCAACCCAATTTTACTGATATGAAGTATAGTTTGAGGAATAAAACCATAAATTTGGAGTTATTTCTGCCTTTAATGGAAGCTACTAGAATGATGGATGTGGTTAGAATATCCAACAGAATGACTGTACATTTAGGAAAATTGTATAGGTAAAAGGTGAAGAGAATTGACATGTTCTAAAGTGCAGCTATTTCTGAATCAGTTTCTACTCTCTGTTCAGTGTTTCTTGAACAGCTGAATGTTTGAAAAATTAATCAAGATAGGATGATAGTCACTGATGGCTACAAGCTACACTGTCCTACATGAGAAGAGCATCATTAGTTCCTGAAGTACCTGTCTGTTATGTGAGCATTGCACATTATCATCAAACTGTGTTGCTGAAGCAGCAGATGGTTAAATTCTTACACCACAGAGCTTTCTGAACACTGTCAGCATTGCTAAAGAAGCTATTTAAATAATTAAAAAGTGTTGTGCATAATTGGAAATCTCATCTGGACAAAGAAATTTCTGATAAGGATGCTAATCAATAAATGCTTGTATGCATATCAGCAACCACAGTCTCTTATGCTTTATTATGCATGAACAATTAAGCCCTTTATACAAATCCATATGTAAGCTGAAAGCTTTAATTAGCACAATGTCATAGATCTGAGAAAAGTTCTGATCTAAATTTTTTATCAGTAGAAATGTGACTGATAGATAGATTTAACTATATTTCCCAAATCTGATGTATTGAGAAAGAAGGCACAAAGAAAAAGCCAAACTTTCATCCACCAGTCTGGCTCTCTGTGGTGTGCAGACTGCAGCAGAGCCCTGACATGTCTCAGTTATAGTCAATATCAATCTTACATGGGAGTTGAGGTGAAAACCACAAAAAAATTGTGTCAAAGAAGGGCAGATGAGAGCTGTAATTCTGGAGTTCTGAGCCTCCAGGTCAGACAAGGTAGTGGAGCAAACTTTGCCCTGATTACTTGGGGATTATAAGCGTCGAAAAAGTAAGTGGAGAAACAAAAGGCAGCATATAGAAGGATGAAAAATTGCTGAAGCCTCCTATTCACAGTTGAGACCTTTCTTGTAGGGGGTAACAGCCCCAGTGTTTTACAAAATGTGTGAAGAGCACTGGGAAAAGGCCATCATTCCAGATGTGAAAGCATATGATAGGTGTGCTGAGACAAGGCAAACAGCTGCAACTGGGGGTTATCTATGCAGGATCCTTATGTTATTCTTCTAAAATGGGTCGTAAATCTGGTTAGCTTTTTGATAAGAATTACCTTCTATCAAAGTAATATGGTATATAACATACAAACACTGGTATCACACCTGTTCTATGGTATTTTCTGAGACAAAACTGAGAAAACAAATGCATTGCCAACTAAATGGAACTGCAGCTTTCCCCCGTACAAAGAGCAACAATTTCTATAGTCAATCTGTTCTAAAATACCTGTGTAATCCTGAAATGTATTGTGCTCTGAAGCTTTTGTACTTCCAGAAACTCTGGAAAACACTACCAGCTGTTACCTCCCTGGAGTAAATCCACATTGCACTGGTGTGAGAGTAGAATGGTTCCCTACATGCAGAAGAAGGTTAGTGTTGGTAGGGATATCGTGAGATAGGGAAGCTTTGAGTATTTTGTAGTGTAGAAGAGAGAGGAGTGGGTGGGCAATAAGGCAGATTGTCAAAGCTTAGCTAGAAGCAAGAGGCAAAGAGTGAAAGAACTCCTGAATGAAAGAGCTCTTTTGTATGTTATAACTCACACACTCAAGTCTTGATGTTTTATGTAAGTATTATAAAAACAAAACAAAACAAAACAACTCCAACCAGACAAAAAATCCCACCAAAAATAGTATTTATGTTAATGTGGATATATTACTTACCTGTTATATATTGTAAATAACAAGATTTATTTTCCTGTGGTTAAAAAAATTATAAAAAACTGAATAGTAGCAAGCTACATGTGTTAAATGTATAGGAAGTGTATATAATATACTAGCACTCTGAAATCAGGAGAACGTCTTGACTTTTTGACCAAGCTCCTTAGTTCCAACGTTTTCTGATGTCTGTCTTACTAAAGAAAGAATGGAGAAAAAACCTCATTTTGGAAAAATTTGGTGGAGCTTGAGTAGCGTGAAACAAGTAGCATCTGGCAAAGAAAATGTAAAAGCATCTCAAAGCCCTTTTGAGTGCTTGGCCTGGAATTTCTTATGGTGACAGATGTGTATTGGGTGAATTAACTCATGGAGTAAGAGCTTCTGCTTGAACTATTCCATACATAGGTCAGGAAAATCCTAGATAAGAGACCATGAAGTCCTCTCTGAAACTTTGGATGTATCTTGTAAAGCCTTTTAATTCCAGTTGGATTAAATTGAACTTTTCCAGAGAGGCTAATTCCACCATCGCATGATTGGATCTCCTGTGCAACTAAATGAAATTGCTTGTTTTCGTAAAACTACTACAACAGTGGATTTGAGATCCTGAACCTTTCATGGCATAATTTAATATATAAAAAGAAAAAAAAAATGCAAAGGAACTTTCTCCCTTTTTGCACAGGTTTTTGTGCAGATGTAACTTGAGAAGGACAGATAAGTGTAGGGGAGATCTCTGGTTTTTGACCCCTTTTTTCCTCCTGTCTCCCCAAAAGATTCCAAGTGTTGGTTCTCCTAAGGTCCAGCCAGACTTGAAAGACCAATTTTGAGGGGGGTGGGAGTACGTGCAAAGATTAATTATATAACTATTTTGTAGCCCCTAAATGGACGCACAGGAGACCTGTAGAGGGACTTTTTACAAGGGTGTGCAGTGACAGGACAAGAGACAACGGCTTCAAACTGAAAGAGAGTAGGCTTAGATTAGATATTAGGGAAAAAATCTTTACTGTGAAGGTAGTGGGGCACTGAAACAGTTTTCCCATGGAAGATGCGGATGCCTCACCCCAGAAGTGTTCAAGGTCAGATCAGATGGAGCTTTGAGCAAGCTTAGTCTAGTGGAACATGTCAGGGGTGGGAGTCACTACTAGATGATATCTATGGTCCCTTCCAACCCAAATTATCCTACAATTCTATGTGTCTGTAACAAATAGCAAAATAGGGTGACTATTAACCATGAATATAAACAGGAAACTAAGAATGGAGAAAAGCTGATAAAGAAGCAAAAAGACAAAAGGAAAGCCTTAGAACCTACCATATAAGAGAGTTTTTTACCTACACTGAGGAAAAAAAAGAAATCTTAATAATGTTACTTTTCCTCTATACTAGATTGAAATGATATATAATAAATAATGCATATTTCCATTTTCTATTGAATAAATATTTCTGCTCTCTATTTGAAAAAGTGAAATAAACACAGTCATTTTCAAGGCTGCTGATGAAATATTTTCACACTAACAATAAATCAGAAGCTGCAGCTCTGTAGCAGGCTGGTTTTAAAACAACAGATCTGAGCAACCTCCTGTCCCAAAGGTGAAAAAGAAAAAATAAGAAGCTTTGTAGTATCTCAGTGTTGATTTCTAGTACAACTTAAAACAATTAAGAAATTCCAGATGATTGAAAGGCAATACAAAGAAAAAGAAAAAAGAAGACTAATAATTCAGTGTTTTAATTTTAAAAATAAACAAGTGTGATGACTCCATTAGCTATATATTTCTCATATTGATTCTGTGTAAACTAATCAAATAGTTTAAGTAGGACTGTATTCATAGAAGTTGATAAAGCAAAAGGAATTACCTCCAATTAGCCTTAGTTTATGGTAGCCAGATATCACCCAAAATTATGCCTGGTGAGTTTACAAGTTAGACTCTTGGAGGATCAGTATGGCTATATTATTTAGCATTACTGAAAACATTTCTCAGATATACAATCCAGAAACTGACTTAAAATCTGAAGGGGTTTCAGAGCAAAGGTATAAACAATTTGGAAAAGATGTAGCAATATAATATGGTGCCCTGGGCACCTAGGATATCAAAGAATTGGAACTGATAGTCACGGAGTATATGAAGAACAGATATAAGATAAGCAGAAGACTCTGATATAGCAGACAAAATATGAAAAGATTAGATTTTTGGAAATAAAGAAATATAATCAAGACAAAATTTTACTGTCATATAATGAACTCTTGGAGTAAATGTTTAAAGGCTGAAGTTAAATGTCTGATGAGAGAGAATCCATAGAAATCCCATTACCTGGAATTTCTATGTATTGGTGTGTAAATGTAGCAAAAACCATCCTAAAACTAAAAAACTAAAAAATATAAAAAATAAAAAATAAAAAAAAGTTTAACAGATCTTTTCTGTGTAGAAACTGGGTGGGTTGATCAATGAAGTAGTATTATAATGTGGTACTAAAAATATACATAAATTTGCTGTATGTTAGTAGGCCCCTGTGATCCTTCCAGTGGCTTCAGTAAATGCAAAAATAGACTACATGCATAACTATCTACCTACTGTGAGAAACACTTCATTGACTGTTTATGGTCTGCTTATGGTCTGCTGGCTTACGAGTGCATCATTATTATTTTTATTCTTATTTCCTAGAAATTTAAATCAGAAGGGACTAGGAAATCACTGTTTTATTGCCTAGATGTTGTAGGGGATTGGATATCCTTCACTAAGCCTATATTATGCCTTTTAAAACTCAAATAATCAAATATAGAATGGCAAATAACAAGCATGATTTCCATGCAAATTTTTTAGGCAAGGGTCTATGCAAATGTTTCTGTAAGACTGGGGTTTTTCCACAGAATGTAGCAAGGCACAGAAATGAACAGAGCAGTTTTAAATGAGAAAGCTGAGAAGTTACAGCACTGTGCAGGTATTTGACTTGTTTATTTGAGAGCTTAATAGGTTTTTATAAAGTGTAATCATTTGGGATTTAAGGTCAGGAAAGTATCAGCCCATAAATTTGGAATGAAGAATCCCAGCAAAGAGGAAAATAAGGGAGTGTGGATGCCAAAAGGGAAGAGAGAGTCACCCGCAGTAGATTAGGTACAAACAATCCTGTGGCAGAGCCAGAATGATTGAAGTCAGTGGCTTTTTGCCCTTATCAGGAGCTAGCAAGTCATGGGCTTGAAATCAACTGCAATGAGACTGGATTAGTCAGTTGGATTAGTTCGAAATGCCTCCTAATGGCACCATAAAGTATCCCAATGACTCCCTATTAGGAGTAAATCCTTAGCTGTAAATTATGATTGGGATTAAACACAAGGCCAGTTGACAGTTGTCAGCAGAGAGACAGGGACTTCCAGGTGCAGAGTGAACTCCTCTGTAAGAACTCTTTCCTGTGTGCTCATCCATTCACACAGTCAGACCACTGGAGCAAGGAGTAATTCCAGCATTCCAGTAGCCATTTATTTCCAAGATGTATTAGAGGGAGTTTTGCACATTTAGAACAGCCTGCCTGAACAATATAGTTCCAATCAGAGGATGTGAGAAACCATCTTTATATATTGTCTTAGGTCATCCAAAAGTTGCTGCTGCTGGCCCTAGTGACTTTTCTTTCTCTTTTAGAACACATCAAGATCTTAATTTATTATAAAAATTTTGTGAGGATGACGCTTTCAATTTTCCAAGATGCAGTATGTAAATTTACTGGACTGGAAAAACATGCACTGACTTTTGTACAGTCACTTGAAAGTTTTAGAACTGATGAAAGATTAGCTGATCTCTGCTATTTCTTGTCCTTTAAAATCCAGCATTTCTGGAGTTAGCTTTAAATTGGATTAAAAAAATATATATATCTGAAGAAAATTGTCTCATAACAGACAGAATGTCTTACAGTTTAGGGATGCATCAAATCTAGACTGAATATACTTTTTGTGCAATGAAAAGCCAGTTTTGAATTCAATGGCATGATTCTACCAAAACAACACTCTTATCATATTACCAGAGGTTAGAAGCTAACCTTTTACTGTTCACTGCTTTGTCTTCTAAACATACCAGCTTGATTGCAGGCTGCTTTGTGCTGTCACTCTGAGACAAGCACTTTGAGCTTGTTTATTCGTATTGACAACAGGTTTAAACAGGTTGGCGTTGCTATACTATGATCAAAGAAGTAATCATTTGTGGAATAACAATGCACAGAACATTTTCATTATGCACTATTCTTTCATGGGTGCTGCACATTAAACTGAATATCATGCTTGGAGGAGATCATTCAGAATCAGAAATCAAGAATCATGATATAATTTTCTCTTTTTGACTGGATATTAGGAAATTATACAAATGAGTGGAAGCTGGCATTAAAACACTGCTGTTAAGCCTTAGTCATGACATCTTTTAAGCATGTCTTTCTGATTGCATATTGAAAACCAGGGAACAGTCAACCTCCTGAACAAGAAACACTAGCAAAAGAAGCACTTTCTAAATCAGAGATTGCTTAAGATTATGGGTGTCTAATTTTTTATTTCCAGCCTTTGATAGCATACTTTTTATAACTATATATATGCAATAAGATACAACAATTCTCAAGGATATTAAAAATGAGATCAGAATATTTGAAATGTACACAAACCAGTATGAACTAATATTGCAAACTAAAAGGGACTAGGAAGAAGCATTCATAATAAACCAAGAGGAAAAAAGCCCAACCTCATAGGGGCAAAGAAACCATATCTTGAAGCTAAGTGGTGCAAAAGCCATCTGGTTTTACTTTATTCAGGGGTCAAGCATTCCTAATGTTTCAGTTTGCTCTCCTTTTTTAATCTCGAGTTATCATTTGAACAGTCAGGAGGCTGTTCAAATAGAATGACCTTAGAGCAACTTGGAAGTAACTTAGCTGAGAATTGTCAGTCTCCCTGACTGGGTAGTGGGAAGGAAGGGGCTCCTCTAGGGGCATAACATCTAAATTGTTTCTGAAGATTTCTAACGGTGCAGTGACTCTGGAAGTCAAGGTAACTGCCTAATGTTGGCAGCACTTTCCTCAGGTGCCCAGACTAACGTGCTGTAATTTGAAAGAACTTCCAACTTTACTTTTATATGTACCTCAGTGCATCCACACTTTCAGAAGAGAGTCTGGGCGTGACCTTCTTTCTGATTGATGTCCCTGAAGTGTCTGAGAGAGATGAACTGCTGCTAAGGCCAGCTTTCCAAAGATGGAGAGTAGAACCGTGAAAGACAATCATTTTGTGAAGCATTGAACTGGAAAGGGCCAATTCATATGAAGACCTCTGAATGCCAAGGAGTTCAGTAATTCCTGAGTTTTCCAGAAAAAAATCCTAAAGAAAGAGCTAGGTCATTTGAACTGGAATGTCCTCTTCCAATCCCCAAAGTGCATGAAACATGTTCACCTTGGGGTTCCACAGCCAATATGCTCTACATTTCCTTTAATGGTAAAAAGTTACATTTAGGTAACTGCATCAGCATAATTCAAAGAGAGAAAATGTCACGTGGGATTAGACTAATCATCAATCTATACTGGTATCCTATAGTGGCCAACAACAGATGTTTCAGAGGCAGATATGAAACCTCAGTAGTGAGTAATTCTGTAATGCCATGTAAGGGTTTCTTTTTATCCAGGGCATAAATTCTTGACACATACGATATGTTTCTTATTAAAAAATATAAATAAATTAGTATTTTGCCTAGTCGGAGGTATTAGCAATGTACCATGTGAAAAGCACTGCAACTTCATTCCCTTTTGTCATTTAGAAGGGGATTTTAGAAGCATTTGAATGTCACTGGAAAATAAAAATTGGATCTATGTTCCTACCAGCCTAGAATTTTTGTATGCTGGGTTAGGTCAGAATGGTGGGCAGCTTGAAACAAGCTTTCTCAGAAGGTCACAGAAAAAGGTGTGAAGGTGAAATAACATGGTCTTTTCTGGGGTAATAATGGCACTTTATTTCTTCAAGCTAGTGCAGGAAAGAAACATAAGTTGTAACCAATATTCCTATTTGCCGTTTTGAATGTTGTGCATTAGGTCTGCCTTACCATCTGACAGCAATCTACAGAAAGAAATGATATGTGCTTAGATGAAGCTATTACCTCTTTATTATGAAAACCTTGGCTGTTTTATGAGAAACAGGCAAGCAATATTTTTATGTGATGAAACTCAACTCTTCAGTATAATGGGAAATACAGAATATTTTTGCACTCTTTTTGAATTACTACATCTTACTATAATTCACAGTACCTTGATGCAGTAACTAGAGGTGAGCCAAACCTATGAGTTCAGCAAATCTGGGATATGTCCAAATTTGTAAATAGTTGGAGGGCATTTTTTCTATCTTACACTGAAGAAGAGGTGGAGTCTGAAAACTATTCTGGGTCTGTTAAAAATATAGTTCTTGAAATATTTGATTCAAATACATGTAAGCAGTGAATTTGTTTAAAGACCTTATTGACCTTCCATTGAAGTGATCAAGCACGCTAATATGTCTCCAACTTACTGTATGTGTTAAATTTATTAGTAAAAGCTGTACAAACCCTTAGATTTATAGAGACCTGCATCTGCCCCACAATTATCAGTTGTTGGTGCTGCTGCCAAAATGAAACAACCTAACTTTTTTTATGAGAGAGACATAATGAGACAAGTTCTGTTCTTGCCTTCCTTGTTATACAGAGGAAGATTTCACACGCATATCAGGAAAAACCAGAAGGTCTATTCCTGCAGAAGCGTAAGGGAAACATGAAGACAGCGTGACAAATGTGATCAACTGTTCCCTGAACTGGATTTTGCATCTTTAACCACCACCAGATACAGAAGGTGATACGTTTCAGTATAGCTTTCATGCAAGACTTTTCTACTTTATATAAGGTCAAATGTGATCCATGGATACTCCTAGGTGAAATTTGCCCTCCAGAATGAGATACTTCATTTCAAAAGCATGGGAAATAGGAAGTGACCCCTAATTACTCTCAATTTCTGTAAACTGTTGATACCCCTGGTCTTATTAGTAGAGAACAACCTTTAGGAAATGACTGGTCTTTGAAGTCAGGTGCTGGAAATGTGATTCACCAGATTCGAAAATGTTAGCAAATCCATTGTCCTTCAAACTTGTAGAAATTTCCCTCTGATTTTCAGCTTAAGAAGTGTACGTATTATACACTGTTTTCTAATTGTACTTCTTCAATTGTATTTGATATGCAGGAACATGAAATAAGTGCAGATTAAGTGGCTCTGTTTTTTTCCATTCAGTCTTAATTACCCTGATGACTTGTACATTTCCCAGTTGTTAAATAAGCTTGGCTTGTGGCAGATATTACAGCTTTGTCATGCTGATGTTTCATGCGGCATTGAACCTTACTGGTATACAAAGAGGTGAATAAAGTTTTGTATATAAACAGTAGGAAAGGAAAAATTTACCTGAGGAACTTCAGCACAGCTTCTCCTGATAATTATAGTTTACAAATTTTAAACAAAGATAGAAAGCTTTAAGAAGGTCCACTGATTTCTAATGTGGGTCTGAATGAATTACAGAATCACAGAATCATTGGGGTTGGAAGGGACCTCTGGAAATCATCTCATACAACCCCTCTGCCAAGGCAGGGTCACCTAGAGCAGGTGACATAAGAATGGGTCCAGGTGGGTTTTCAACATCTCTGGAGAGGGACAGTCCTTGACCTCCCTGGGCAGAGAGGTTGCTTGCATTGCTCTGTAAAGGAGTTCTTCATGTTGAGGTGGAACTTTTCTGTTTACTTTATGGCCATTACTACATGTCTTGTCACTTGACATCACTGAAAAAGATATGGCACCATTCTCTTGACACTCTTCTTTGAGATATTTGTATGTATTGATGAGATCCCCTTTCAGTCTTCTTCTCTAGCCAAACAGGCCCAGCTCCCACAGTCCCTCCTCTTAAGAGAGATGCTTTACACTCCATCTACATTCCCCATTTGTGGCCCCCCCCACTGAACCCTCTAGCTCCTCGGCCACTTTGAACTGTGTAGACCAAAACTGAGCACAACACTCCAGATGTGGCCTCACTAGGGCTGAATAGAGAGGGAGGACCACCTCCCTCTACCTGCTGGCCACACTCTTCCCAACGCACCCCAGGATCCCATAGGCCCTCCTGGCCACAAGGGCACTGCTGGCTCATGGCCAGCTTGTCCCCCACCAGGACTCCCAGGTCCTTCTCTGCAGAGCTTCTCTCCAGCAGGTCAGCCCCCAGTCTGTGCTGGCATTGCTGGGGTTATCCCTCCCCAAGGGCAGGACCCTGCACTTGCCCTTGTTGAGCCTGATTAAGTTCCTCTCTGCTCAATACTCCAGCCTTTTAAGGTCCCACTGAATGGCAGCACAGCCTTCAGGTGCATCAGCCACACCCCCTAGTTTTGTATCATCATCAAACCCGCTTGGGGTGCATGAGATCTACATCGTTAGATCTCATGCATCATTAGATATACCTACACATTTGTCTACATTGTTAATAAGCAAGGTCAATAAGACTAGACTCAGTATTGGTCCCTGGGGAATGCCACTGATTACAGGCCTCCAACAGGGTTCTACTCCTCTGATCATGACCCCCCGAGTTCTGCCATTCAGACAGTTCTTGATCCACCCCACTGTCCATTCATTCAACAAATGTCCTGAATATCCTAGGTAGACAACATCCACTGCTCTCTCCTCTTCGACCCATCCTGCCATGCCATCACAGAAGTCTATCAGAGTGGTCAAGCATGATTTATTTTTGGGGAACTGATATTGACTGCTCCTGATGATTTTTTCTTTTATTTCCTTCATGATGACCACCAAAATTATCTGCTCCATTGTCTTGCCAGTGGTGGAGATGTGGCTGACTGGACTGTAGTTTCCTGGGTCCTCCTTCTTGCCCTTTTTGAAGATGGGACTTACACTGGTCTTCTTCTAGTCATCAAACATTTTCTCCTGTTCTCTGTGATTTTTCTAAGATAATGGAGAATGGCTTAACAACATCTGCCAACTCCCTCAGCAACCATGGTTTCATTCCATCAGACTCCATGGATTTATGTGTGTTAGTATATATAAAATGAAGAAGTAATTTGAAAAATATTGGACTTTCAGAAACAAATGTGCTAGTTACTGCATATTTCCTGTAGGCACTCATGAATGATACATTTTTAAATGGCTAAGCTATGTGTGAGGTAGAAATCTTCCATAATTCTTCCCTAATTCTTTCCAGGCTCAGTTGCAAACACAGAGACAGTCGAAGAACTGAGCTAGTCAAAGTGAAATGAGAACAGAATATTTTACATTTAAGGATAAAAGAAAAAACACTTATGGGTGTAGAACTGAACAGTATTTGCTGTGAATGAGTACCTCTAATTATTGCCTTGATAATCTGAGAAGTGTATGTGGCATGTCCTCAAACCTTTATCACTTTGAGTGCATTGTGTGTTGTTGTTTTATCAAAAATGAGGAGTCCAGACATCTGCTAAACAAAATAGCTAATATTAGGTACTGTGGAGACCTTGGTTAATTTAATTGCAGCCCTCTATTGTGTTTGGAAATCTATCCAAGTTCTAAGATACCTGTTGCATATCATGAGATCTTTTGTAAAGGATGAGAGAGAATTTCTTCACAAAGGAATGTCAGCAACAAGTTCATACACATGCATCAAAATACATAGTGATAAATGTTAATTTAAAATTATGTATTACAAAAAGCCAGGCAAGTTTATGTGACATATTCCAGAACATTTAGTTGTGATTAATTTTCTTATTATTTAACCATAATTCATTAAAATTGAAAGCTCCAGTATTTCAAAGTATAATTTCAGTGATCTCTGTATGTACTCAGTGCTTTATCTGTGAAGGAGAGTTTCATATAGAAATTTTGTTGTCTGAGAGAACAGTAAAGTGAAAAATTTGTTTCATCTGACTTGCTAAAAAGTGGGAAAACATGCCTGATGAAAATTACATTTATAACATATATATGGATATTTTTGTATGCTGGATATTTTGCAACACATATGTAATCCCTAAACATATTTTAAAGTGGAAATCCCTTGTAAACCTAAACCAGTTTCTTCATCATGGTCTCCAAAGAGTCCACGAAAGCGACAGCTTTAATTCTAAGGAAAATGAAAGGCTATTGAAGAGTGCAAACAGAACATTACAGTACTCAAAAATATAAATCTTCTGGGTATGTGGTAAAGGCAAGAAGTCATATTCAGTGCTTTATATTGTTAGCTGAATTTCTTTGTATTACTGGCCAAAATATGCCTGATGATGTTACAGAAGCGGTTTGATGTTATATCTGTTTATCTACCTGTGTGTATGCATATATATACCAAGTAGATATGCACAAACCAAGTCCTCTTGTTCTCTTCATGTCCTTTTAAGATATTTTTATTTTCATCTTTCTAATTAAGAACATAATATTTAGTTTTTCTGGAACTCATATTTGCTGTAACTGTAGTCTGCCTTGAGTTTAGTGTGGACTGGGAGGAAACAGATGGAAAAAGCACCATACTGCTCAGGAAATTATAATAACTGCTGGCAACTGCTTATTGTGTTCCAGGCGGGCTGATGCAGCTCTAAGTTTCTTCAGGAACTGGGAAATATTTTCTGCCATGGTGTAAGTGTCAGGGTGAGGGCAGAAAAATTTTTTTTTGATACTGTGGAAAAATTCTTAGGAGCAGAAGTAGACCAAGACCTGTTGGCTAAAAAGTGAGAATGGACAGAATTCACTTTATTGGGTGATTTTTTTTCCCAGCTTTCTCTTTTTCCAGACATGAGGGCATAGGACTTGCACTCAACTCTGGTTTGAGGAATGCAGAAAACCTATCCTGCCCCTCAGGAGTATAGCAACAAATGCCAGGTGTGATAATAGGCTACCACTTTGTATGGTCTTAGTGGAAAAGGCAACTGACTTTTATGTCACATATATTCCTTTTCCCATGTAGGCCAGGAGGGTTGGGTGGGAGAAGACTTCACCTAGACATGCTTAGAGAGAAGAAACCACTGAAGTTACATGAGGGTTTTTTGTTTGTTTTTTTTCCCCTGTGGTCAAAGTATTAATCTTTTCTCATTTTTCTAAACATTCAGTTAATGCTTATTCCTCCAAAGTACCAACAAAAACAAGGTTAAAGACAGTTTCTAAGAAAAGTGTAGTCCATGTAAAATGAAAACAATAACAAAAAAGGACAAAAGAAAAAAATACAGCATATTTTCTTCTCTAATTTTCAAGACTGAAGAAAATCTGTTATTAACCATGGTAGCTACCCCCTTGCATGTTTGAGGTTATATTCTCTGCTTTCAGATTTGCACATCCTCCTCTTGCACTTCATAGTTCTCATTTGCAAAACGCAAATAAATGTACAATTTTGAAAGACTTACATGGATTGTCTGAAAAATATATATAGACATAGGAAAATTTGAAACCACAGAGCAGTAAAGAGGAGACAGCTTGTAAAAGAGCAAAACTACTTTAAACTACAATGCCCTTTACTTGTAAGGAGTTTACCTTGATTCTAAATATTTTAAGCAATATATCTGGGGATCCAATATTTTGTTTCCTTAGTGATTTCTGTCATTAAGGTATTGATTTTTTTTACTATTACTGACGAAATTTAAAACTTTCCATGAATTTTGAGTTATGCATTAATTCCAACCAAATTACAGTATATTTTGGTCTGCCTATTGTATTCCTAGTGGTTTTTAAAATATCATTTACACAACAAATAACTTAGTGAAAAATATTTTCATTAAACTGACAGTAGTACAAAAAGTGGACGTCATTTTTAAGTAGTACTACTTTGGGAAATTTTACTTCCGAAACAAACAAAAAAATCTATTATAATGCACAGTACTCCTAGGATAGCTTGCAAGTTCAGTAGCTCCTGGATCAGTAGAAAATTAACTCCAAAATTCAAGATCAGCTTTTCACCAATTGGTGACGATTTCCTAAGGGAGGCCAACTGGCTCTGCCTCTTCCTTCAGCACCAATAAGTCAGCCAGGCTAGAAGGGCCTCTCAGCTCTTTGAACATGCTGAGACCTGCAAAGGGTGCTACCACATAGAGGGCTGTGCTGGTGAAAAAAGTCTGCTCCAAAGGAGTAGCTACAGATCTGTCACAATTACTGGGGAAATAAGTCTGCTCCAATGGAGTAGCGCTAGATCTGTCCCAATCCTGCAAAACCCCTTGATCAAAAACCCTGATTACTTGGTCATGGCTGAATGGACAGGCTCTTCATGACCCTGTCAGAAGTATTTAGCCTAGACATACGTTTCTAAATTAAGAACTTATGGTCCAGAGATATGTTCCCAAAAATGTGGATAATAAATGAAAGAAGTGTGTTTGCACAAAATACAGGATGAGACAAGTGCCTCTACAAATAAAATAATGAATAATGAAGGGTTTGTGGTTTGCTTTGCAAGTTTTATAAAGAGAAAAATTGGCCATTGAGATGATCTTATGTGATAGAATATGGATTTTTCTGTTCTCTTTTATTCATAAACTGCCTATTAAGACAGGCCAATGACTTTGTGCAATGTCTCATATACTAAATAAAGATCTAATGAGTTAGCTTAATTTCCGAAAGTCGGGTTTCAGTTTTCATGGCTACTGTACTGTCTTCCTCTCTTCCAGTAAGCTGATACATTTGATAGATGAAAGCTGACTAATCCCTAAACACTGTGGCCGGTGTATTCAAACACGACAGCTCTTTGCAGTGTTTAGTCCCCTAAATAACCACGTTTCTGTCTTCAGAAATACTTAACATTCATGGCTCACATTGACTCTGCTGGAACTGGAAGGAGCTCCATCACCTTGAAAAATGATTTATATTTAGTCAGATATAGATATATGCTGCATACATGACCAGTTGATCTAATTCTTATTTATATAATTATAAATATGTACAAATATACACACATCCACATATCTACACACATTTATTGATATGAAAATGCCATTTATAAATTTTTGCTCTTAATTTGGGAATACAATATATATGAAATCATGAAAGAAAACAGGTCTAAGTTCTGTGGCTGTTTTTTTTGTTGTGAAAATCAAAACGATATTTGGTCAGACAATCCATCTGTTGAGCTGTAGTTTCTTATGTGGCAATGCTGACTGATAGCACCACATTTGGCATGTTTGGAACTGAGGAATTAAGTCCCCACTGTGTAGTAGTCTTTTTCAGTAGTCTGCTGTGACATTTAGATTACTGAAGACTATTCAAGGGATGCTAGAAGTCTTGGGAACCCAAACTTTACTGTGTGCTATAGGGAATCCTTCCTGTAACTTTGCCTTTTTAGTATGTCAGCACACAGCAAGAGTTACAAACACCTATTTATACCTCAGGAACAGCCCTGAGTACAGTAGCCTTGGGATCAGGAAAGTAATTCATCACTTTTGTACATCCCACATCCCTCAATTCTTGCCTTCTATCTCCTATCCTCCAAGATTTCTTTCTTCCTTTGTAATATATTAACAAAATACCGGGTAAGAACTTTGGCTGTGAGAATGTGTTGACATTCAAATATGCAAAATGCGCATTCAAATAATGTATTCCTATATACAATCTTTAAGAATTGTAGGCATGTAGTAAGTGTGTACTAATTGAAATATGGAGGCACTAAACACCTACTGAGAACACTTAATTTTTTAAAACATTACCATGGTAGCAATGTGTGCCTTGTAATTCTAGATAATAAGTTTCTGGTTACCAGTTTGCTTCTGAGCTCTATAATGTGAGAACAAATGTAAATGTAAGCCTCTATCTATTCTTATGGTCATATGTCATCCTAACCAATTGGGCAATAAAACAGCAGGACCAGACTGCTGTTAAATAATACAAAATGTGATGCATGAATATGGGAGTAAACGTGTGCCTTTTTAAGTTATGCCTCTCCAATATTGGTCTGCTCTGCATTTCTGAGGTAAAAAGCCAAATTTAATGAATAGAATAAGCGTTTAGTAATAAGTCAGCATTATCTGTGACATTTTAATTTATAAACAGTTGCTCTGTGTCTTCAAGAATTAACTTAAACATTTGCCAGATTAGTGGCTATAAGATAGATATTGTGGCTGACGCAGATAAATCAGGAAGAACGTGACAAAAGTCAGAGTTATCACAGAGTTTGTCAATATTATAATAGATGCACGTAGATACATAAACAAAGTACATGAACATACACATGAAAAGCTCTATAAGCCTATAATTCTAAACATATGGGAGCTGCTTTCTTAAATTTCAGCATCATATTGCCTCTTAATCTACCTAAAAATAATTCTAGTTTATTATAAACTGGAATTTTTCATGAATATCTGAATATAATATCAGAACTAGAGAGCTCAATATTTTTCAGCAAAATAGAGTAACCCCTTCAATCTCTTCATTATCATATATTAAAAAGCAGTGGGATTTTCTAAGAAAGTAACATTACTTAGGACACTTTACATTACAAATTATAAAGAGAAAAGAACCCTGATTTTCCTATTTCTTCTATGAAAGCAAGTCCATTTCTTTAACTTGCCTTAATTCTTTTTTATATGATTGACAAGGAAAGGACATGGTAGGAGTTAACTTTCTGTCCTTCCTTCCTTCCTTCCTTCCTTCCTTTCTTCCTTCCTTCCTTCCTTCTTCCCAAAATATATGAACAGCTCTGAAATTTAGCTCTCTCCAGAGAGAAGCTACATCCAGACACATACATAACATCTGAATCACTTGTATACTCCTATGTAATAGTAGCTCTGCTGTATTCTTGCACAGCAAAATCTCAGCTATCAGAAATCAGTGTGCATTCACAAACCAAAGCACACAGAACAAGAAGGTCACAAAGTTCTCTGCAAAAACGTGCAGACTGGGGTTTTTCTTTTGGCTGGTTGGTTATGGGGTTTTGTGGTTGTTTGCGGGTTTTTTGTTATGTTTTGTTTTATGGGGTTTTTTTGTTTGGTTTGGTTTGGTTTGGTTTGGTTTGTAACAAAGCAGAATGTCTGTCCATACAGAGAAGGTTATCAAGATTACCAACACAAATCTTATCTTTTATTTGTATTTGCACAGGTATGAAGCAAGTATGCAATAAATCAATCCAGTGCTCCATTTATTGTAAGTACATATAAGAACAAATCCTGTTTTTTATCAGTCTTTCATGTACTCTCTTTCACTTTGGCCTTTTTTTTTTTGAAGCGAGATATTTTACCCATAGGAAAACTATAATTTAAAACATTTCCAAATATCTGTTAGTTCTTTTCTACAGATTAAAGAAAATCATTGCTTTACAGATCAAATGACCGGGTCATCCAGGAAGATGGGCAATTTTCACTTAAATACATCACATTCTAAATTACATTGTAGCTTTTCAATATGGAATAAACTGCAGATATATGAATACTGTTTGAGATACAAACAAGAGGGAAACTGCTGTAGTAATGTGTGTTTGTATATCTACCCAAAAAAGCACAGAGAGGTCCGTTTTTGGACTAGGTGTATGTCTTGATGTGGTTGGTGTTCCCTGAGTCCTCTAAAAAGTATTTTATTTTCATTCACAGCTGGCCCAAGAGTTTGTCCTACAAGACAACTCTGGCACTACTTGTATCTCAGGATGAGCTGGTTCAGCTCACCAGGCTGACAGGAAACTATCTTTTTATGATTTTGCCCCAGTTTGTTTAGGGAAGTCTGGTGGATTGTAGGAGAGTTAGGCAGATCTGAAAACTAGTAGAAAGGGAGAAGGCAGAACACAGACCATATTTTTGCATAAGGGAACCTGACTATCTTGTTGGGCTATAATCTGCAGTCTACCCCACATAGCTCCACAAGCTTTATCAAAAGGCCTAAAAACCTTTTTTATCAAGATATTCTAACTGTCTCTCCAGAGTCCTGCACAGTGAGTAAGCTTGTCATTTACTTCAGCAAGAATAATTGCCTGGACATACTAGTGTGTTTAAATGTGTGTCTAAGCTTGTGTTGGGTGAAAGCTAAAGTGGATGTACTGTGTTAAAATACCTTAGCAACTTGCAGAGTCAAGGACTTGGAAACAATTATACTCTAGATCTTCTATATTGAAGGATTGACCTTTGTTTCCTCAAAAGTCAGGGTACCACTATAGGGAGGGGATGAATGAGATAAATGCAAATAGCTGGTCATCAGAGCTCAGCTCAGCCTGATTTCCATTCCATTGCCTTCCACAATTTTTTATCTGAAGGTGGAAAATATTTGCATCCAGAAACAGCCTTTATACAGTGATATATCTTGTCTGGTTCTTGTTTTCTGTGTAGCAAAATTATTTAGTGAGTCAATTTGAGTTTGAAGCCTGGAGAAGCGTAACACAGAAGACATATTCTTCCATCTTAATATTCTGCGCAGTGCCTGAAGTCGGCAAGAGCTCTGAAGACTTGAACTTCTGAACCTATTTCTAACAGGAGCCAATTGCCATTTTTCTTGCAGCAAAGCAAAGCAAAGAAACAACCCTTGTACTCAGAAATAAAAGGTGGCACAGGTAGAGATAAGAACAGCAAGGTTACAGAATTAAAACAAAACCAAAGGGAAGTTTGAAATTCTGGTTGTTGCTCTGCTGTGTGCTCTTCCATTTTACAGCTAGCCTTGTCCCCTGTGATTTGCTTCCCTCACTTAGGCATGCCAGTACTACTCTGAACACCAAGTGTGGAACATCACAGGATGAGTGTAATGAGAAATCTGCCAGTGTGTCACTTCTGTCTCTGCCAAAATAGAGGTTAAAATCTGCTTTCAGGCTGCTCATTCTAGACAGAAAGGTTTTTCTGTCCTGCTTCAGAGCTGCATTACACCAGGAATACCAAGCACAGCTAAGGAGCTTGGCTTCAGTGCTGTCATTACTCCCCTGCCTCTTTGCATGCTGTCCGTGGTGCCCCAGCTGCTCACCATATTGTGGGCATTCCTGGAGGGCTCTTGTGAATAGTGAATACCCCTAGAGAAGTATTAAATCCTTGAAAATGTACTAATGTGAAGCTGCAACTTTCTGGATGCATGGGCTTTTGCAGAGATTAATCTATAGATGTCTCCTGCTGATTGGAGTTACTCTTTTTAGCAAGTAACTAAGAATATGAAGAATTCTAAAATTAATCTGAAAAAATATTTTAAAAGTCCCTCTAATGTCACATTCATTTATGAGAACAGTTAAATCAAACTAGCTAGAAAGCTACATATGTTGGGTTTATGTGGCAAGGTTTTGGTGCTGGGGGGACTAGAGGGCTGGCTTCTGTGGGGAGTTGCCAGAAGCTTCTTCCATGTCTGACAGAGCCAATTTGCCTACCTGCTCCAAGACGAATCCACTACTGGCCAAGGCCAAGTCCATCAGCAATGGTGGTAGAACCTCTGGGATGACAAAGTTAAGAAGGTGGGGAAAACCTGTGCATTGTGCAGATGGAGAGAGAAGTGAAAATATGCAAGAGAAGCAGCCCTGGAGACACTAAGGTCAGCTAGTAGGAGGAGAAGGAGGCGTTCCAGGTGCTGGAGGTGAGATTCCCCGGTGGCCTGTGATGCAGGTCATGGTGAGGCAGCTGTGGCTCTGCAGCTCATGGAGGTCCATGGTGGAGCAGACACCACATACATTCCATGGAAGACCCATACTGGAGCAGGTGGATGTCCAAATAATGCTGTGACCCATTGGGAAGCCCATGCGGAATCAGGCTCCTGGCAGGACCTGTGGACTCATGGAAAGAGGAGCCAACAGTGTAGCAGGTTTGATGAGCCTGGGGAAGACACCCAGGCTGGAGAATTCAGTGATGAACTGCAGCCCTTGGGAAGGACTCCCATTGTGGAAGTTGGTGGATGACTGTCTCCCATGGGAGAGACCCCACAGTGGAGCGCGGGAAGAGTGTGAGGAGTCCTCCTTCAGAGGAGGAAGGAATGGCAGAGACAACACGTGATGAACTGGCCACAGCCCCATTCCCATCCCTCTGTGCTGCTGCAGAGGCATTTGATGTTTGCAATGCTTGTCTTCAATGCAATCACCACACATGCAGAAGCACTGTTTCCGGGAAAGTAGCCAGACATTGTCTGCTGGTGGGAAGTAGAAAACAAAATCTTTTGTACTGCTTTGTTTCCATGCATGTGCTTTGATTTTCCATTATTAAACTGCCTTTATCTTGATCCATAAGTTTTAAAATTTTATTTTCTCCTCCACTGTGCTGAGGGAGAGAGCGATAGAGCGACTTGATGGGTACCTGGTGTCACATCACCCAAGCCCAAAGCAAATCGTGTGTCTCAACAGGTCTCTTGGTAACCGCTAATAAAATTATAGAGTGCTGTGGCTGAACTTCTAAGAGGAAAAATAAAAGTCTGAAAGTACTGAACAATATTTTCTTTAGACATGTTATGAAAAAATCTAAATGCCCAAGAACGTAGAATTATCATGGATAATGAGCAGCATCATTGACCACTTTACTTTCAAGCATCTATTTGATATTTTCCATGTGGATAAAAGAAAATTTGTATTAAGGCCATGCCTTGCATTTGATTCACATTTTGGAGCTGTTTATTTGATTCTAAATTATTTGAATTATCTTGTACTATTTTTTACTGATTATCTAATGAAAGTATCCTTTGTTTAACTACATATTTCCATTTTCTTTTTGTTGATTTTTCATGCATGATTAACACAACCTTCAGAAAATTCTAGCACTACGGAGCATCTCATTCTGCAAAATAAGTAATCTGATGCTTTTGTCTCTTTGTAAGTCTTTGAGTTAGATTATAAAATGACACCATTCTTCTTCAACTTCCAGATCACATAGAAAAGCCACATGAGATGCCTCACAATATTGCCTATTGGATGTACTTGATATCCTTTTTCATAAATTCCTCATATTATTTTTAGCAAATTGCTGCTGCGTTATATATGGCTTTTTATGGAGCTATATAGTACAGCCAGTTCAGTATTAAAAATAAAAATGTAAAACTGAATTGTCCACTTAAACTGAAATGCTACTCTATGAAGTATAGGTCATTTTTTTATATGGCAGTATTGGCAGAATGAGTCATCCTTCTAAGAATATAGCTAAATTGTGCTGTGGTTAACTGATTGTAGGCCGCTTTCTGAATGTTTTTCCCCTTAGATCCTCACTTCTGGCCTAAAAAGGATATCTCAGAAGATGTGTAGAGCTTCAATCTACAATTCTTCCAACTGTGCCTACGTATTATTATGCCAACTGTGCCTGCCACCACACAGTAAGAACAAAAAGCATTTCTTAAATTGAAATCTGGAATGCAAATGCCTTACACTGTATTAGACAAGGCAGGAAACAGGTCAAGCTGAGCAACCAGTAGTACTTGTTTTTGTTTTGTTGTTTGAATTTGTTTTGAATTTGTTCCAATTCAAAAGACAGTTTTAAAAGGAATGTTTTGGTGAACCTGTTCTAGTCTCTGCAAAGCTACGTTCAAACACTTGAACTTCCATAGTGTGTCTGTTCAAACAGTGGAGGACTACTTCAAACATAGACTCTTGAATAGAATTTGAAATTTTGTATTTTATTGCCCATTCAGAGCTCAAGCGATATTGTTTCCGTGACCTGAAAGTAAGGTTTATTTAATTACTACCC
Source organism: Cichladusa arquata (assembly GCA_026413545.1). Classification (NCBI taxonomy): domain Eukaryota; kingdom Metazoa; phylum Chordata; class Aves; order Passeriformes; family Muscicapidae; genus Cichladusa; species Cichladusa arquata. The sequence continues at coordinate 96,895,892 of JAOTQP010001286.1, read as the reverse complement.
CAACGTACAATATATGGGAAAGAAATAGTCAGATATCAAGGTGAGCTGTAAATAAAGTATGTTTATAGACTCAGACTCTACAGTACAGCCTCTGTTCTAGAATCCACACAGGTCACATCTGAATAATGTTTTTTTCTTTGCGATCCACTTCAAATTTCCTAGCAAGGCCATTCCCATATTTTATAAACTACAAAGGGCTGACACAAGTAGTCATAGTTTCCTTGAATACCAGGGACAGCAGGAATTTTATCTAGGTCCTTCCTCTTAATTTTCACCATCAAAGTGAAATGTTTAGTACCTTAAGCTTTTTATCATACAGAATAGTGTGGTATTCAGCCAAATCAATTATGAAGTTTCTCTTTTTCAGTTAAAAATTTGTGTCAGCAGAATAGCCAAATGGATTATTCATTCAAATGCAAGATGTTGATCATTTCATCAGCACTGTTTTGTTTTTAATGCTCACTACAATCACCACTGTAAAAAAATTATGATGGAAAAATTCTTATAGAACTTGCATTAACCTTTTGATATTCTCTATTTGGCATATAAACTTTATTTTTTTTTTTTAATTTTACTCTGCAACATCTTATGAAATGAAAATCCATAAATTTCTTGTGGAAATTTAGCATTATTTCCCAGAGAGATTTTGGGAACAGATCTGTGTTTGTGGTAAGTTTGCAGATAGTGCACAAAGAAAAAGAGTTTCCTTAGATAAATTTACTGAGAGATACAACTTCTTTATAATTAATCTACCAAAAATTGTAGTGGGTGAAGTTCCTAGGCCTGTTCCAAGAGTCTCACATAAATGAGAATTCTGCTGATTTGGCATGCACAGAAAGTTGAGTGCGGGGTAGAAGCCTTAAATGAGTTACATGCATTTAATCATGGAGAAGCCCCAAAGGAGATACAGTTTAAAGCAAGACAGTAGAGACATCTATGTAAACATGACCAGTTATTTTTGGGACACAGACTAGGACTTTAAGAAATCATAAGATGAATTTCTTTACTATTTCACAAAGAATTTTTATAATGAAGTGAATATATCTTCCTCATTTTATAGAACTACTTCACCATCACTGAGCCCTAGAATCCTATTGTGAGGATTTTGACAAATTTAATTCATCTTTTATCTCATCATTTATCTCTGAATCCTGGCAATGTAGATGCAAATGCAAATTTCCTACACAAAGAACATTTAAAGAGAATCCTGTTGTCCAAACAGAGTTTTAATTTATGGTGTTTGAATTTAAATCAATGAAATAAACTCAGTAAAGCTTTGTATTACTTTCTTCTTTGTTTTTCTTCTGCATTTTTCTTCCGAAATGATTTAAATATATACATGTATTTTCAGTCAGAACAAGATTCAAAAAAATGTTTTGGCATTACTTGCATATCTCTCTCTCATTTACGATTGACAGATATATTTGAATCAGTACAATTACTGTATTAGAAGGTCAGTATTTTCCTCCAAAACCAAAAATACACAAAGAAAAAAGCCTAGTTTTTTCATGTTACAAACAGACCAACATTTCTGTTCCCACTCTTGGTGATTTGGCAGTTCTAAAGAAGGAACCATTTAAACACTTGACAGTAAAAGCAAAATACCAATCTTTACATTGAGTGTCCATCATCAATAGAAATGTCCAGCAAAAGAAGATATAACTATTCTAGAGGACATATTCTGTAGCTAAACTTAGAAAGGATGCATTTTGATTCCTGAACCCTCTGTCATAAAGAACCTAAGATAGTACATACCAGTAAAGAGCTAGCACTAGAAGAAATAAGCAACAAATTATAAATAAGCTTTGTATCAAAGTCATATGAGGTATAAGTTGGTCTAATCACAGAAAAAGTGTACCATTATAGACAGAGAAAAGGATGTGTAAGAACTCTCTGTTCCACCTAATTTATGTAAAAATCAGAATGCCGTCTTTCAAGAAACAAATTTTGTATAATAGTTCCAATTGTTACGCATTTCACAATGTGCTGAGCCTGGCTGGGATGGAGTTAACTTCTTTCATAGCAGTCCATATGGTGCTGTGATTTACATTTGGGTCTAAAACAGACTTGATAACATAGCAGTGTTTTGGTTATTGCTGATCAGTGCTGGCACAGCATCAAGGCTTCTCTTCCTCTCTGAAGAGACTAGTCTGGGAGTGAGCAAGAGATCAGGAGGGGACACAGCGGGGACAGCTGACCCCAGCTGACCAAAGGGGTATCCCATACCATATGATGTTGCACTGGGCAAGACAAGATGGGGACGATGAGCAGGAAAGGAGAGGATGTTGGTGGTTATGATTTTTATGCTTGTAAGACATGTTATATCTGTTGAGGTTCTGTTTTTCAGGGAACGGTCTCATACTTGCCCGCAGATTGGAAGCAGTGAATGAATTAATCTTTCTGCTTTGTTTATTAAATAGTCATTATTTAGATCCACGAGTCTTATTTTCCTTCTATTTCTTCCTCATCCCACAGGAGATTGAGAAAGAGGATGGGTGGGTATTTGGCTGCTGTTTAGGGTCAGCCCACCACGCAAAAAAATATAATTTTATATTAAAAAAGTCTGATCTCCCCATCTCACTCAATAGAGAAATCGTTAATATTAGTTTGTAAGACCACATGAATAACACTGTTTTCTTTAATGTCCCAGTGTCTGCATAAAATTCAGTGTAAGTCAGTGAGGCTCTTGGTTAGTCTGAAATACAAAAAGAACTGGCTAGCAGAACAAAGCTCTGAGGCAATTATTTCAGCCACATGCTATGAAGAATTGTATGTTTTCTCATACTAATTTTTCAACTGTTTTCTGTATTAGAAACCCATTGTTTCCTGTGGAAACATCAAGTTGAGTTTGCCCACAAGAAGAGAGTAATCCATGAAACCCAACTGAAGTAGAAATTTGATGAGTTTTTCCTCAATCTTATTTTATTGCACCACATTGACAGTTGAAATGTCTATGGAAAATTGCCAGTTTTGCAAGGACTTGATGTAAATGAACCGCTTCAAGGAATCAGAGTTAGAATCTGAAAACTGCAAAGGAGCATGTTACAGGTAAAGTGATGGAAGTCAAACAACATATACTTATGAAGGGAGGACATTCTCGTCCCCATCTTCAGCCTTATGACAGAGTTGTCTTTTATAAGCTCATTGTATGGGTTTTCCTTGTCCACAGTGAAACAAAAGCATCTCTAAAAGAAGATTCATCCCACTTGTCTTTAATGGAAATCTTAAATGGGGTGAATCCAGTTTTGGATCTGTCTTTCCCGAGACTGCAAAGGAACCTGGGGCAATTTGTTGGGATTAATTGCTTAAACTGTTAAAGCAAAGTGAGATGGATCCTAGCCTACAAAAATAAAAGGTCTATTGATTTATGGTACACCTGGAAGACAGCAACTGTCTGAACAAATTGGAGTTTCTTTTTACTTATAAGTTCTGTGCTCTTGGACTGGTTCTGATCTCTGCAATTGGATGTTAAAAACATCCACAGACTTTTCTAAGATCAAGTTACCCAATTTTCCCATTTCCCACTCAGCAGATGGAAAGATGGACAGGAAATTATCTGTAACAGATGACTGTTAGCCTAAGATAATGTAGCCTCTCAGACATTTTGCTATCTACCTCCACCTGGGCTGGGGATGAAGGGTGGTTCTAAGCAGTTAATCAGTGTATGAGAAAAAAAAGAGAGAGTCTGGTTCTAATTGCAACCATTTTGCCCTCTGCAGCTCTGGAAGTACAGCTCAATCATATATTAAAAGACAAAAAAACTTCAAAATTTAAAGGAAAAAAAAGGTCACTTTAATCAATGTAAAAATTTATTTTAAATTTAGCACTCTGATGAAGAATTAGAGTTTTTCTTCCTCATGAAGTATAAATAGTCAGCATTTCAATTTGAAATAAAAGTCAATTACAGACAAAAAACCCCCCAAACAAACAAATTTTAAAAAGTAATAGATTTTATTTTATTTTATTTTATTTTATTTTATTTTATTTTATTTTATTTTATTTTATGAAACTTTGATTAACAATAGGCTATGAAAATAGAAATTACAGATTGGGAGACAATATTTTTATAGTATCCCAGTGCCTTAAATAATTCTACAAGCACCAGTGAACTCAGTGGGTGACTCCCTTCTGAGGGGAATGGAGGGCCCCATATGTCGTCTGGACCCATCCCACAGGGAGGCGTGCTGGCCCAGGTATGGGATATCACTGAGAGATTTGCTGGGCTGATTCTGACCTCTGATTATTACCTACTGCTGATACTCCAGGCTGGAAATGATGAAATTGAAAAGGGAAGCAAATAAAGGGGCTTTAGGGCACTGGGTCAAGTGGTTGATAGGGCAGGAGTGCAGGTAGTCTTCTCCTCAGTCCCTTTGGTGGCAGAGAAAAATGGTGAAAGGAGAAGGAGAGCCCACATTATCAACAAGTGGCTCGAGGGTTGGTGTCATCAGCAGAATTTTGGATTCTTTGAGCATGGGCCAACTTTTTCGGCACCTGGCCTTCTGGAACTGGATGGGCTCCATCTCTCTGTTAAAGGCAGAAGGATTTTAGCTCATGAACTGGCAGAGCTCATTGAGAGGGCTTTAAACTAGGCTGGAAGGGGGAAGGTGTGGGAGTCCAGGGTACCTCCCTGGCTCCTCTGGGGGTGCAAGAACCCCCCTGGCAGATCCCTCTGAGACCCCCGAGTGATGCCCAAGAGCCTCAGGGGCTGGATTTAGCTCCT
>JAOTQP010001286.1:96862147-96877679 GCA_026413545.1 Cichladusa arquata | reverse complement strand
AAGAAAGAAAGAAAGAAAGAAAGAAAGAAAGAAAGAAAGAAAGAAAGAAAGAAAAAGAAAGAAAGAAAGAAAGAAAACAGTGATTTACCTGTGCTGAGCAGTGCTTCCACAACACCAAGGCTACCTCTCCAAACCTTTCCTTTCCCCAAAGGCCAGTAGGCTGGGGGTGGGCAAGAGACTTGGAGGAGAGAGAGCTGGGATAGCCGACCCAATTGAACAAAGGGATATCCAACATCATATGACTGCACACTCATCAGCTAGAAATGGGAGAAACAAGAAGGAGGTAGGGGCATTCATACCAAAGGCATGTGTCTTCCTAAAGAACCACTATGAGTGTTGAGGACCTGCTTTCCAAGAAGTGTCTGGACATCTGCCTGCTGATGGGAAATAGTGAATGAATTCCTCTTTGTGCTTTTCATCCACATGCAGCTTTTGCCGCATTTTAACCCACAAGCTTTCCCATCTTATTTTATCCCCCTGTCCTGACGAGAAGGAGGAGTGAAAGACTAAGTGGGAGTCTGGCAGCCAGACAAGATCAACCCACCACAAGGACACATATTTTATTTTCAGGTTTTTGAGTTGCTTTGTTGTTTTTTCACAAGGATAATGAAATCAGTAAAGGAAGTTTATGGGATATGGATGTGGTTTGGATTTGTGAGTTTAAATAGACTGAACTGGATTTCAAGTTGCACCTTTTGTTCCTTGAAAATCAAAGCTAATATACCTTGTGGAGCTATCCCTAATTCTGTTAATTTAAGGACTGCCTGCTTGAGGTCACAAAAGAAACTGTGATTTACGAGGTTAACTGACTAATTGGCTTGCTTCAGACAGGAATGTCAATCCTCATTTTGCTTCTAAAGATATTAGGTGATATGCTAAGATACCTAATTCAGATTGACAAAATTTCTCATATATTCAATGAAGTCTCCAAAGTGGCATAGTGTCTGTCTTAATTTCTCACCCTTTGCATTTGGATTATGAAACATGTGGAGTAAACATTGTCAGTCTTAGTATTTTCTGCAGGTGCTTCTCTTTCTTTCTTCTGTGCATAGTGTCCCACAGTTTCTTTTTCCTTTCTTCCTCTTTCAGAAGAGAGTAGTCAGAAGGAATTATTTCTGAGTTCCCACGTGTAATGGCATAGTTGGGTCCATCATGATCAAGGTAAACAAATATATTACATACATTCTAAGATTCTCTAAACCTCCAGTTGTGTTCAAACTGCATCCTCATTAAGAGTTTGAAAATTAATCACAGTCTAGAAGTTTGTTTTTTACTGCATTGTTTTTTGTGAACTTAAAAGAAATTTATCACCTTCATCACTTTGATGAAGATTTAGGTTTACTGTCAGACTCAATAAAACAGACTGAAGCAAGGCTGGCAGTTCCATGTATAATATTTTAATTAAGGCACAAGTGTCCTTTTCCTAGAGCTGTAAAATAAATAGGTTATTTAAGAGTCACTTTTACAGGAGCATATTTAGGATAAATGGAGGGAAGTAAACTTTGACCTTTTTCAATAATGGAACTGTATTCTCACGCAAGAATAGAAGAGCAGAATTATCCTGCTTTGGAGAAGTAAAGTAAGAAAATCGATATAAAGAAAGAAAGAAAAAGACTTTGAAACACATAGGGTTATATACTTACTGAAATTTTTATGCGTTTTCAGTTTACTAGAAAAGTATTATTAAAGTATGTGGCTTTTCTTCTAAAATATAACATTGTTGCAGTTTTCATTTAATTAGTTCAGTGTCACTCCACCAGCAGCAAACTCACTGGCACCCCAAGTACTTAGAAAAAGGGCATGTATTTCCGTCACATGTCTTCAGGAAACAGTTTTGTTGCTTTCGAGAAAATGTTGCATGAATCAGAGTCACCCAGATCTCTAAGAGGTAATTGTGGTGCAATAAGCTTTTGTGAGAAGATCAAAAGTCTTCCATCTATGTGATTCACCTCACACAGTCACTTTCTAAAAAATTAAACAAATACAGCAAGTGTTAATCTACCATAATAATATAAAAAAAAATCCACAGACTCAACACTACCTTTGTTAAATTATTTGTGTATGATATCACGTCAACCTTTTATATTCTAATGACTGCAATCCTGAAGATCAAACACAGTTGTGTTTTCTTAGACAAGAAATAATAACATTTTGTTTTGGCCTTGGTTTTACTTCCTTGCTTTAAGCTACACTGAAATTAGTATCACCTGCTTTGTATCTTAAATTTAATTGTGGCCCTATAGTTTCTTTAACACAAGCATATAATTAGTTTCCAGGAGGTACCCACCTAGATAACAGAGCCAGGAGTCTTCAGGTTACTCTGCATATTTACAAAGAATATACAAAGTCCTGCTTCCCTAAATGCAACAGGGTACCACAGCTGATGACATTTTTCTTACCTTCATCCCTGATGGTATTTCAGATCCTGATCCAAAGGCTTTCTTCTTAACCTCTTTCCAGGGCTGTATCTCATTATTTTCCTGTTCACTGCTCTCATGTATGCATGTGACCTTTTGTGCTCCTTCTCTCTAGTTCCTGACCTTTATTGGTTATTTCACTTCAAGCCAGTTCTCAAAAGACTGACTGACCAAATCCACAGCCTTTCTAACTGCACTTAGAATTTAATTTTTGACAGTGAGTTTGTGCCTGCGTTTCTAGATTCCCCTTTTCCTTATATTTAACACAAACAGGAAGTTATTGTATTGCCAGTGTTTTTAATCCAGTACAGTAAGTATAGGAACTTAATATTTTGATATATATGGGTATTTACCACAGTTTTCAAATATTATTTGGGTTCCCTTTTGTGACTTTTCCAAAAAGAAAAGCTGCTGAGGAAGAAAGAGCTGTTGTAGGAATATTATCTGGAATCATATTTTTGCAGCTCAACTTATGACCCTTGCAGCTGCCAAGTACCAGCTGAGGTACAAAACATCAGGCAAGAAATGTGGGTTATATTGTGATACACACTGGGAAGAGACAGACTGGTCTCCTCGTGGATCTAAACGATGGTTGCTGAGGCTCTATTCATGCAGAATAATCTGACTGTTTCTGGGGAAAGAGTGGCTCTCAGTAGTTTAACACAGGTATCTGTACATACAGATCCCTTTACAGTGCTGAATGAGGATCCAAATGAAATAGGGTGAGAAATGTAAGAGGCTACATGATGTATTTACATGTCTTTTACATATACTCTTGAAAACTGCTGGCACTTTTATTTGCTACTGTATTACATAATCCTCACAGACCTTTTAGGAGTATACAGGATTGTCATCTTTATTTATCCTTTGTATAGCACCTACCACTGCTGAACTGGAACACTTACTCTACTTGCTCATGGAAAAAGAAAAACAGAAAAAGGAAAACTAGCAATGAAAATACAGAACAAGTGGCATCATTCCCTGAGTTATTAAAAAAATTTACTCAGTCCAAATAAAACTCATTATTACTTCCAGCATTTTAGGAGCACACACATGTGCACACAAACATATAGACATGCTCACAAAACATATACATTTGTTCTGCCTGTGACTAGTTTCACTCTTGATGCTCATAAATTTTTCAGCTTTCTCCTTATATTTGGTGCTTAATAGCTGGAAACACATAAAAGAATAGTCCATAAGGAGAAACTAGACGTGACAGCAAACTATCGTCAAGGTACAGATGAAATCCATTGGAATGAAGGAAGACAATGTTCCCACGCTTGGAGTTCAGCCCTGCAAAAGCTGCAAATGTTGAGATAACAGCTAGAAAATGAGGAACATATGGTTCTTTTTGTGGCTTTGTTTATGTTTTTAGCATAGATATCTGATAGCTGGTATCATGTTTAGTATTGGTAAATGGAACAAAGTCAAGTTAAGAAATTACAGACTACCTTTCAGAAGATTAGTTTGGATGATGGAAACATGCAAATATATTTAGAAGCAAGATGGTGACTTTGTAGTTCAATGACCTCTGTCTCATCTCTACACACGATTTCTAATAAATTATTCTGAATTGTTCTTCTGACCACTTGCCAAGAAAATAATACTGTTATTGCCAGGTCTCAAATAGCTCTGCAGTAACAATGTCAGAGTGAAAGTATGAATAGAATTACTATGTCAGAAAGGCATCTCACAAGCTAAGGACAGTCTGTGGCACAAGACCTCAAACTACCCCGTGATCTGTCCTGGCAATTCTGTCATATTTTCAAGTTAGTAGTTTCAACTACAACTTCTGAAAGACTGCAACATTGCAGGAAAACAGTGACATCAGTGTGCATGGCCTCAAAGAACTGGAAAAACAGGAGGAGATTTGAGACACCCTTTTGTTTTAGCTCAGCTGCCATAGTGCCCAATGGATTCCAGATCTAGCAACCATGGTTTCCAGCATACCTGTATCTACCTGTCTACACTTCTAGTTTACACTCTTACAACACATTTTAATGTTTTCTTATAACCCTGGAAGACAAGATGGGATACAGAACCATGAAATGAGATGAAATGAGACTCTGATGTGGGGAGAGTACTCCATGGACTGGTAGATGCTGAGGACTGGCTAGCTGACAAGCAGCTTTGCAGAAAAAGACTTGAGAGTCCTGGTGCTCAAGTTGAACTTGAGCCAGAAATGGGTGCTTGCAGTGACCTTCTGTTGCTTGCCACCAACATCCTGTGCTGCAGTAGGAAGACCACTGCCAGCAGGTTGAGGGAGATGACCTTACAGTCTGCTCAGCTCTGGTGAGGTCATGTCTGGAGTGCTGGATCCAGTTCTGGGCTCCTCAGTACAGGAGGGCAGCCTGCTTCAGCAGATCCCTCTTGGGCAGTGGGATCAAGTAAAGGAGCAAAATAGATGGTCTCTAAATGACCCTTCAAACCTCAACCATCCTGATTCTTTGATGCTGTGTTGGGAGCAGAATAAAAGGAAGTGGAAAATCTAGGGAGTCCTGCTATAAGTGAAACAACAAGAAAAAGTGTAATGTGTAGAAAATGTATGGACATATTATGGAACTATGGTTCCTGTCAAATGCATAGGGTGGGGAGTGGAAATCTATTGGAGGCATGAATAGGGATGGATGATAGGGAATATAGTAGTCTCAGACAGAGGAAGGGTATAGAACTTTCGGAGAATCTAGCATGAAGAGACTGACAGAGTACCTGCAGTTTTAGGCAGGAGGAAATGAGGTGTGCAAAGTGTTTTTCTATTCTTAAAAGGAAAGAGATAGGCAGTAAGGGAACATAGGGTCCAGCAGAAGAATGTGGAAAATCTTTGCTGTGTTTTTGGTTGCAGCCTCACAAAAGGAATGACATGGGTGAACCATTTGAATATCAGAATATTAGCTAACTCAGCCTTACTGATCCATCTTAAATAGAGAAGAACTATGATGAGAAGAAGAGCAAGTTAGGAGTTTGCAGGATTGGCAGGTTGAAGGCAGCAGTCACAGATAAAGAGTTTTTGAATGCTAGGCAAGTAAAGCTTTGGATATAGGCAACAGACACAGGAACAGACCAGATGGATTAGCAGGTGGTGTGGGCACAGCACAAGGAAAAGATGGGTAGAATACTGATAGAAGGAAGAAATATGACCAGATTCAGTAAAAGTCATCTGATTTCCAGTTCAAGCTGCTAAATTTTGGAAAGCAGAATCAGAAATCCATATGGGAATTTGTTGTTGATCCAGGAGACTTGCCAAGACCTGATCTAATATAGAGCAAGGAGTAGATGAGACAAGATTCAATGGTTTGGCTTATCAAAACTCTTGATGACTGCTTAGGTTTAGTCTAGACTTAGAAAGCCCTTCAATCTGTTCTGTGTGAATTTAGGACAGTCTCTTCCCAGAATTTCCATGTAATGAAGGACATATTATTTTAGGATAGGCACAGGCCAAGAAGCTCCTATACCACCGCCTATACAGAGTTAGTAAGTAGTAGTACACAATATGCTTTTAATCTAAACACTGGTCTAACACCTTTAGAAAATGAAATATAGATTAAATGAATTCTAGATTATAAGCCTGTTAATGCTGTGCAGTCAAGGAATGCTGAGTGTTTTAGATAGCCTACCCTCACCACCCCCAGATTAAAAATCACTTGTTCCTGCAGGCCAGACAAGAAGATAAAAGAAAGACTGAAGACAGAACTTTCCAGTAAGAAGCTGAAGTTGTCAGGACTTGTTTCCTGAGGGATGAATTATCTTCCAGCTGTGCTGTGGACCAATCATACCCTGCTGATTCATGTGAGTAACTCTTTTAAAGTTAACACTCATGTAGCTCCATATAAGAAAAATTTTCATCTGAGTCAGGACATAACTCCACAAACAGTATCCTTTTTGGCACTTTGGCTGCCTTAATGGAGATGTATAAAGGAATATATTGTTTTCTTGCTGGTGGCAATCTTGAGTTTTATTGCATCTGTTATTTATATCTTGTATTTTCCTCTATTTCCATTGTAACTCAGATTATTCAGTGCTATATAGAGGCAAGAACTTCCATTCAGCAAGAACAACATTAGTGTAGCTACAAACAGTGTATTTTGGTATTTAATTGCATCAGGAATGTCTCATGTTTTTGCCTTATATTTATGGAATTTGAAACATATTTTTTTGCTTTTTTTTGCCTTTTTTTTTGTTTTGTTTGTTTTTTTTTTGTTTTGTTTTGTTTTCCACTTTCTTTTATATTGATTGCAGTGTTTAAGTACATGGAACTAATTCACTAAACTTTCTAATGTATAGAGGACCATTGTGAGAATCTTTTACCATAATATATGAAACCACAATGGGAAAACACTCCTCACTGGGATATTATCATATATAATGTGGTCTGTGTATGTGCTGCTATCCCATGCTTCTCAATGAAAGACATCTCCATGCCTGTCTTTGATATAATATAGATATTGGGTTTCAGCTCCTTTAGATTTGTGAATGCCTAAAATATACTTGAGGCTGGTAAGTTTTTTACAAAATAAATGCAAGTCTATTAACTAAGACATATTCTTCTTAGCTATTTGTTGAAGAAACTTCAAATTATGTTCAGTATCCACTAAGGATTCAGAGATCTTGGCTTGAAGACCACAAGTGTAACATGACCTTAAAACTAACACGTAATATCACTTTATATAAATTTTTGCACACATATCTAAGGTGAATATCAAGGATAGCCCTATGGCTGTCTATGTGAACAATGAAAATTTTACACTTTGAATGCAAGAAATGAAATCAAGAATGGGTCTACTTCTCATCTCTCATGCAGCATGCCTTCTGCTCAGATATATTTCTACAAAACATATTGTCCATTAGAAAAAACTGATTGAGAAAAATAAAATATTTTATGGGCAGAAATAGGCTTATTTCATATTTCCAAAAGAAAATGGATAAGTATTTTGGTTTGATTTGCTGGTATAAGCTAAAACAAAAAATTCAAAACCAGTATTTTTTAAACCCTACTGAAATATAATTTTTTCATAATTTGCCATCTAAATTGTGGATGATATAGTATTTTTAAACTGGAAATACTAATATATAATGATCCAAATTCTTATTTCATGTTTCAATTAACTTTCTGAAGAAAATTTTTATCCCAGGTGTCAGAGTTTCAAAGTTCAAAACTAAGTTTTCTCAGGAAGAAAAAACAAACTGGTTGTAAGCAATTTAGAGAGAATATGTGGGAAGGAGAGACAGAGAACATCCAATATATTTTATTTTCTCATGACCTTTTTCTCTTTGCCTTTCTGCTGTTAAGAGCTGCTTGTATTTCATCAGATGCTTTGTAGCAGTTCCTCTTTACATCATCAGATTTTTTTGTCCTTTCTTACTTTTATAAAAAATAATTATTTTATCCTTATCAGGACTTCATTTTTCCTATTGCACCAGTTTTTGGTATCTGAAACATCTCTGTCATCTCGCTGGTTGGCCACTTTGGGATGGATGGTCACCTCATAAGTTCTGTAGAAATGTGGTTAAAGCTCTAATCCTCACCCTTTTTAAACGACAGAAATCCATCCAAAAGTGATGTTACTGCTAAACTACATTAAGAATTCACAGTTTTACATCTTCTCTATGATTTTATAGTTACCAACTTAATTATCTCCCAACAATTACTCTCAAATTCCCATTTTTGGTTGTTTGGAATTTTTTTTCGTTCAAGTTGCTTGTACTGCATTAGAAGGTATTTGGCCTATCAATAAACATTATGTCTCAAATTAGCAATGCTTGGATAGAATTTTTTGTTCCCCAGGATGATTATCAGGTTTTTGGATAGCAGTTAGTTCTGCTGTTTGTAACATGCTGATGAGTGTAATTCACAAAAACAATAACCAATAAAGGATAATACCTTTAGTGTCAGGAAATTATCTTCATCCTGAGAGTGGTTTGGATTTTGGTCTCCCTCCTTTCTGCTCTGGCAGTAATGGGTGCACAAACATTATGCAGGAAGCCCTCACTGTCCATGTCTGACTCTGCAGAAAAACAGACATTTGCTGAAGTACCTTTACAATTTCCTTTGGCTCAGCTAGGGTTTTGTAGACCTATACAACTGTCTGCTGAAAAAAATTATGTCAGTGGTAAGAGGGTTAACATCTACTGTTTACCACCAACACATGAAAGTAGGAAAAAATAAAACTGATGAATAAAACATTAAACCACCTTTCATCAACAGTTCCCCAACTGTCACCATAAAGATAAATTCTTTAAACTCCTCACTGCCTTGGCACTGAGCCCCTGCCTGCCCTGCATGTCCCTGCCCATTCCCATGGCTCTCCATACCCCATCCCTGTTCTAGGGCCCCGTGCCAGCCCCCAGAGCCTTCCAAGGGAGGTGCCCAGTGCCTGGGGCTGCCCTGGTGTCCCCATTGCCCTGCTCCTGGCTGGGGTGGTGCGATGGGCTCTGGCTGCCAGGCTCTGTCCTGACTGAGCCATGGTGAGCCCTGAGAGCCCCTTTCTCATGTCGAGTGCAGGGGTGAATGGTGCTGTCAAAACTATCTGCAAGGAGCAGCTGCTGTGGGCCTGACAGCAAACAAAATATTTGAGGCATCTTCTCATGCTCCTTAGTTCTCCAGTGCTCTGGATCAGAAAGGCTCTCCACAATGACCCTCCCAACACTTGTCTCTGAGCTGTGTTTCAAATAGCTGCAGGAACTGGACTGCATCTTCAGGAAAAACACATGTCAAACTGTACCTTTCTGTAACTTAGCCTATTCCTATCCTATGGTGGATTACACTTTAAATATCCTCAGTTGTTCTCTAAAAATAGCTCCTGAAAACTCAAAAGAAACATCCCAAATATATCACATTTTTCTGCCTCAGTCTTTTTTCTAAACATTTTCTCTAGTAGTGGTGTTTGGTTTAATTTATGAATCCCTTAATGGAAACTCTGCCAGTGTAGCTTGTCGACAAAAAATCTTGTGTAATTTTTAACATATACAGAAATCCTCTTGTGGCATATTTTCTCCCACCCTCCCTCTGCTTCTCCCACTAGATATATAGCCTCCCTTTACACATATGTTTATATGAATATATTCATCAGGTATATATATGTGCTTTAAAAAAAAAAACCCAAACAGTTGATAGTTCTAGGCCTCATAGGAATAATAGCTCTTTCTTTGGAGAAGGGATGTCATTTTACAGATAATGTAGGAGTGTAGCAGCCGCTACAGAACACCTCTTCCCTACTGTTTTTCCACAGACAAATATGTTTCCATCTAACAATGAGGATTTATGATCACTGAATCAAAGGCATGGCTGAAATACACCACTGAGTAGCACAGCTAAATAGAATACATTAAGACTGAGATTCAAGGTACAAATAGCATATTTTTCAGGAGTAAAGCATATTCACAAGGTCCTTGTAGATGCTCAGTGACACTATCAGGGACAGTAGCTGCAGAACAACATCACTAGGAAGGTGACTGGAATGTACAAAGCATTCAAGTTTCCCTTAAGATAGACACCTAAAAGTCAAGATACGTGGGAACTCATCCCAAGTCCTCAGCTTCCTGTAGGGATTCAGGCTCTGGAGGTGACAACTAAATTTTGGTTAGTATGGGGATTCCTGAAATCTCTAAAGTTTGGATTGAACCTAGGAAAGGCATGGTGGCTGCTTGCCCTGGAGAAACATGATGAGGGAGCATAGCCTGTCTGGCACAATTTTCCCAAGCCAGTGGACTCCAGAAATCTGTCAGAAATCCAGGCAGGATTTGCTGTCCTCCATCTGCCTGGTTCAAAGTCTAACCATCTGGGCAAATAGACCTTTACTCCCCTCATTTAAACTTTTTAAATAGAAAAATAAAAAGCAGAGTTAAACACCATTAAAGAAGTTTAAAATGAATGCATCCATGTGGCCATCACTTAGCTCAAATTGTGGCATTTTTTCTTATTTGTATTGCCCATTCATTCTGCCTACCACCACTGGGACTAGTAAAGCACTTGGCATTCACTGTTTCTAATGTGTACATGAAACATGAGATCTCTAGAAGTTGGGGAAAAGTTTCTGTCTGTTGCAGACATTCTGATTTACCCACAGGCTCTGTGTCTGGCTTTGTCTTTGTGGGGATCCATCACTGGAGAAACCTGCCAACTTGCTGCCCTTTTACAAGTCTCCCAGGTCTTTCTGAGGTCTGAAATTTTCTTACAAAATGGATACCTCTCTGTTTTGACACACTATACATCAGAATGGAGGCAAGATTGTGGCATGAAGCTGACTGATGCTCTGCTAGATTTTGCGTCAAAGTGTTGGGGAGCCCAGGATGCCCACATCCATAGCTTTAGGGCAGTCCAAACTGAAAGCGATTATGGTTATCCCCATGGCACTGAGAAACTGGATCTTCTACATGGAACTGGGAAACTGGCCCAGTTTGGAGTTTCTGGTTCTTCAGGCTGGACCCAGAAAATGTTAGGATGCCAACTGGAGCAAACTGATTATGCAATTTTGAAAGGATAAATACTCTCAATTCACAAACAAATGAATTACAAAGAGGATAGCTAGTTTGAACATGCAAATTAGATTTTTTTTAAGTAAGGAAAAAGGTGTATCTGCTAAACTTTAAGAGGTAACTAAAAGAGTAGAATAACTCATTAATTAAAGCAGTACCTGTTCACAAGTTTAAATTTATGCCATACTCCCAGTAACTAAGAAGATATACATACACACTTGGCATCAGTTCTGCCTGTCTTGAGGGGAAAAAAAAAGATATATCAAAGTTTGCTGCTTCCATCATAATTTTCAAGGTAATGGAAATGCCTCACAGATCACTGAAATAAATTTACCTAAATGCTTAAAAATTATGCTTAGACTTTTGCTTTTGAGATGTAGCATTTCTGAGTTTCTGAGTAGGCATAGAGCCTGGAGATGAACATTTAGCAACTTGATTGAAGCTTTTGTTATAGTAATTTCATGGCCATAAATAATCTTTTAAACTACACAATTTTGAAAGGGCAAGATCTGAAATTTTCCATTCTTATTAGATTTCTTTGAATGACCAATACATATCAAAAAGTATGACAGAATGATCAAAGTTGAGGACAATTAGCAGTAAAGGAGCTTTCTCTAAACAAAAGGAGATAGCACCTGTATGTACATGGTGCATAGATGCACATGGAAATAAACTCTTATTATGAAATATGTTTATTGCATGAATGGCAAGCTATCTGGTAGGATGGTGAAGATTTGTGTAGGGGGCCTTAAAATATAGGCTGAATAACCTCATTGCCTTTACTCCCCCATGAAAGCAAAGCATAAATTTGGTTTTAAGGACAGCTAACACTTTTCATTCAGTTTTAAAGATCTGTTTTAAAGCAATTTCTTACTTGGCAGATGGGTAATTTTGTCTTCACTTACATCTGTTGAGGTGCAAATTAATTTTCACTCCACACTGCAAGTTATTCCATTTTTGCAACTGAAATTGTATCAATAAGATATAAATTCACTTGTATGCTAGTACAAAGCTTTTACTGACTGTAGAAATATGTTGGACTTTGAAAATACAGATTTGTTTTGAATTTGTGCTATTCCAATGCTAAATATACTCAGAGGGATAAAAATATTTTTATTTGTACAAGTGGTTGGACATCTAATTTTTTTTACTTTTCCTTGGGAAGAAATTACTCTTTGTTGTATTATTATATTAATGGGACTTAACATAGTTACTTTTGGATAGAAGTTAGTTGCTTGAAGAAA
The DNA here is from genome assembly GCA_026413545.1 of Cichladusa arquata. Lineage (NCBI taxonomy): Eukaryota > Metazoa > Chordata > Aves > Passeriformes > Muscicapidae > Cichladusa > Cichladusa arquata. Next base: position 96,865,543 of record JAOTQP010001286.1, on the reverse strand, counting down.
CCATGCAGTTGATAATATGTAGAAAGGAAAATTTCTCTCTGAGATCATGAATTGTACTTTTTTACATGCACTGTGTCATAAGGCATTATTGTTAAAATGTCACGTGGCTTTTTTTACATCAATAATATCTTCTGTTCTGCAGACATTCCAAATTGTGGTTTTCTACTTCAAAATGTGCTCTGTCTCTGCTCACTTAAGCACTTGAGCATTAAAAAAATAAACTTTCACTAGAAGGACTGAAAGATTTTTTCACAGCTATAGTAATTATATTTTACCAAAATTCACAAGTAATTTTTTTTATTCAAAGAATATCCTACAAGCAATTGTTTTGGTATTTTTTTTAAATATAGCTATTATTTACTTTTATATGTTTTCCATTGTGGTATGGTGCCGAAAACACTACAAAAATTAAAAAAACAAATCAAATGATGCAAGAATAGGAGAAGTAAATATGTACATTTTTTTATCTCTAAACAAGTTTGTTTGCCCTTATAATAAACCAAAATTAAAAGTGTATGAGTAGTTTTCTTAATTAATATTAATTAGAAGAATAAAATTTGATAGATTAAAAAAAATAGTCTTTTTTTCCCAGAAGCTAACATCCATTTGTAACTCCATGCCCAGTAAAAAATACTAAAATATATATTAAATTAAACTTATGATCTTAATTAATTACATCAACGTGCCAGTAATTACAAGTTTTCTCAGAGGAAAAATACACTTTGTAGCCCTGACAGCCTTGCTGGCACAGACAAAGAATACTTTTTTATAAACAGAAACAGATTTTAGTAAAACAGATGTCAATGAAGATTATTTGAAATTTTACCTAAATCAGTGAGCATAGATTCTTTCTGTCAGAATAAGTGGTAGGGGTTCTGGGCCTTGCATCCTTTAACATTTTCTGCTGGCAAACGTACCAAATCTTATTAGTTTTTTTATACAATCTGTAGAAATGCCTTAAAATTATAAAATGTGCAAAGAAAAAGTATACGTGGAGTCTGAAAGACACAAGTAAATGTTTCAGATCTAGTCAACATTGTATGTGTACAGTTATTAGATATATGTTTTAAATATGCACAAATCCACAAGTCATGTTGCAAATGTATGAGATTTTTGAGTAAAATGGTGTAGTTGTAAAGAATTATGGAATGTTATGTCTGTCTTTGATTTACTGTATTTTGGTGTCGGAATTTGTTTTGAACTGGATCAATCCTGTCAACTGTTGTCCTATTCTTTATAGACTCCATAAATAATCAAATCTAAATACGTTTGTAGTTACACACCTTGTCATATATAGCTGGTGGAGCAATCAATTTCTGGAGAGCAATAAAGAAAAAGGACATATTTTCAAGGACTTCTATTTGATTTGTATTTGTTGCTGCCTTTGGCTTTAGCACAGGAGAGGAACATACAAACACGCTTCATTGCTTTCCCTAGAAAATAATTTTCCACTTTGGAAGAAGTCTGAAAGAGAAGCTTAGGAAACTTTCTCTTTTTTTTCCTTTTTTTTCCCTTTTAATTCCTATTCCCAAACGCAAATATTCTCTATTCATGTTAAAAAAATTCATTCAATAAAAATACATGAAACATATTTAAATTTCTTAAATTTGGCCAAGCACAAAATGAATATCCACAGTGAAATTTACTTCTTAAAAATTCCCTTGAAATTTCAGTCATCTTACTCATTTTTGTACTGAGGTTTTTAAAAATGGGGCGTAATAAATTTTCTAAGAGAAAAGTGAACTCTACTAACTCCTTTGAGAACAATTTTCTTGAGGACACTTTCACAGTAGTAGATTTTGGCTTTGTTCTGCTGGAAAAAGAGAATAGACTGATGAATGAATGCTTCAAAAAACACTGAGTAAGTGAAAACATTTAATTTGCAATACAATTCTGAATGCAGCCCTAATAACAGCTGTTGGCAGTGCTGTGTCTATAATATGTGGTATTTACACTCATTTCTGCTGCTGTGTTGGAACAGTTATAACTACAATAACTATTTGCACTGGGGAGGCTGCACCTCGCGTACTGTATCTACTTCTGGGCACTACAAAAAAAGCATAGAGGGGCTGGAGCCTGTCCAGAGAAGGGCAACAAAGCTTGTGAAGGGTCTGGAGATTGGGTCATATGAGGACAAGCTGAGGGAGCTGGGGCTGTTTACTCTGGAGGAGGCTCTGTGGTGATATCACTCCCTACATCTCTCTGAAAGGCTGGTTTCTTCTCCTGGGCAACCAGCAGAAGGACAAGAGGACAGACTCAAGCTGCACAAGGGGATATTCAGGCTGGACAGCAGAACAGATTTCTACATGGAAATGGATTCTAAATGTTGGAATGGGCTGCCCAGAGAGGTGGTGGAGTCATCATCCCTGGAGGTGTAGAAGAAATGACTGGATGTGGCACTGAGTGTCATGGTCTACTTGACAAGGTGGTGGTTGGTCAAGGATGGGGGACTTGGTGGTCTCAGAGGTCTTTTCCAACCTAAGTGATGCTGTGATTCTGTTTCTTTCAGAAATCTAGTCTTCTTTGATATGGTTTTGTTTCAGTTGGGGAACTTCCAACTCTTTTTTTCTTTTTTTTTTTTTTTTCCCACGTGATGACCTGAAAGAGTTAATTTAGCTGAAGAACATGTACGTACTTTGGTTATTAAGAATTCAGTTTTTCTTGCAGAAAAAAGGTCATGGTAATGTACTGGAGATCTCTATCACTGTGAAGTCTGTTCTTTTCAGAGCAGCATCAGCATCAGCAGCATGTCTAGTTGATAATTTTTTGACTTCCTGTGTAAATTGTGGTCAGATCATAGAAGTTCTAATCAGACAAGCAGCCAAGACCAATAACTTGGCTTACATCTTTCTCAGAATTGCATTATATATGCCATGAACATGGACACATATTATTGGACATGTATGTTACTGTGAAGCTCATATTTTTAAGGCGTAATGTCAGGCTAAAATTCTTGAGTTTGATTTTGCTTTATGCTTACTTTAAAGGATCAAACTGGTTCATGCAAGACATGTCACCAGCATTTCAGCATTTGTGCTAAAATACTCATATTTTTAGTACTGTATAACTGGTGCCACTATATCATTTCTTCACAGAATTTCTCATATACTACTAACTTACTAAGCAAACCTTCAGACTTGCAGCACCCCTGAACTGTGGAGAGAGGAAAATGAAAATGAAAAAAAGAGTACGATTGGTGAAGCACATTTGGAAACATCTGCCCTAGACACGTCAGCTGAACTTAAAATTAATAATAATTATAATGGCAGTAATCAAGATATATAGTACATGGTTTTCAGTAGGATTGTTATGTTAACCTGGATTGCTTATCACGCCGTTTCAGTAAAGGAAGAAATGGAAAAATGAATTTTTATATATTAAATTTTTTAGTTATTT
>JAOTQP010001286.1:96812183-96857547 GCA_026413545.1 Cichladusa arquata | reverse complement strand
CCAAATCAGCTCTCTGATTGGTGCCAGCAGCTCACAGGGGAAGCTCCCAGAGACGGGAGAGTCCCTCCCACTCCCCAACACGTGAAACCAACACAAATATGTAAAACATGGAATAGGCATACGTGTATTGAGATGGAAATGGATCTTGCATGATGCAATTCAAGCATGAGAAAACAAAGATTACAGAAAGTAGAGCTCAATTATCTGGAGAAAAAGGAGATTTGCGTAGGTCAAACCTTAGATTGTAAGTCAATTTAGAACTTCTCTGTAGTAATGAATTTTGTCTTTCACAGTATCTAGAAGACTTGCAGTATAAAGAAGAAGTTTTAAATAAAGGATAGATAGCAAGAAGAATAATAGAGGGGATGGAATGAAAAGAACGGGCCAAGATGAGCTACTTCATAGCCTAAGAATTTTAAAAAAATTATGCCAGGACATCAGATCAAAAGAGCAACTACAGAACTGAATAACATGCTTCTAAGATTGATAAGAGAACTGTGTAGAGAAGCTGTCTTAAGATGCTTTTGAAATTATTACTAAGGGGAAGTCATCCTGGAAAAACAAAAGACATTCCTGTGGAATTTGGTCAACCCCCCCATTTTCCCCCGCTGTTTTTACTACCTAGGTGAAGTTACTTTTGCAACTGTACAATAACTTAGAATAAAACTTCTGTGGGAAAGAGGAGAAAAGGTTTTAACAGACCAAACAGACATCACTGGTGCAGAAAATGGTTCTCACTGTTAAAATGGGAGAAATATACAATTCTGTCTTGGGCAAGGTGGGATATTAGAAAGTCATACTCAGAGGAACCACATAGTGAACAAAGGCTTCTCTATCTCTGTTATATTTTTAAGAGCTTCTATTAAATTACCTTAAACATAAACTGTAAGAAAACAGTACTGTAGAAAAAATCCCCAACCCACTACTATAGCACTAAAGGGAATCAGGCCTGAAAGAAGTCATCCTTTTTCTGTATCACAGAAGTCACTCCTTTTATATATCAGAGAATAAATGCAGTCTGGTGCAGAATCCCACTAATAGCATTTACCTCTCCAGCAGATAATCAGCATCTGCTTGCCTTGTCTTGAGGATCCTCTCTTTTCTTCTCCCCTCCTCCATGTGCTTTGCAGTTTCAACTACAAATAGATGCCTATTGTCCAAAAGGTAAATAAATTCTTATTGTGATAACTGCCTTTTCCATTTCTTTCAGGGTGTTATGTTTTTATCTATTGTTATTCAGCAACCAAGCCATAAATAACATTTTTTCTTAACACCATTAGGACGCATGAGGCAGAATTATTCTCATGCCATGTGGTTTAGTAAAAAACTGGTAGCATCCAGTTTCTATTGGATTGACTTAAGACTTCAATTCATGGGATCCATTCTAATGAAGTGGCTTCTCACAAAGAAAAAAAAAATTATCAATTTCTTGCCCTTTGTAGAGGAAAAAGCTGATAATAATAACAACAAAACATCTGGGTAAATATATAAGTTATACTCTCCACCAGTTTGGCCTGAATTATTCTGGAAAGAAAAGAAAGTGGAAGTACTTCAGGATTCACCAGAGAGGGTTTTTTATTCATGAAAATTATTATGTAAATTTCTGGCGTAAAGAAAGAGCTCCTAGTAAATACTAAAGTTGTAGAAAAATGGGAACTCAACAGGGATTACATTCACATGCTGTACTTCTTGATCCCTAGTACTTTCCTTTTGGGAACAAATAATTGGATGATTAAGTGTGATCTTAAGTAATGACCTTCTGAATAACTCCCAAAAACATGCACCTGGGAGATTTAAGTGGTATACTAAGTATCTGTAAGAGCAAGCTGAAAGTGGTAATTACACTGAAAGCCAGTGTAATTGTTTGGGGATCAATTGTCAAACACTGGCAAACTTGAAAAAAGTTAATGAAAGCTCAGTACACAGATGCATGTGACTTCAGTGATTTTCAGATAATTAAGGACAGGGTTAGAAGGTAGCGTGAGGAAAACAGAAAGCTACTTAGTTTGCTTTTGTTGACTGACATTTGAAGGGATGAAGGATATAAATATTTTTGTTAGAACAGAATCCACTTTAAAAAAAATCCATTATTTGCCTCAGATATAATATTTAGCTGTTAAGAAGTGACATTTTTTAATCGAAATAGTGATGAACTGCTCTCTACCCCCACACCCTGTCATGGGTACAGGAAACTCCTCAGAGCTACTCTGCCATTGGAAAAAGTATCTTGGAAGTTGGGAGACAAGAAATCTCTGGATTTCTCCATTAAGTTTCCATTATGAAACTGTTTGAGCAAGATGGGAAGAGGACTTCTGTGCTGTACAGAATGGAAGTCCTCAGTGTGAACATCAGTGGTAGTAGATGGCGGGATGTTAGACATACATGATGTTAAGAATGTTACATCTTCACAGGGTTCTTGGTCCTTGCCTTGGTGCTGGATCTGTTTAGGGTGGAATTATTTTCCCTCACAGCAGCCAATATGGCGGTTGCCTTGCATTTGGGGCTAAGACAGTCTTGATAGCACACCAATAGGTGTATGCCTATTGCTGAGCCATGTTTGCACAGCACCAAGGATTTTAGGGTTTACCCATTCTGACCCGTTTGGGGGAAAAGAGAAGGAAGGGAGATCATTCATGGCACTTGTTTTCCTCAGTGATCGTAATGCATGCTGAGGCCCTGCTGGTGGGAAGTAGTAAATAAATTCTTCATTTCTCTTTGCGCCTTTAACTCATCTATTTAACTCTCTTTATATCTATGCACAAGTCTTCTTGTGTTCTATTTTCTGTCTGCCCTGCAGGAGAGGAGAATGAACAAGTGGCAGGGTGAATGCTCTGGTGCTGGCCATACTCAGCCCATCACGCACTCCCCTCTCTATTCCTTAGAAATACAGCTCCTAGGAAAGGTGTTTGAGGCTTGTCCTTAGTAGTAGGATTTATACATCAGAAGAAAGAATACTTAGCTTGTCAGTATACTACCTTTGTTACCTACCTCCAGACATGCTGATAAATGGTGGGGTTTATACATCCTTTTAGACCTTTCCATCACCCTCACCCCATGTAAGAAGGATTTTTCTTTAGATCGTGGGAAATGGCAAGAATGTCACAGAAGGAGCTTTGAGTGTTTCCCATTCCCTACAAAAAGGTTATTTTCTAAAAAGTGGTAGTTTCTCATGGATGCAGACATGGATGACTCTGTCTGTAAAAAATTTTGCCCATTTAACCCAGGACAAATCATCTAAGATGAATATGAATGTTCTAGGGAAAAAATTAGCTGTGTAGGTATATATATATATCTATACACACACACATACATCTGACAACCAAATCAATACTGCTTTTACACCAACAATGTATAAACATACAGCTTTGTTTGAGCAGGAGGATTCTCTATTTTTTTTTGTCTCAGAGACCTCATCTTACCAGTCTGTCTTAATGGCCTCACCCTTCCTGTCAATTGACATCATAAAAGAGCTCTCTAACACACCGAGAGCAGCTGCTTATCTACAAGCAATGTCCAGTGTCTAGAACAATCTGATGTCTCTATTGTAAAATATTTTCTTTCAGTAGAAGAATTCACCTTCTGCCTCGTTAGGAGGCTGATCTCTCTGGAGAACATTTGCCATTTATTTGAAGTGCCAAATGAGAGATTGGCATTTGTATGTAGTAGACACAGTCTCCCTCCTGTTGCTCTTCTGTTGTTCTTCTGTCTCTTCTCTCAGCAGCATACCTTCATACCCATCCTGGCTTTTATCTCTTTCCCTTGCTCTTCAGTATGGGTCCTTTTCTTTCTCTCTCCTGAACAAAGGCATCTGGTGCCATCTCCACATTGATAATGCTGTACTTCTCATTGATCCGATCTCTTCTTACTGCTTAACTGGTGGTGTGTGTCAGGCTCCTCCTGCAGCTGATTCTATTTCTGCCCATTCATTTCAGGGTACTGTATCCAGCACTAATATCTGAAAAGCTGCTTGTTTCAGTTTGATTTTGGAAACCTCCAGATTAATGTACCATTAATACAATAGAAATATCTGAGTATCCATTAGAAGGTACTGCAATCATGCTATGAAATACTCAAGCCAGTTTTGCAGAATTATCACACATCTGCAAACACTATTCAGACCAAATGACATTCTGGTCATATTGGAATAACTACTTAACAGGTAGAACTCCCACTAGAATTAATGGGACACATTTGAAACCCTTGGCAGTTTCTGCCACCCTAAATAAGGTAAGAACACTTCACTCAGAAATACCTCACTCCTGGAATTTATTTTCTTATTACTTAAAAATATAAACTTTCACTTAGTTGTTATTGAAGCTAACAGACATTTTCTATGTCATGAAAACACTGGGGTCTGACACAACATTGTTTTCAGGTCTAATACAGTTCCTAGTTTAGTTTTATTCCTCTATTTTTTATTTTTTTTTTAATTTTTTTTTTTACTTCAGCAGATTTAAAAAAAAAAAAAAAAAGGTAACAGAAAAATCATTATAAACTAAATGTTCATAAACACATCGTGAAATTTTTCTTCAACTCATGAAACATTGTAATAAGATTAATTTTGCTGCAGCTGTGCTTCCACAGCAAGGATCCAAACAGACTTGAGCAATTCTGAGTCACTTTTGCACTTTTTGCTGATGTTTTGGAATTCAATCCACTGTAGAACATAAATAACCCATCGTGAAAAATGACCTCATTCTCCCCTCTTCATCCTTCTCAGTTATATTTTTTCTATGTAATATTTTCATATTTTTGAGTATCCACAGGAGGTTTAGTATAATTCCAGTAGTGAGCTAGGTTTTTAAAGGTCTCTATTTGCAATTAAATAAATTCTCGAGATAGACAATTCAGTTCTTAACTTTTACAATTTGGTAAGTGGTTTCTATGGTGATGAACTCCTAGCATTCAAAGAAGGGTGGAATCAGCTGATGGTTGGGAATGACAAGCAGATTTTGAGTCCATTGCATTGACCTTTGAGAAGAATCTGCATCTATACTACAAGTATTCAAGTTCAGTTTTATAAACAAGACTGAATTTTTGTCTGCTATGGGCTTCTTTGCTCTCTGCACTCAATTACAGCTATAAAACAAAAGACAATATATTCTGTCAACAGAATGAAATAATGCTGCTAGGTAATAGAGTTTGAAATGTTTACAAACCTATAAATGAAAACTGCTCCATTAATATGAATGAATATAATAAACTTCGTTCATGATAATTACTACATGCATAATATTGCACAACTGAGCTATTTTTAGCACATTAGTTACAGGTTTTATAGATTTGGAAAGGCAGTGATTGTTCATAAGTATTATCTTCTGTTATACAAAAGAATGTTCTTTCACATCCTTTCGTTGGGTGTTAAAGGCCTCACTCTGTAGTGGGCGAAGTCTGATTTTTAAGCATGGAAAGGGAATTACATGTTCTAAATCATAAGCATATTTGTAGTGCTGATCCAAAGAATATTGTCTTACAGGAAAAGCTACCAATTCCTCTTTTTCTCAGTATTGCAACCTGGTGGTCCAGTGTGTCCTTTCACAAAGTAGGTATAATTACAGTCTGTTGACATTTAACTATCTCAATACACAGGTTTTGAGATAATTGAGTCACTGAATGTGCATGAATGATGACGTTGGCTTTGGTTTTTTTGCCTCCCAAATGAGAGGCAGAAAAGTTTCTACTGGATTTCAGGTGCCCTAGTAATTACATATATGTCCTTACATGCTGCAAATTTAGCTCATTACTAAGAAATGACTTGCAGAGTAATCTAAAATATTGACATGGCAGAGAATGGGCAGGAAGAATTCTTTCCTAGTATACTCACTAATAAGTGAGAAAAGAGAGAGAAACCAGAATAGTTAAAAAAATTATTAAGGTTTTGCTTGAAAGATTGGAGGAATTTTGGCATTTTATCAATCTGCAGGCTATTTGGGAAGTCCTGAATGATGTGAATATCAACCACACAGCATCTGAGTTTGTGTGGATGAAATAGTGCAACCCTCAATAAGACATTACTAATGGAGGACAATCTTGGTTCCTGTGGCTGCTCCAGAAGAAAAAAAATGCATATTATGAATAACAAGTTCATTTTTAAATGCTGATGGATAAAAGAAAGACATAATTGATCAATGATTTTGTTTATACTACTAAAAATACGTAGGTTATTCCAACCTATGTTAATAGTTCTCATACTAATGAAAATCTGGCATACAAAGCTCCGTTTAAACTACCTTTGGAACTTCAGTCTTTAGAGGTAAATTAATTGTTGACAAGAGTCTGTGGTGGGCTGGAAAAGTTTCATAATCAGAGATAGAATGATATGACAGGTGTAGGATACAACTTTTCTAAGTGTAGGAGAACAACAGTTAACTTCAGACGCCCAACAACCATTTCCTGTGATCTTTTTTCTAATCAGTCAAATAGGTTTCTCTCCAAAAACCTCACAGCTCTTGCTTTCCTTTGGCTCAGATCATAGCCTATAAGACACTCTAGTTCTGCTTCTTTGAATTTCCATGAAAACTTTACCTATGTGCTGGGATCTCTAGAAGAAATCACCTTGTTGTTTGACAGGTTTTTCACACTCTTGGAGAAAAATCTTAGACTACATCCCAGAGACTTAAGTACATCCTCCTTATAATTTTTTTTAAGGTCAATACAGACTATTTTATTTCATTAATGTAACTTCCACCCTGTAGAACCAGATCTAAAAATGTTTCAGGCCTCTATATATCTACAACATACATTCTAGAATCATGGAATCATAAAATGGTTTGGGTTGTAGGGGACCTTAAATATTATCTTGTTCCAGCTCTCTTGCATGGCCAGGGACATCTTCCACCAGACCAGGTTGCTCAAGTGTTTGGGCCCATCAAATCCAGTCTTTAGAATCACATCCACCCTTCTTTGAAGTTTCTGTCAACTCAAGGTTTTCAGCATATCTCCAGGTATCTTTTTTTAGCAATTAACTGTACTTATGTCTCACATTTTTTTATTACAGACCTCAAACACAAATTATCTTTTATTTTTTGTACTGGCCGTTAAGTCTAATTTGCTTCTTCACAAATCTTCCTGTAGACTGGGCCTTAGTCACATTGAGTGATTAATTGATTATCCAACTTTGAGGTTCTCTGGGAGTGCTGTAAAATAAGTTTGTGGTTTCTGTTTATGTACTATTTTTTTGTGGTTATGATGTACAACTCTTGGCAACACTTTGAGTTTTTCTTTGAAGAAAAAACACCTTAACTATGCTGAAATGTTCCATAATAGTATATTTCAGTCAATGTCACTTGTGAAGCAGACTCTTTTCTCATGTTTCTTATTTACTTGCTTCCATATCCCAAGATTAAGCTCACCCTTTTAGTTACATTATTTCATTCTTCATTTTCTTATGCATTTTGGTCCTTAATTCCCTCTCAATATCACTGCAGTGCAGAATGCACTCTTCTTTTGTTTGTTGGTGTCTGAACTTGTATCCGTCCATATTAGAGCTTCAGTTATTCAAGGGAATTCAACAGAACATTTTAAACCAAGAACTTGCCCCCTCATTATTTAATATTTCACATATTTTCACATAATTGCAAATGTTTACCAGCATCCAGGAGGTGTATTATTTTCATTATAAATATTGCTGAAGATATTTACTTCACCAAGCCAAGAATCAATCTAAGGTGTCACCAAAGGGAATTTTTTTTTTATATGATTATTTCTCATTTACAGTAGCTTTCTAAATCTATGAACTAGAAGAAAAATTGAATGATGACTTTTTTTTGGCAATGAGACACACTTCTGCAACATGTCAAATTTTCAAGCACAACTTTTTGTCATAGACCTTAACTAAATGAACTTTCCCGTTTGAGAGAGGGGCACAATATATAGAGATATTCCTATATAACATGTGGGAAGATTAAATAAAAAGCATGAGCCTTTACTGTGAAAAGAAAACCTTCTTCAGAAACAATCTTTACTCCGAGTGGAGGAATCAGCAGTCTTATCCTAGTCAATCTGTTCTCTACAAGATTACTTCAGAATGTCTCCATGGCCCAAAACTAGTCCTGGATATTCCCACTCCATTAACAAGTATCTGGATGAAGCTGTACTTCAAAGTAAGAATGGGAACACAGAGATTAATTTTGTCTTCCTTAGATTGAGATAAATGATCTTTCAGGAAAAAGTTATGGTGCTAAAGAGAGTTATTGTGAATGGAGTTAAAAATTACAGGTTCTTAAGTGGGTTCATGAATATTGAATGATTTATAAATAATGGGATCAAATGTTGTAATTATAGGAATTTTAGTTTTTCATGGAATCAGTCCACATTTTTTCTCCTTGATTACACTTCTCTTAAAAACACTAAGCCATACAGTTACCCAAATATTAAATGCTTCTACAGAAAATGTAGGAACTAAAAAAAAACACCTGGGGAAAGAGATAGAGTGAATTACTTATTTCTCTCTGGTATAGCATATCACCTGCCTGTACAATGGTGAATTGACTGAGTACGTTAAAAAAGAATATATACATAAGTCAGAAGAAATCTTTGTCACATTGTAAATGCATATCCTGTTGTCTTGCTTTTCAACTGAAACATGAAACCTGTCATTTCACATAAAATATAGTGACACTGGGTTATTTAGCTTTTGAGATATTTCATCAGCAAGAAAGGTTTTTTGAGACAGAGGAGCAGAATAACCAATTAAATTCATTCACATTTACTACTTGCTTTGTTGCACACATAAATCACTGATTCAAAGGGAAAATGAAATTCAGGCCAACTTTTTCTCTCAGCTTTAAGTACACAATCCTCATCCAAACACCTTTCAAAAGGCAATGAAAAATTGAAGTTTAACCATCCTTTTTTTTGTGTCAGTCTTAATTCCTCAAAAAACCCCATGTATGTACTAATATCTAAAACCAAGAGTGTATATTTGTTACACATATTTTTGTACTGAAAAAGAATTAGGAGTTTTCCTTTTTGTAAGTGTAACCTCAAGTCCTTGAGGTAGTGTTTTTATTAGGACATGGTAGCAACAAAGAAGCAAATTGTAAGCATTTATCACAAAGCATTGCATTTATTGATTTTCCTGTATAGGTACTTTGGGTACGCAGATATATGTTAGTACCAATGAAAAATGAAAGGTTATAACACCTCTGGATCATTCCACATGAGAGAGAGAACTTGGTTATAAAGTGCCCAAGTTGGGCATTATCCATTTATTGTATTTTAAATGCACTCTTTGAACCTTAAATAATGCTGAGGGACAATTTCATCTCCTGATGTAGTCCCACTGAAGTGAGTGGAATTGCACCAACAATTCAATTTTTCTCTGTGTGCTTGTGCATTTCTGCCTGTACTTGCCATAGTTTATTGTTAGGCTTCCTTCAGTAACTGTGAAGTATGCTGTCATCATAATCCAAATCATAGAGTGTATAATCAAAAACATCTCAAAGGCTGTATAAATAAGAATTCACCTGTCTTCTCCAGCCATGAAGGGAAAAACAGTCTCCATCTATTTATCTTCTCAAGGCTAAGTCTGTTTTTTCCCACTAAAATGGGAAGTTAGAAAGTTCCCAGCCATGCTGTCTGCATTTTAATGAGCAATTTCTGTAAAGATTGGGCAAAATTCTGACCAGGTTTTCCCTATGGAGGGAAGGAAGGGTCAGAAATTACAAGATCAGGGAAGAAATAGACAGGATTGCAATTTTATATATAACATTACATTGTTTTAGCAGAAACAGTAGGGATTTTTTTCAGGCTGTATTTCATGAATATTAATGCTCTAAGAGGCATGTCACCACACTGCAAGAATTCCCTAGTCCTCACTCATATGAAGTGTTGCTTCACACTTTCTCTAGTACATACAATAAACACAGTGTTCCCCTGCAAAATTTGCACATGGTGGGCAAGGAGAAACACTTTGCATTCTCTCAGAAAGCACTTGAGTGAAAGCCAGCTTATCTCTCTGCTGCTGATGAGTGTATGTATATGTATATGTATATGTATATGTATATGTATATGTATATGCATACAGGAACTTGGCACGGTGGAGGGAGGTTTTAGAAGACAGACTAAACAGGGCAGCTTAACGTTTTAAACTTTATTAGTTCAGTCATTTGCATACTATATGCAAATGGTTAGTTCTAGCATATTTGTAATCTCCACCAGTACATTTAAAGTACTGCTGATCTTAACACTTTTATGTACTAAATTATAAGTGAATATGGACATTTGATAGCATGCAGTAGAACTGATGGAACTGATGGCCTTGGTGGTCCTTGTTTATTTTTTTAATTTATTTTTCTCACTTATGATGTTTTTATGCATCTAGCTATGGCTTTGATAATGCTAATCGCCTTTTCATCTGATTCCCAGCCACCTCTCTTGTGTGTTCAGCAGGATGCCTGCCTATTTGTCATGCCACGTGCTTGTCTGTGACTGTGGTAACTTCTTGTTCCTTTACCCTCTGTGCTCACATTGCTCAGGTATGAGTTCATAGAATATTCACAGGGTTACAAAACACTTACAACAACTTTTAGTTACACCATGTTAGTACGCTTATATTCATGTCCAAGTCAAGTTAGTATTAATTATATCCTAATTTGTGGAATTTTATAAGTGTCATGCCTCTATTTTGGCTGCATCCCAGTGACACTAGGTTACCTCCTGCCTGCTGTGGGTTAAACTTATACATTTGGATGGCTACCATATAATGCTAGTGTGCCATACATCTACTCCTCAGCTCATTTCTTATAGAATCTGGTAAAAGGAAATACTCTAACTACATAGCTCCAGATTAAAAAACATAATTAATTATCCAGTCATATCCGATTTTTCTTTAAAATTACATTAAAACCAAAGCAAATCAAGTCTTGAGATTTCTAGTGTTTTTCAGGCAATATTGTGGCCAATGAACTGTCCTCAGAGAGCTCTTAATAAACCTCAAGTATTGGTGGAAAAATGGCAACAGAGAGCAGAGCCAAAGCTTCTGCATTTTTGGACTCTTTTTGGTATTCTAAGTTAAATGCTAGGTAAATGAAGACAGAAGTCATAGATGCAAGTCAGCAGAATATACACAATTTGTTCTGATTTAGGTGAACTGATGTTTTTCAATGACTGCCATGCTTTTATCCATTTATATTTTCCTTTTCTGTAGCATCTTTGAAATGCCTCAGGCTCCAATCAGGTTTACCAACAGATATATTTAGTTCTTCTCAGCACTTCCTATTGTTCAGAAAGAATAAGCACATGTATTGGATAAAACATCACTGCCTTCAAGTCCCATGAGAAGGATTTCATTTATCATTAAGCATCTGGTCACTCCTATTAAATTTAGCTGATTACAGGAAACACTGAGTCTTTTGAATCTTCAGATCAAATTTCTTTCTCTAGTTTACTACAGTTAAATAAATTTCATAAATATGTCTTTGCATGTGTGTACTTTTTCTCTTCTTGCTTATATCCATATCAGGAAAAGGCAGTCAACATTTTGCTTCAGGGAAGTTTTCATCAAAGTTTCATAGGAAATGAGTGACATCAGTCACAGGTTTGTCCCTAAATCTTTTTTACTTACATTTTAATGCCAATGACAAGCTTATTTTGAAGGTAAGACACTATGACATAGGCTGCTCTTCTCCCCTCTTCTACTTAAATAGATATTTTATTTGTCCCAGACACACAAATTTGCATGTGTGCACACCTCTAAAATTTAGATTCCATTGTTGTAAAGCAATATTTGCAGCTATGCAGACATAGTGTTTGCACCAGAGTTCTACCTTTCCCTCAGAGTAATGAAGAACGGGAAAAGGAAGAATTCTCTGGGAAATCTCCATGCTTTTATGTGGGTTTCTTTGCCTAGCACCTGGTTGATAATGCTGATTGACTGTGGATTTCTTTCTAGTGGAAAGACAAATCCTATTGCTAGTGTGCATGGGTATAATTTACATTGCCACTAATTTATAGTTTATCTTGAGTCTCTAGGGAAAATTCTCATTTTAACAAAAAACTTACAGTCAAATATCTACTTTAATATCTACTTAATATCACTTAAATTTCTCCTTAGAAGTTACATTTACTAAATGGAATTTTGAAAAATAGGTTAGAGAAAAAGCTGGAGTGCAGGGGCATGGGAGGGGAAGAAATCATCTTGCCTAGAGGAAACTAAGAGAATACTCTCATGGACAAAAAGACAGATGTGATAAGTATTAGAAGCTGGAACCAGATACAGACATAGTATTCAAAATTAAAATGATCAGATAAAGTGTATGGTATTCCACCTCAGTGAATTATAGTCATCCCTTTGATTTCAATGTAATTTTTGTGATTATCTAGCTAGAGCTAAACAGAACTGGATAATAAAGTTAGTTAAAATATAGAGACAAATCTATATTTAATTCCAGAGCGTGCACAAACAGATATTTTGCCAGTATAGTTTTCTACTTCATTTGCATTTAAAAACTGTAGTTTGGGAGCACATGATTTGGAAATTGAAATTTTAAGTCATTGTGAAAAAAGACTAGAGGGATCAATGGACAATGGAATCCTTGGCAATTGTCAGCAACAAAAAAATGTGAAAGATAATGTGTGTAATATTTCTCATGCAGAAATAAACTGAAGCAAGCAAAACTTTTCACAATCTTTGCTAAATCTTATATTGCAATTTCTCAGAACCAAGTTTTGGTCTATGTTCTTTCTCTCCATCCTTCTCTCTGTAGCAGATAAAATTCCCACACGATAGGATATATCATTTGGTCTGTAGCTGTCAATATAATTTTAAGAATTTTGCAAAATTATTTTTTCTTTTCTCAGCAAATAAAATCAATATTGCTGCTGAAATTTTAGAAAATGTTCATCTTACAAATAAAACAGGCATTTACTTTTATCTTTCTTCTGAAAAGCATGATGCAGGACCATTGAGGAACTTCACCCTCTGTAACCAAAACAAGGCACATCTAATATTTCTTGTCACCTACTTTCAGAGGACTCTAGACACCTTTGGTCTTTCCTATCTCTATGTAGGGAACACAATAAAAAGCAAAATAAACAATACAAAGGAAAAAAATAATTTAGAGGGAATATATCCTCTGGGTTTCCTAGTGTGTCTTATAATTCATGTTTGTCTTCTAAATTGTAAAGCCTGTAGGGAATGGATTGTTTTGATATCTGCATGTTGTGCAAGGTCAAGGATACAGTCAGTGCTGAGTAAAGAAGTAAACAGTGGTCAGTCAAATCATAAAAGTCATACATAAAAAGTTATTTATATATGTGTATGTTTATATATATAATCAATCTATCTTTGTATAAGTGGTGTCTAGGAGTTCAAAACCCGTGTTTTCTGTCCCATCCATTTGACCCTAAAATGACATTACATCTTCTGAAGGCACTTCTTGTTTGCTTTTTTTGAAAAATGAAAGATGTTAATGTTAAATCAGTATTAATCCTCGTGATTTGTTTGTGATAGAACTAAGCTTGATAATCCTAGTTGTTTTTAATGAGGGTTGTACAATTTTAGGGTTTATTTTCAAGGACACTTAGAACAACATCCCTTTAAACTAAAATTCTCCCAGCAGCATTTACCAACTGCAAGAGAAGCCTCATAAGAAGAGATATTTCCTTTATTATTAACTGAACGTAGTATATATAATTTTTTAGGCAAAAGCTTTAAAAGTGCTGCAGTTTCCTTGGAGAATACAATGTCCTTGGAGACTTTTAAAATACATGATCCTGTGATATATTGCTCCAAAATGTAAAAGAGACAAGTGGAATAGAAAACCGATAATGTTAAATCATGATCATCTAACATCTGCTACCGTGTGTTCATTCCTCAGATGTCTCCTGATGTTCTACAGGCATTGTAAGATCAGACTATGAGGTGACTGAGTTGCCTCACTACTGAGGGAATATCAGAAAACCATTGTAAGTCGTTGTTTTCTGTTCATGACTGAATAATAATCCAGTTTCTTGGTTCAGAGTGTTTTATATATATAGGTGAAGAAAACTTCACGTTGCATTTTCTGTGAAAATCATCAGCCAGAATAATTTGCCTTTACTCTAGTTGTCAAAAAGCAAACTCAGGAAAATGGCCTTTATTCATATTTTACAGGATAATGCCTATGTATCAAACGTATCTTCTGCAGTCCCTTTGACTATGTTTTTCACATTCAAGCAGACATAAATGCTTCTAAAACTACAATTATAAACTTCCAGATTTTTGACAGAAAAAGTTTTTCAGATTTTACAGCCCAAAGAATTAGAAAATGGTTCATTTCCTCAAAACTCACATAAAATATGGGATATCCTCACAGTTCTATTACACAATCTCTCAATTTCAACCCATGGAATGGGATTGACTTTTCTGGAAAATCCTGGTTTCAGGGACTCTAACCAATAGCTCTCCTCCCTGCTGGAATCTCTCCTTCTCCCTGTCTTTTAGAGGGTACATATGAGGAAAATAAATAGGCTTGACTGAATAAAGGAAGAACATAAATGGAATTGGAGCAAAAGAAAATCAGACAGTCCTCCTGAGAAAAGAGAGAATTCTTGTCCAGGCAGCAAACATGAGGGACATGAGAAGATTTCATATGGAAAAGAGTAGCCAGGTCAGGTCCAGTTGTCTTTGGGTTTAAGCAATGCTAATGATGGCCCTCATTGTCCATCTGCTCTCTCACTGGGGCTACTACTGGATCTCTGCTGGCTAAAGCTCAGCTTGCAATGAGTTGTGAAGCTCCTCACTCACTTTATGCAGCCTGTGCCAGTGCTAAATGTTGAGAACGTTTGTGAGGTGCAGCTGTCTGCAGCTGGACTAATCATCTCTGAATATCAAAGGCCACTCCTGGGATCTATTGGAATACTGAAATCTCAGTCTGGAGCATAAGGTGAATTTAATGCTTATGTATTTCTGTATTGGAAAATAGCTTATTTTTCATTTTTAATTAGACTGTCAGAAGAAGTAGTCATTAAGATCACACCCTGGAAGTCAGTGCATTTGGGGCCTTCTGTCCTTAAATCTATTTTCAGGGCAAGAAGCGACGCCAGTGTTGGAGATACAGAGCTTGGAGCTCTGTAAAACTTTTGCAATAGCTGGGAGAGGACATGGCTGAGACCCTACAGTTATTTGATGTGGAAAGGAACTCCCTTTCTTCCCAGGAGAAGGCCGTTCCTTACAGTTTAGTATCTTGGCAGATGGAGCAGTCCAGTATTTTTTTATTGTTGGGATGATTCTGTGTAAATAGTTTCTTTGTTTTATACCTTTTGTTATTACTATTGTTTCTTTACATTTTCTTATCCCATTGCTGTTTCTGGTAAATTGTTCTTATCTCACCCTGTGATCTTTGCCTTTTGTGACACCCGATGAAGAAAGGAGGGGAGTGGTGTGCGGTCTTTTTAGTAGGAATACTGATTTGGAGAATACCATTTTTAAATCACAGCAAGAGGTTTAACACAAGTTAGTCTGGTTATTTCAGTTGCTGGAGTCTCCAAAATATGCCACTTGTCATAAGTTCCCATTGTATTGGAAGCAGCAAAAGCCTTGTCCTATATGAAAATTAGAATATAGCAAAAATCAGACTTTGAGAAGGAAAAAAGATGGAGCAGTTCTATTCAAAATTTTTTAGAAATGGTACAAAGAACAGCTTCAGTTCAGCAGTGGGGCAGACTGTTTGGGGTCATATGCAATCTTGGCAGAATAAAATTGACATTGATCTGGAGGACATTTATGACAGATGAATTTGCTACCCTGCTTGATCCTGATTTTTTTTTTGTTGTTTGCTGTATGGAATTATTCACTACTACTGGCTTTATGGAGCCCCTATGCTGCAGTTAAGCATCATAGGTGGGGCTTTTATGCCAGAAGTTCATCTTCTCTACTGAAGTAAAAATGTGACATTCATCAGAATAAAACAGAGAAACAAAAGTTCCTCACGTGGATGAGATCTTAAGTTCCTGTTGTGTCAGAGACTGGGTAAGTTTAGTGTCTCTAGCCATTTTTGGGATGTTTGGAATGCCTGCTTGTGTGCACTTGGTGAGAGGTGGGGCAGGCCAGGTCGTGCTGGGTTAGGCACAACCATTGTATACACCAGACAGCTGATGTTATATCAACTATTTTTTTTGCAATAAATGGGAAACAGGATGTCAAACCCAAAGCCTGAGCTTCAGTCTGTCACTAGAAAAATCTAGTCATGCCACATTAGATGAACAACCTTTGGGATTTTAAAAATTTCATTGGGGAAATTACCTGAGTTAGAATTAATTTTCGTCTTGTGCTATTTGATCTGGGTCTGGTGGCCAAGCTGTTCTGTACCCTAATTATATGCACAATTTTGTTGGTGGACAGAAATGCATAGTGAGAGGATGAGAAAAAGGGTCCAAGGGGAAAAATGAGACAACTTCTTGTGATGGTAGCACTGGTCTGTCACCCTGGATGTGACACAATCCCCTGGAGTGGCATCACATTGAGAACTGTTTGTGTATGTAACACCCTGGTCTAAGAAAAAAGGGACTTCCAAAAATACTGCACCAAATTTTATATCTTGATAGGAGAAAATTTCTGATCTGGGTTTCATTAACTTCTCAGAGAAAACTGAAAAATTGCTTTATGTACTTTATTTTTATTAAATCCCCAAGTTGTTTCCTCTACACTTTCTTCTCCGTTCTTTTCACTACTTTGATTTAAACACTTTTTTACTGCTTTTTCCTTTCTATATAATTTTTAAATGTTCTGTTCTTTTCTTCTTTTAGTGTTTCTGATCAAGAGCGAGTCTTGCAGGTTATTGCAAGTGCATTCCAGCTTCAGTAATTTCTTGGGGAATGATGTAGTTCTGGTGAATAATTGCTAGAAGACAGGTTTAAACATAGAGTAACTCTTATACTGTCATTACCCTGTAGAGTGAACTAAAGTTACTGGACAAGAAGCACATGTGCTGTCAGTAAGGATTATGGTAGGCCATATACAGGAAAAACACTTGATTTTTTTTCCTGGAGCACATCTGATTGAATTCTGCTGCTGCATTCTGTAGCATAGAAGCAATGGTAAACTTTGAAGCACTAAGGACAGAAGGGCTCAGAAACAATATATTGTGTCACTGTCCAATTAAGAAAAGCAAAATAAAGCTCCTGAAATAGCTTTCAATTAACACTTACTGTGTCCCATAGTATATCTAGTTTCTTAAAGGGCCATTAATTGTTAATATACCGCAATTAGCCCTTAAGTATGTGATTAATATTCTGTTAGATGCTTATTTAATGTTATTTGGCATTCATTACCAATTAATAGATATTTAATTGAAGGCTGCTTCCTCCTTAGCAGAATGTCTGATCTCCTTTTGCCCCTTCCATGATTATTTTCTTCTGTTTGTTTTTCTTCAGACCATTGCCTTTAAGGCTGTAGAATTATTCTTCTTGTTGTGGTTCACTTGGCTAAGCAGAAAATAATCAGTTTTCTAGTCTGTAATACCTATTCAGATAAGTGTGCTGGGATTATGGATGCATCAAAGCACACCAAAATTTATTCAGCAAAATATTTCTTGACTCCCAATATAAAAGGTACGATGAAAGAAAGAAAAAATGTCATAGTGGTTGTTTTCCTGCTCCATCCTCTTTTGTTCCCTTTTTTCACACCTTTTTCTCTGCAGCATCTCCAGCTGCAATAGATGTGAGTAGAGCAAATGAGGCAGGGAAAATACAGCAGCAAATAGATATGGTAATATGATTACCTTATGGAGAAAACTTTTAAATTGCTTTCCAAGAAGATGAACCTATTTCAGCTGTGTGGTACACAAAGCTGATGCAGATGGGAGAAATTGTTAGTTACCAATCAAACCACCCTCATGAGGTCGGCACCCCATTGGTTGGCATTTGCATTCACAATTGTCCTCTCTCAGTTTAAAATCAGACAGCATAAAAGGAAATTGTCAAGTCAATTCTTGCATGTCCAGCTTGAGATGCATAAAAGGAGTCCAGTACTCAACAGCAGCAATAATCTAAACCTTGAGAATCCAGCCACCTTGAAATTTGTTCCTGTTGTGTTAGCAAAAATGGCTAATCACTAAGCACAAAATAGTTCTGAAGGACCATTAGCTGCACTCATGATACTAGGTGGTCAATAAACAAGCAAATTCACTGAAATGTGTTCCAACTGTTGAATAAAGTTTGAATATATTCACTTCTCAGATTTATTTGTTAGGTTCAGAAAGATGAGTAATAGAACTACTTAAGGAATAAAATTATGTAGAAATATTTCCAAATTAAGGATAAACATATTTCATTTTTCAACCAGCTTCTGCTGATGAACAGAATTTCTAGGTTATGAACCATAAAGAGTTAAAATGCATAATGTATTTATTAAAAATGCAATTATATATATACATTATTAAACTTGGTAAAACCAAAGTTGTTGTTTTCCATCTCTGGTTTTCATGTACATGTCCTTACACCATGGCAAATGCCTAAGGGAGGGTGAAATGCTCTTTCCATTGGAATTTTAAGTTACTTTATAAATCACTTTAGTTAATACTTGAAATTTATGACCATTGAAATTTAAAACTGCAATTCTTAATTAGGACTTTAGACCTGCCAGAATGTTCTGCTTTAGGAGAGTGCTGCATTAACTCTTTGCATTAATTTTTCATGTCCAGTTCCTGGTTTTTTTCTGTCTCCAGTGTTTTGGATTTTTTTATTTCTCTAAGCTCTGCTATTCAATTGAAGAAATCTCAGAAACATTACTGTTTTTTTTGAAAATTCGTGGAATGTTAGAATGCAAACATCATGTCTTTCTTTAAAGAGGTCATGGAATTTGGACCAAAAATTCCTGGACTGGCAACCACTCAAGTTATTTCAATTCCTCAGAAGAATCTGCAACAAATAATTCAACAGTTTGCAAGATGGCACAGGAATGAGCAAATCCAAAGCAACAGAAGTACTAAGGGAGCCAGCTGGGGAAGATGCCCTCTTTGATGTGTTGCTTCTTCACAGAGAGGATCTCATGAATGGAGGTTGGAGGGCATCTGCGCCAGAGCAGCCACAAAGAGGTCTCTGTTGAAGGAGGCAATGTGCCAGCAAAACTTCACACCTGGACATGAGGAGAGCAGACTTCAGACATCAGGAAGGATGCTGTTAGGAATTGTCCACTGAGTTATTAATTTAATGGAATACTCATGAGGACAAGTACAAAATAATGCCTCATAGCTCTTTTTAACTTCTTTTATCAAGAAGCCTATACTTGGATGAAGGATTAGGGAGCTCCAGGAACTTATGTTAAGCTCTTGGAACCTCTTATTTTTCTTTTTTTTTCTCCTTTCTTTTATTTTCCTCTTATTTCCTTTTATTTTTCCTCTTATTAATTATACCAGGAATGCGAACATCAGTTATGAGGCATGGGATAGATCTGAATGATGAAAAAAACCTAATAAAAAAAGGTATGGTATAAATACATTTGTTTTACATTGAATTAAGGGCTTCTAATTAATACTTAATTTTACACAATCATTTATTGGGGGAAAAAGTAAAAAGAGTCAAATTAGTCTTGTAGAGGAAACCCCTCAAAGGGAGGGGCTCCAGTCAGTTAAAGATATAAGCCTGTTTTTCAATCAGATCCACCAAACAATTGTTCTTGACACAACTGAATTCATAGTTAGATGGGTTTGTAGGTTAAACTCTGAAGCTTTTAATGACTGCTCCATGCATTTGACAATGCAGTCTGGCTCTATCAAGCCAAGGCAGGCGAGCAACTGCTCTGTTGGTATTTTGTAATCAGAATTACTTCAAACATAAGAATTCTTATCTTGAACTTCCGATTAATTTAATCACCAACACTACTAACAGAAGACAATGTGGCTTTGAGGGCCATTGCAGCCAGAGCTACTTTTCTTGTCTGCATAGCCAAAGCCAGTTTTTTTGTGGGAAAGTTGGTTCTGCAGTGTTTTAAACAGATCACTCTCTTCATAATTATGATTAATGCCTGCCTCCCAAAGCTTGGCCTAGATATACTGTTTTAAGCAGTTTAAAAAAATTATTTTTCTCTCTACTAATAGATCACTCACCATCAAATTGTTAATTGGCAAACAGAAGGCAGTGGTGTATACATTCTGTTGATTTGTACCTGTCTGCTCTGGGCTAATGGAGTGACTGATAAACATTTCATGCTGAATTTCCACTATAAGAAAAGCAATATTATTCAGTGAATGACTTTTACCTTAGGCTTAAGTTCAACTCATTCCTGTGCAGCTTATCTGGAAAGGAGAATATTAACCTTAAAAACCGTGAGTAATTATATTTCAGCAATGCATAGTGGCATTTATTCAACTCTTCACTCCCTTAGTAACTTCCTGTGCCTTAACTTGGCATCTCCTTTTAAATCTTGCATCTGACATTTCATTGCCTCAGAGTATTCAAAAAAGGCTGCAAATGGTACTGATTTCAGATGGTTAGGCTTTTCAGACTAGGACTTCTAAAGGGCTGCATAAGCTTTGAATGATCTCGTGTTGTTGCTTTATAGCTTCCTCTGACCCTTCTATTTTTATCTCATGTTTCATGGCCAAACTCAGCACAGGAATAGAGCCTGCACTCAGTTGTAGCTGTACTGAATTGAGATTTCAGCATCCTTTAAACTACCGTTGTACTGACTGTTTCTCATTGCATTTTCAAGCTTCTTTAAAGTGTTAAATTAGTGTTTGCTATGGAGCCTTTTAAAATGTGTCCTTCATAACTGAATCCCAACAGAACTAAATTTCCCAGGAAAGTATTAAGCAAAACAGGAGGAAGAAAAATTCTTTGAAGGCTGCACCAGTCTAGATTCTAAATTTCACAACTGTAGACATCTTAAAGTGAGGAAAGATAAGCCATAGCAGAAAACAGTATTAATTTTTCTTAGAAAATGTGGATTTTGTTTGAAAACATTTAAGGAAAGAAAAAGATTTGGTTTGCCTGTTTGGATGATTTTTTCGTTTAAGCAAGAGGTACCTGATTTTGAGAAGATATAATTAACAAGATCATTCTGCACAAATCCACAAAGCATGTGTTACTGTAATAAAAGGTTTATTTTCTGTACAATTCCTATTTGTGTGACTTGCTCATGCAGTGGAGATGTCATACTGAGAGATGAAAAGAAAAAAAGAGAGTAATTTCATATTATACACTTCAGCTGAATACTATGGACTCCAGATTCCCATGATGGACATTTGGCCATTGACCCACTGGAGAGAGTCCAGAGGAGGGCCACCAAAAGGATTAAAGGGATGGAGCATGTCTCCTGTCAGGAAATGCTGAGAGAATTGGGGTTGGTCAGCCTGAAAAAGACAAGGCTTCAGAGTGATCTAATTGTGCCCTTCCAGTACCTGAAGGGAGCCTCCAAGAAAGATGGAAAGAGGCTATTTCCAAGACCATGTAGTGACAGGATAAGGGGAAATGTCTTCAAACTGAAGGATAGTAGGTTTAGATTGGATATTAGGAAGAAAATCTTTACTGTGAGTGCAGGGGAACAGAGAAGTTGTGGTTACCCCATTCCTGAAAATGTTTAAAGCCAGGCTGGATGGGGGTCTGAGGGACCTGGTCTAGTGAAAGGTGGCCCTGCCCATGATGGGAGTTGGAAGTAAGTGGTCTTTATCATGCCTTCCAACCCAAACCATTCTATGAATCTGTGAATTTATGATTCCATGATTCTATGACTGTACATCAGCTGCTCTGCTATGTTTTCACCATGCAAAAAAAAAAAAAAAAAAAACAAGCTCAAAAGATAAAGAATCTTTTCTATCCTAAGTGGCTGTTTTCCCCATAAATTTAGATAATAAATAAACAAAAACAAATGTGGTAGTGTAATTATACTGCTTATCTTATCATAATGCCCATGTAAGTCTTCTCCCAGCTCTGTTTTTCCTGACTGCAGGCCTCTCCTTTTTAGAAGAGTGGCAGCCCCACACTGCTCTGCTTGCTCTGGGCTCTTCTGACTGTGGCTTTTTCACCGGCGGTTTTACATCTTTCTAATTTGGGAAGCAGTTACCACCACCCAGCAATCCCAAGGATATTTGAGAATCTCTGAATTTCAAAATCTAATCAACTGTTTCCACCCATCTTCAAAGTCTCACACAGACACAATTACAATGGACAATGGCCAGGAGACACTAAACTGCACCAAAACATACACAAAGACAGAAGCGAAAATTTGCCTCATGCACTACCTCCCGTGCCACAGTATGGAAATCTTCAGCAAACAACCCCCAACAGGACCTTTCTATGAGGTCAATAACAGTAATGCAGGAAAAAACAAATGTGTGCATCCTTTTTCAAGTTGAGGAAATGCCAGGAGTTGAGTACAATTCATATTCTGTTCCACTTCACCTTCTCAGTTCCTACACTTCTGTCTTTCTGCCTGAATAAACTCTTGATTTCATGGCAAGTATAAAATGCAAGGTTAAGGAGAAATGACCATTTGGCCTTCATTTTATTGTAGATTGTTCCTAGAATGTTTGCCTTTGTTCTGTTGTTTGCTTTTGGTTAAGAGCTGAGCTCTTGTAGTTCACCCAGAGGTGCCCTGGAGTCTTCTGTCCTTCCAACTTATCACCTGACAGCAGTGATTGTATAGTGTAATTAAAAGTCAATGCTAGTTTTTGGGATGTATGGTATAATAAAAGAACCATCAGAAATTAGGACTTAAATAATGAAGGGTTCAGGGACATGTAGTCTGGTATTTGTTATGCATTTTAATAGAGGAAGTTTGCAGCTAATTGGAGGCTAACTAAACCCCTTGGACACATTTCAAGTCACGTCAGTCCTTCTTTTTCTCCCCAAGGAATCTGATAGGCCATGCAGCTTAGTACTGCCTTTTTCTATCTTAATTACCACATTGAATTGTGCTAATGTGGGTTTACTTTAGAGGCATGTGTTATGATTATAACCCAGGCAAGAGTTTCTACTACAATTTTCAGAATCTAGTTTAAATACCTATCTGCAAATAGTAGAAGAAAAAATTTAGACTAATTTGCTTGTCTAACTAATGCATTGTAACCCATGCCTGTGTCTAGAGAAGGCACCTGAGTTACTCTGACCCATCTCAGCAGCTGGTAAATAAGGTTGTCATTATTCTGTATTTGAGACATTACTAGATCTGATTTTATATAATATTGCACTTTTTATTGGGCTATAAGGATGGTCCTTGCCATGAGCACATTCTTCATAGTGGCACTAAAAAGACTCATCACTTTTAAATATGTTAAGCCTGTGAATGGAAATCTGTATTATTCAATGTGTCTAATGAAAAAACATTATGACAACCCCATTTTTTAGCTGCTTGTGGAATTTTTGCAAATCTTGGTCAGTGAATCTAGTAGGCTGACCCTCATAATTCAGGCTGAAGTTAGGAAGAAGCAAAAGCACTCTAAAAGAAAAGCGAAAATCAGACCTGTTGCATTTTGTAAATGTCAGGACAAAATGCTGAATAATGCAAAAATCACAAGCACGAAAAAATGTCTCATCCTTTACCAAGATATATGCATGCAAGCTCAACTTTTTTAAGGAATGGGCAAAATAGTTGAGTTAAAATAAAAAATTTAATCTTGGGTTTTTTTGGAGGCTAACATGCAAAAATTCAATCAAAAATATTATAATTACCTCATCTCCAGTTTTCCATGAGTCTGGAAGCAAAAGGGTTTGTGTGAATATATACAGGCAGAATTCCAAGTCTGGAGATACTTCTCTCTTCTATAGGATTGAGACCCTTTTGGCCAAGAAATATACCAGCAGCAAACATACAAGTCTTAGAAATTGCATGTCTTCCTGTCCTTCTCTTATCTCCAAAAAATAAATGAAATGTATTTTAACTATGCCTATGTACCAAAGATTCATAGGACTTTCATAGCTACCTAAGTTTATTTTGGTATAAGGAAAAGGCATGGATAGAGAACTTTTCATCTTCTACTCTCTTGGATTGTCTATTTATTGCTGCAGCAGTCCTCTGATCTTCCCATATCATTGTGCACTGTGGTGCCATGCTGAAAGAGTTTGGATAACCCATATCTCTTGGATCACAAGATATATTTGTTGCATTTCGGTTATTTTAATTTTTTGCAAGATCAGGAGACAACAAGAGGCCCTAATTTGTTTTCCAAGAGGCTTACACCTCCTTGGCCTTCTAGGTGAAAATTCTGATAAGCACTCTGCCCCAGGTTTCTGTGTGTTAAACCCTCCAATTTTTACGATCATTCTCCTTGAGGAAAGAGGCTGCTGTTTATGAGCAGTAGTTGGTTCTTGGTACAAAAAAGGTGATGGATACCTCATTCACATCCATGTTTAGGCAATGTGCAGAAAATGACACTGAATAAAATCATGTCTTCTGATTAGTGGATGACAGAGCATGTAATCTGGAGCAGGAAACAACACTGGACTTGAAGAAATGTAGGACAGGAAGATGCTTTAAGTATATAACTAAGAGATTACCTCAGGTCTTCTCTTTCACTGCTGCTGCAACAAGCTGCCCTGCTGTTAAGGCAGCATGATTTTTGGAGAGGGAGGATAAGAACTTTCTCCTTGTCATCCTTTTCCTGGTTCTTCATTCTCTCTCCCTCCTACTTCCTCTTTGCTTTCAAAGTCCAGAGGTAATCTTCCAGTTCTACTGTGGAAATTCACTCATTTGATGGCCTCACAGTTGAGCACTGAATATTTTTGATGCAGAAGTACTCCATTATTGCTTTTTGAAAATATGTCTTTCAGGAAGAAACTAGTCTGCCCAAGTTTAAAAAAGGAGATAAATTTACTGGAGAAATAATGGGAAAAAAAAATGTGCTGGTGATATCTGAAAAATTACTGGCAGCTACTTCTGGCTGAATTCAAGCAACTATAGCTAGTAGTAAAATATGACAGTTTTAGTACTTAGTCTGAGCTAAAACACTTTTCATGCTTAAATCTGATACATTCTACATTTTGGAGAGAACAGTAGCTACCTTAAAAAATACATTGCATCGCATATTTTCTATTGATTGCATATAAGAATATAGGTCTTATTTTGCTATTCTTTAAATTGAAATTAATTAGAGATTAATTAACACTTCCCTTAATGAGATCTTTTTATACTTTATTGGACTTTCTCATCATTGCATTTTTCCTGAACACAATTTGTGTTCTGTGCAACAGAATTTTTTTCCCTGCTTCTAAGTTTTTGAGTTAATTTACATAGTTTTTGACAAGTTCAATCATCTAATACAGATCTGTTCATGTGCAGTATTTTCCATCATTTTTACTCTTTATTATGCTTACTTTAGCCCCTTGTGGCTTTCCTTCATAATTTGATAGATCTATAATTCTGCAATAATTTATGCTTTCTCCATTTGCATTGCTTTGCCTGTGCCATTTTTCCTTTGATTTGACATGCAAAATCTGCCTAGCTTTTTCTTTTTTTATTCCATAGCCTCATTTTGATTTTAACACTGACTTGTAAGGTATAGCTATATAATATTTTATATTTACTTATTCTTTCATCTCTGACTGTAATAACTAGATTTTTTTTAGCCAAGTAATGTCAATTTAGTTGTTCTTTTGCAGATTAAACATAATTCTGTTTTCCTGGATTAATCTCTGCTCCCTCTCTGAAGACTAGTTAACTTTTTTGCATACAGTTTTCATGTTTTTGAACATTTCAGTATCTTTTAAACTCTGCCTCTTGATTGGCAGCTGAAACTTGAGTTTAAATCCTGAAATATAACTAAAGGGTCATGAAGACCAAAGATAATGAAGATGGCAGATATGACACTATACTGTGAATATGCCTAAACTGTGCTTCGAAGCCATCCTGGAAATTCATCTTTACTTAGAGTGCTTTCAGCTGACAGTTGTCTTTTCTACTGAAGTCTCATAGTCCTCTGATATTCATAAGTTTGTTCTTTTAATGGTCATAGAATGAAATATGTGTGTCTTTCTTCTTTCTCTTTTCCTACTTGTGAAGCTCTCTTCCTCTTTAAAAGTAATGTATGTAGTTTGAGCCAAGCCCAGGTGGCAAGGAAAATACTTGTTTTGTATCAGTATACACTTTTAAAGGCAGTTCAAAAAATGTCCGTTTATAAGTAACAACAGTAAATTGTAACTCATAATTAAAGTTCTAATACAGAGGTCTTATTGAAAGTTGTGTCTTACTGAGAGTCTACAGATGTAACCTTTTGAAAGAGCCACTCCTTGAATAGAAAACTTAAATTATAAATTTATAAGTTTTAAATTATATTCTCCTGCATCACATCCATGCCCACAGGTCCTTTAGGTACTTATGTTCTCTGTGCTCCAGGGTCACTTCAGTTTTCATTTACCCAATTTGCACAGCTAGGTGTGATTTAGAACATCAAATCATTCTAACAGGCATTAAGAGGAACTTTAAAACAATCTTTTCTGGATTCTTTTTCTTCTAACAAGTTATCAGAAGGCTGAAGCCCAGCTTCTGTACCCTAGGAAGTGAGCAAAAAATATCAGAATGTACCTCATGCTCTTTTTCTCTTCACTGCTCTCTTTATGAAGCAGCTCTCTGTGCCAGGCACCTTGAACAGAAAAAGCAGGAGAAAGAACAAGGCTATAGTATCTGATGATCTTTGCCCATTTTCCATCTTCCATTTACTTAATCTCTGAGAAATGGGTAAACAGTCTTTACTTTACTCTTTGTTGATACACGGGCTGAATCTTATTTTTTTTTTTTTTTTCAACTGAGCAGTGGAAAAGACAGCCTAATTCTTGGTGAACTTCTAAGCAGTTTTTGAGATATCATTACTGCTAAATTTGATGTTACTTTTTCTTACCTACTATGCAAAATGCTGGATGCTGCTTTAAAATCAAATTAAATAGAATGATTTTAAGCAGAAGCATATTCAGTAAAATGCATATTATTGCTTCCCCCTTTTTTTTTCAGGGAAGGATCAAAAGATTCAGATATCACATGTATTCCCTTGCAAAATGTTCTAAGGCACAGTGGTATGTCACTTTGAAATCAGGTGTAAGATATAGCAGTGCTTATCAAACAAATACAATTCAATCTCAGGCTGAGATGTAGAGCTTTTTATGAAGACACAAAATGTTCATGGAACTGGTCAGATACAGCCTTATGTGCAAGAAGTAAGATCTGAAAAAAATCCAATTCCATGCTTGATCAGAAGCAAGTGACAAGAGAAAGAAAAAGAAGAATCCAAGACAGGAAGAATATGGTGTATTTGAGATGAAAAATAAATTGAATTGGCAGCTTGGCACTTCTCTATGGCATGAACTGAACAATCAGATTCCTAGATAGGAGTAATGGTCACAACTTGGAAATAATGTTTTTGCAGAGAAGAGAAAAAACAAGTGTACAGAGAAAATGAAAGGACAACAACAAGATCATAGAAGGGTCGGCTGTTGGAATAAGGCTCAGTGGCATAATATGGCTAGAAAAGGTCTAGAAACAGAGATATAACCTCCCATTTTTAGCCACTACCAAACCTTTCTTCTTCTCTTCGCCTGTCAGTGAAGCAGCCTGTGTGCTGAAGCACCCTGTGGCAGTGAGGTTTATACTGAATACTATGTGGTGTGATTCTCAGGGTGGTCCTGAGCAGGGCAAGGAGCTGAACACCAGTGATCCTTGTGAGTCTCTTCCAGCTCAGGATATGCCATGATTCTATGATATCTCTTCTGTTGGTGAGAACAGCAGGATATGGATGAAGGATAAGGGGCAAAATGGCACCAGTCACTCCAACAAGGCAAAGCTCTGAAGGCAGCAGATCTGCAGGAGACTATCCATGAGAGCCAAGGTAAATGGCCACAACCTCACCTACCCTCCAGCTCAGCTGGCAACTTCTGAGAGGGCACACAGTTAGTCATGTTCTGTGAGTGATTGGCAAAGTAGCCACTGGGCTAAAGTAATAGACAACAGGGCAGGGCAAGCAGAATTTACAGCTTTGCATAATTCAGCTCAAGGATTATGTACAGTGTGTATAAAAAAATGTGACAGATGCAGCACTGAGCTTTGAGGTTTAAGGGTCAGTACAGTGAAGTACACCACCATGAATATTAACCCACTCTCTTGGAGTAACAGGTTTTTAATGAGTCAGGAGCCAGTGACATTAAACTGTATCCTAACACTTGGGGGAAGTAGTAGGATAGTCCATGCTACAATATTATATTTAGGTGATCGCTTCATTACTGTAATGCAACATTGCTCCTCAGCAAGACAACCAAAACCGAGATATAGGTGTATACATAGGGGCAACTTCCAAGGAAAAAATTCCGAATGGAATTTTAATAGATGGTCTTTTAGATGAGCAGTGAGCTGTAAGTGACACTCCTTTTGTCAAAATCATTCAGTGTGGTGTGGAAGAATGTCTCAAATTTGTAGACATACAAACTAAGCCTGGAGTTTGGTTTTGAAAACAATCTTTGCTCAATTCTGCTATCATTTTGACATGTGCACACTTATTTTTCTATGCATTTTTTTTTTTTAAATAGTGTGTCAGCTATGTCATTTTGAGGTTAAGAAATTATATGCAATGGATGTCCTGAAAAATGGCTTGGGCTAGCAATTTGTTAAATAGATGTAGAGAGCTGCCAAGTTGAGAAAATTTGGATCTAGACCCCCTGGCAGAATATTCATAAAAGTGAGATAACAAATACAATTGTTACTTTCTGAACTGGCATTCTGAATATAAATTAGTGAAAGTTACTGCAGTATCCTATTTATTAATGACTGACAAAAAAATCCATTGGATCAAGATAAAAACCTGCCTTCCTTCGGGATTGGTATACTATTAGTACACTTATCACACATATGCCCATGCACAGGAGGAAGAAAAGAGAGTCTTAGAATTATTTACTAATACTTAATATTTGTAATAATAGAAATATTTCTGCATAGAGGCCTCAAGATATTTGTTGTGCTTGACAAACAGAATTTTGTTGAATTATATAGAAAAGGAAATTCATAAAACCCTTAGGTTAACTGGTTAAAATTAAGTCCATAATGTAAGGGAGTATAAAACAGCACAAATGAGATTTTTTTTTCGTTGCTTTGGAAAGACCACTGCCAAATGAT
The DNA here is from genome assembly GCA_026413545.1 of Cichladusa arquata. Taxonomy (NCBI): domain Eukaryota; kingdom Metazoa; phylum Chordata; class Aves; order Passeriformes; family Muscicapidae; genus Cichladusa; species Cichladusa arquata. Next base: position 96,828,539 of record JAOTQP010001286.1, on the reverse strand, counting down.
GTATGCTTCAATGAACTGAAAGCTGTTAACAGAGAACATGGGAAAGACAAAGGCATTCCTAAATCCATCAGGCATTCATGACAAACAAAAAATCCAATGCAAAGGAGAATTATCTCAAAAAGTATCATTTACTTTCCTTTCTGGCTTCATCTCACAGCTACATAGTTGAGGTTGTAAAAGGAGCAACAGCTTCCTAACACTACTTCAGAATCAGTTAGATTCTGAAAAAGATTTCACTAGCATGAAGCAAAATCAATTTATAAAAGGTTCAAATCATTCAAATGTGATTTTTCCTTTGACTTTCTGTATGAGCAGGAGTGTCAAGAAGGAGAAAAATTTTGCAATGTGTCTTGTTTTTTTTTTTTTTTACTGAAGTGACACTATAATATTTCTTTGGGGTGCAGCCTGATTTTTGATTATGTATATCAGCCTTTGGATTCTGACCCTTAGCAAAATTACTGAGTTTGACTACAAACACTAACATAGCCCAAGTGTTAGATAGCATTTCAAAGTATTATCAACAATAATCAAATAAGGAACAAAGTCTGAATAAGAAGTTCTCTATCCAGGTGTTCAATTTGATTCATTCTCTCCTATATCCTCCCTCTGGGGGCAAACTGTAGCTGTAGAACAGTATTTTGAATTAATTTTCTTCCTGAAAGCCCAATCATTAAAGCATTTACATGCTACTGTGTTTTATATTAGAGTAAATAATGTCAAAATGATAATTTTAGGCTTTAGAGGGAAATTTTTAAGCTTTTGTGACTGCCAGCAGCAGTTGCATTTATGGTCTTGAAACATGATCACATTTGTTTTTTGCATACGTGATCAGATCTGCATGTAAACCTGCCTCTTCAAGCACCTTTAAATCAGAATTTTTTATGCTGAAACACCAAGACAGAAACACGTATCTACGCATATGTTTATGCTGAACATGGACAAGCATTGCAGGGACCAATGAAACAGGGAAGAAGTGGCTTGGTGACGATAGGTTTTACTGACTCCTTGCTCTGTGTGGTGTGATAAGTACCCCAGGGCATGCGACAGCAGTGATTGCAAGTGCCCAAACACATAACACTTATTATTTCCTAGACAGTTTGAGCTAGCAGTCCTCCACTGGTGCTGGTGTTCGTTATCTCTTTACTTCTGCTGCTGAGCAGAAGGGAGGGAGGTTACAGACTTTTTTTTCCTAGTGTCTGAAGAAGACCTTAATACATTGCCCTTTTGAACAGATAGTGAGTTATCACAAGGTATGTTTGAAGTCCATTACTTTTCTATGCACTTCTTCTTTTCACCCCTGGTATGAGTGTATTTTAATTGTTTCACAGAACACAGACTCTCAGGTGAAATGTTACCAGATAAGGAAAAATGTTCAACAAATAGCACATTGGAACTCATTATAACTGATTTTAAACAATCCTTGCTGGTGCTTTTGAGAGTCTTGAAATAGTCTTCTTACCAGGTTTTATTTCCAATTGTCATGTATGACAAGATAGTAATAAAATCAAAAATTTGCTCCTCAAAGTTGTAATGACACTTGCAGTTTTTCACTTAGTACTGTCTCCAAAAGCAAGGAAATGTTTTACAGTTCTCAGGTTACTCACTCTATTATAATTTACAGAAGTTTGCTTAATCTCCAACTGCAAAAAAGTTCAGTGCCTTGTTTTCGCTTTTGTTTTTTTTTAAATTTAGTTTAAAAATCAAAACACCTTGAGTGCAGAAGAAATAACCTGCAGAGCATAGTTAATATAGATGATGCACAAAAAAATCTTGTGAAGCAGCCCTTATGAAGCACATGATGTAGCTCTCAGGGGGAGATCCAACTATTCTTGATTTCTCCAGTTACCTTTGTGGGATATACCATTAATCCATTTGCAAATCTAACTTTTCAGTTGTCAGGTTCCTTTCAAATGTGAGGGTAAACAGCAACAGAAAGGACAGCAAACAGTAATAAAGTGTAAGCCAGATTTACTTAGCACAGACCCCTGAAGATAAATAAATACACACTGGCCTGCCACTTCAAGATCAGAAGGAGCTATTAGCATAGTATTTCACCAAATTGAATGCAGAGTTGGCTTGTTTCCCAAAACAATCCAAACTTTTCTGATTTACCATGGAGACATACTAGAGTCAGTGCAGAACTGTGACTGCAGCTTATTTTGCCACCTTCAAGCTTTCTCCTGTAAGTGAAGGAGAGGAAGGAAAGCAGGTGGGAGGTCATAGGCTCTGAGCTAGGATCATGTTTTCCTCATTAGAAATCTGCTGTGAGCACAGAGATGGTCCATAGTAACATCAGCTCATTTGTTTGCAGTTTTTTTGGAAACTACTCATGCTGGCTGACATTAAAACATTTTTCCCAATCTGGGAAGAGAGGTAACACTGAATACACTGAATCAGGCTGGTCTTGAAACTCTTCTAGATTAGTTAGTTTATGCCATTAGAACAAGTGTTAAATAAGGTATATGTGAAGCTCCATCACCACATCATCTCTTCCTTGTTTCTGTCAAATTTATTAATAAAGTGCCTAATGGTTTCTATGTCTTCTGAACCTGCAACCACTTCACTAAAATTTTAGCTGCCTCCTCACTGGAAAAACAGATAGATTTTTATAATAAGATAAGATACCTGAACAAAGTCATTTTTAGAAAATATGGTAGGCAGTCTTAACAGCTTCACCACAGGAAACTAAGTTCTAAGACTACTCAGTAGTTTCATGGAAAAGCAAGTTGGAATTATTTCTCAGATTTGTAATGCTCTGTTGAAACAAAGAGGGTAATAACATATCACTTTTATTTCAGTAAAGATAAGGTCTTTTCAGTCTATGATTTTATTAGGCAGAAAGCAGCAAGCCTACTATGAAGTCTGTCTGTATTGGCTGGAGACAAGGGAGCTCAGTGTTACTGGCACAGAGGAAGGTGCCTCTGAGATGATAGGAGCTGCTGAGATCCTCTGCCCTACCTGTCTATTCTAATGTTGTGACACTAGAGCTGCTGGGACCAGGTTTGCAGGTGATCAGTTCAGTATTTTCCAGCTGCCATTTGCAGTAGACAAGGACAGCAAAATTGCACAGTGAAGATGCAGTGAGTTTATATGGAGTAATTTTTTTTCTGCTTATTTTATGTGCTCATAGAGATATTTGTGGGATATTTGTACCTCCCTGCCCATATAATTTCCCTTCCACATGCCAGTATATATGCATATATACTGAAATGCATTTAATTTTTCTGCAGATATGAATGCATGCTTATTTAAGTGGATTAGGATGTTGAGAATTCAGATGGCATTTGTGTTAATACCAGCAGTAGCTCTGCATTCTTAAAGGTTGCTTAAAAGTTGCTTAAAGTTTTTAACAGATTCATTTTTAAGCTGTTTTTTTTTCGCATTATTTTACAGACTCTGCATAGTTAACAAACAGAGTTTTTAAATTGAGCTGTTTCTGCACTTCCAGACCACAAGCATAGCCAGAGAGAGAAAGAGCAACTTCCACTGTCTATAGATCTCATCTCTACATACTGTCTATCTAATAGATGAGACCAAATGTGCTGACTTAGAAAGGAAGGATAATTTATAGGAAAGATAGCCATGTCTCTAATGGGGCCTGTTTTTGCAGGTAATAAAACCAGACAGCAGCATATTCACTAGATTTCCTCCACACACACACCAGAATGCAGGTGTTTAAATGGGCTTTTGCCACCCCCCACCAGCATCTTTTTGGATGCTCACTGAGGACAAGAGAGGCCACCTGCTGCATGCCACTTCTCAGCAGCTCATCCACTGAGACCCCTGAACTCTTCAGGCAAAAACCCTTTCACAATGGGCCCCGTGGGCTTGGTTGATGAGTCTGCTGCTGCAATGCCTCTACATCCCTCTCTAAAAGTGTTTCAGCACTTAAAAAATCTTTGACTTCAGACCTCATCAGAAGATAACATCTTTCCACTCTGAGTGATGAAATCACTCCAGACATAGGGTATGGGTAGTGTGCAGCACTCATAGCTGTCTTCTCACAGAATAAACACTTGGATGCAGGCAGTGCTGTGCTGGGAGACAGGTAGTTTGCAGGGGTCAAGCCCTATGGCTTGTTTTGAGGGGCCATTAAGTGGAATTATACATCTCTGAATTTTCCTAAGCACAAATACACAGAAATAAAGACTTTAAATAAAATGGACTAAACTTTTAATTTTGTTCACAGATAGTAGGCAAGGCAGAGGTGGGGGAAGGGAAAAGCAGGGATGGGAATGGAAAGGCAGGGAAGGATAGGTAGATTTATTGATTTGAGTGTTCAGTTACAAGATAAACAACATGTGGTTGGTGTCTTTTTCATAAGATCTGGTCTTTTCTATTTAATGCTCCTCTTCCACAGGGATGCACTGTGTAAGTAGAAATAAAACCACTAGGAACTATTGTGAATGAAACAACTGATTATTTTCCAAGGGGCAGGACAGATAATCCAGAAAACCTCAAGAAACTTTGTAACATGAAAATGTAGGCCAGTGCATGCAGAAAGTGAATTGTCAGCAAGTTCTGGATAAAATGGAATTCTACTGGAGTTTAGTCTGAAATGAAGTGAGAATGCCATCAAGGTTCCCCTAACACTGTCAGTAAAATACTCATTCAAGAGAACCACTTGTCAGCACAGAGATGTAATACATTATTTAGCATTCCAGGAAACACTCTAGTTTTCTGCTTATTTCAACCAGCTGAATCTTCTGTGGAACCCAATTCAACTGTCCCTGAGGCAAAGGTAAAAAGCATCAGCTGCTCTCAGTCTTTGTAGTCCATACATGCAGGACCCTTCCTTTGAGATGTTAGAGGATCCCGTGTAGAGCTCTAGCTGCGGTTTAAATATACTTACAAGCAGAACATATCAAACCTGACCTCTTACAAAAATGAAAACCCATTGAAGTTTGAGATAAAGTCTGAGAAATATTCTTCTTCATCTGGAATGAAATGAGCTTGGCAGCATGTATAGCTCTGACTAGTAATCTACATGTAAATCAACAGCAGCCCCATGATGTGAAAATCCTTCTGTGTGTCAGTAACACTGTATTATATGAAGAGGACGGTCTTAAGCCAAAAGATGTGGGAGAAAATGTATATTGATAAAATTATGTATCTGTTTTTTGGCAGTACAAGTGCTCACAGGAAAATGGGAGTCTGACTCCAAGAGAATGTGGCTCAGAGATCTACAGCAAGCACATTTCATTAGGGTTGCTCTCCCCCACCCTCTGTCTTCTCAAGTAATGATTTTAAACAGAATATTGTGATTTAAAATAAATATTCTCACCTCCCACAAGAATATACTCTTCTGTTTTCTTGTGTAAAGGTTGTAGCTATTGAAGAATTTGTTCTTTTTTGCAGCACATGCTCCACAATTTGTTGCTCTAATTTTGTCTCATTATCAAAACATAGCCAGTTTTGGGCTTTTGGGGGGGAATTTGTGTGAATTTCTTTTACATTTTAAAAGATGACGAGTTTCTCTCTTAAGTTTGTGAGCTTGACTGAATAGTACACTATGTTAGTTTCTTCCAATGCATGTACTGTGTTATCAAAAAAAGTAAAATTTACCTGTTGATAGAAAAAAATAATTTTTCATTTTTCAGTAGGGAGTTTTTTTATGAAGTTATTTTTTTCTTTACATTGCAGCTCTGCAGTTAACAATCCTTTTACTGTGGAATAGCATTGACACATTCTTGTTCCTCTCTACAGGAGATGTTCACAACTGTCTGCTTCAGGCATATAAATTAGGCATCTTTAGTTTCCCTGAATTGCCTTCCTGCTTGTGTTGACCTCATTTCACAGACTACAAAAAGGAGCTTTGGCTTTTACCTTTGGTCCTCTGACTGGAGACTGCATTAGTTGTCTCAGGCAAATGTTTTGAATGTCCATTCCTCCCAAGTGAATTAATTAGCATCCTTGCTATGAAATGGTGTCCATCTTCAGTGGGGCTACACACTGGTCAGACAGTGACCTGTTAGCCACCCATCTCTTGGGGCTCTTCATACAATTCCTACACCACACGTCACAGTCATTGCTTCCAGAGCTTTATGGCACCAGATTTTTCCTCTGCTGTGTTTGGGCTCCATGCATGATAGGAAAGAGCAGAACAGGAGAGGGCTTTGTGGTACAGAACTCTGCACCTTGTGCATAAACTTGTTAGATGAAACCTGTCTCTTACCTCGTAAAGAATCAGCAATGGTGCTACCCACACTTAAAAGCATTTCATAAACAAGTCAAGTTTGCCTATGCAAATATTTTTAAAGTCTGAGGTTCATTTTTTTTCCTTCTTTCTCCTTTCTTCTTGAAGCAGAAAATGTTTGTTCAGGTCTGCCTTTATTCTTAAATGGGTGAAAATTGTGTGGGAAGGGATCACTCTGAACTCAGAGTGTTTTGGGGAAGCACAATAAGATTCCTTCCTTTATAAAATATGACCGACTGCTTCAGCTTGTGGTCAAACCACTTGTTCTATTTTATCTAATCTCTAAGAACCATTAAGCCTGATTTTTTTTTCCCCTGATAGGGCCTACACTGGGCCAGCTCAAGAAGAAATATCTGTATTTATACATACATTGAGCTAGACTGAAACAAATCAAATTCTTCTAATCTTTTCTCACAGAAAAGGATGATCATTCCCCTACTTATTCTAAGATGGGAAAAAAGCAAGTTCTTTATATGTGAGATTTTTTTTTTGACCTCCAATAAAAGTTCCAAGATAACAATTATTTCGTAGTATATCTGAAAGTGTATTATACATTCAATTTAATGATTAAAATGGTCTAAAACTCAGTTTCTGTTTAAACCAAGGAATCTCCTATACCTCACACTAAGTCAAAGGTCACTTTCCAGAAGTCACTGGAATTAACTTTCTGTGAAACATGAGTAAACAAGATCAGATTGCAACTCAGTTTCTAAGTTACTGATAAACTTCTGTGATTTTTATTTTCATAATATGAGAATTACAAATATTGCATTTGCATGCCTGAGCACTTCCACCATACAACTCATGTATGAAAAACATTCCCTCTCACAGTTGCATAAACAATACATATCTGCATATGAGTAATTCTAAAGGTCTGACTTATTATGGTTGTGACTGAGAGGTGACCTAGTCCCTTGGAAAAATATATTAAAGGCATCCATTATAAATGTTTGATGATGGGAATTAAACAGAATATGTTAGTTCAAATCCTTGAGGTAATTAGTAGAGAATTCTGAGATACTTGATGTTTATAAAAATCTTAAATATAAATCTTGGCTTATTGTGAAGCATGTTTTTATGTTAAGTCTTTCAGTTCATTAAGCACTGAATTGCCTGGTGATATTAGGTATTGTAAGAGAAATTTCAAGAGGGAAGTACTTCAAAGTGAAATTATGCTAAAACTAAAATATCTGTTCCCTTATTATGCAGTTGTCACTGGGAGAAAATAACTGAAAGGTAGATTTTCCTTCATAATTTTACATTTAAGACCTTGAGATCACCTACTGCAGCTTGAGATGGCCAGTGACAGATGTAAGTACTTTACAAGTGAGTTAATTTTAGAATATTTCAGGGAAAATACTTTTTCTAATGCAGTACTGTATTTCTAAAGGCAAATCAGAGTCTTACCTTTCTGTATTCTATATACATGTAGAAATATACAGAGAGAAAGGTAGAGAGGGATATAATATATATAAACATGTAGACATAATTACATATATATTCCTGGTGACACATATTTAAATACACAGATGCACATATATTTGTACACAGATATATATTTAGAGAGACAAAAAGGGAGGCAAGAAAGATTCTGATTGTTCAAAGTCAATACAAAGATTTTACTGGAATTTATTTCTTTTCATTAGAAGTTGGCTACATTAAATATTTTTTTTAAAGTTGGGAGAGGGGATTAGAGGAACCCCCCCTCACCCCCCAGACCTCTAATTATCTCTATTGTCTTTGTTCAGCAGAGGCAGCGTGTTCTTCAGGATTCAAGCTGGGTGTAATGCAGATCTGTTGACATCTTCAGCTATCCTTAGGGTTGCAAACTGAATTCCTACGTGCCTTTGCAGAAGAATCCAGTAGAGAATGTTATCACCATCACCAGAGAAATGGTGCTGTCAACAACTGCCCGTGCGATCAGACACTTATCTTTTGATGTTCAGTTACCTTCTGCTTGTTAACCTTGTCAAGGAGGGGCACAGAGGGGAGCACCAACCAAATGAAACCTGCGGTAATTACTGTAATTCGGAAAGAAATATATTCACTGGAGGCAGGCAGTTCCACCCTCACAATCAACCTTTCTGCAACTCAAGGAAAACACAAACATGGCCTGGCTCAGACAAATTAGGCATGAACAAATGTTGCACATTAAATGAGTTAAAGGACCTTGCTGAAAATTACAAGGGCTGCTTAGGGAAGCAATGAATCCCATTAAGGCAGAAACAGGCTTAAAAGCAAGTGGGCTTTGCAGAGAGACTTACATATGTATTTACTGTACTTGGTTATCTTACCCAAGGCAATTCTGGCCACAATACTGCAGATATATCCAGATGATAATAGTATAGTCTTCTTTGGGAGGCATTCAGGGGGAGAAAAAGTGCTCATCGGCTGAATCCTGCAGAGCTACTGCTTCAAATACCAATACCTGGCTTGTCTGTAGCACTTTCATCAATCTAATTTCAAGTGCCTTACACAAGGATTTAGGAAGATCTTAAGCAGTTAGATGATTTAGAAAGCAAAGAAACATTAGAAGTTAACTTAAAAAAAAATCTTCGCAACACAAACACACAGTCTTAAACGTAAAACTACATTCTCTTTTTTGCTGGCATCCACCAAAGTGCATTCCTATTGCAATAGCTGAAGGAATCGTCAATACATTACTAGTTCTCCTTTTGCTCATCAGTACAGCTAAATGATTCTTTCTGCAAGAAACACTGTTTTAATATGCATTAGCCTTTCCTCCTAATTATGGGAGAACTAGTGGAAATTATTTTGCTTTAAACTGTAATGACAATGGGTTTGCTCCATTTCTCTTTTTTTCCTTAGCTTTTGTACCAAAGGAATTCATGAAGAACAACGTTATGATAGGTTTGGGATTGTTTTCCTCTTTATCCTTGGTCCACACTGAAAGAAACACTAAAAGCAGGTTTGCTTTAAAATCTGTGCAGCTTTCAGTATTGTTTGAAGGTGGAGTCAGCAGGCGACAGGGCAGAATGTCATATGAATGTGCAAAATATGCATATTTGTAAATATGTTGTGAATACAAAGGTTAAAGAGAGGACAAGCTGAGCTAAGTCACAGAAGCATTATGAGAGGATAGTGGAAATACGGATCATAAGGTGCCATGTTCAGCATAAATCATGCAGCATGTAATACATAATAAGGGTTATTCATCAGGAGCTTTGCAGCAGCCTGTAACATCTCTGCAATCAAGACAACAATAAACTCTACAAAGCGGGAGCAATTTCCATCAGGGTGAGAGTGTCCCCTCCCTCATCTTTATTTTTAAATGCATGATGATCACATGCTAATTGTGTAGACCTGTTACTGTGAATGACAAATAACCACTTCCAAAAGGACATTATGGCTAACAGCTCTTTAGGGGTCAATTTTGTTCCCCATCATTAAAATCCCCATTCTGTACAGAATTAGGAAGTATAGTCTTGTCACAGGGGCTTGTTGTCCAAAGAATAAATAGGGCATGTTGGATTAGGGGTGAGCAAGTGCTGTTGTGAAAGCGACCTGCCCTGCACAGACTGAAAACTCACGAGGGAAGCTGCTGCTTGGAGGTGTGGAAGGATTTGGGAAAGGAGCAGGAGGGGTTTCAGAGTGACCAGCCCACACACTGCAAGGGCAGTTTTAAGGATTATTCTGCCCGTGAATTTACTCCAGGCTCGAGGCTATGTCTACACTGTGCTTTGCTCTGTGCAGAGCTTGCTCTGCTGGTGCTCTGGGGTGGCAGAAAGCTGTGTGCTGGTGTTACCTTAGTGCTGGGCTCCCTGAGGCAGGCTCAGTGCCCCTGCTAGCCATGCCAGCCAGCCAGCAGCTCGAGCAGGATGAGATTGCACCTGCTCTGTGTGTGAGGAGACCGCCTGCATCTGCTGAGAAATGAAACACACGTGGCTTTAACCCAGCTTAGGTGGAGACACCCTCTGAGCAGTGCCTGGCACATCAGAGAGGTTTTGGAACTTCTCAGCAGTACACAGATCCAGTCACTGGTGGACTATGACTTTGCCAGGCTCCCAGCTTCTGAGGGATATCTGAGTAACAAAAGAAAGGAATAAAACTACCGGAGAAAAGAAATAAAAAAGCAGGAAAGTGCAGTTAAATGTCCCCTCAGATGTGAGACTTCAGGCCAGCAGAAAACAGTTCAAGCAAGCCTCAGACAACTGAGGGTCGCGTTTTAGGGAATGCTAAAGCATTTTAGGGGATAGAGTTTCTTGTCAAATTTCCTTTAAAATCAAGGACCTGACTATGGGAGACAGAAATATGAATATATTCCCCAACACATATTTTAAAAGTAAGGTTACTGAAAAATGGTGGAAACAGAATATATTCTGTGTCCAAAACAAGGCTGAATAATTAGTCTCACAATTTATGTGGCTAATGAAGATGCAGCTTATGACTGAAATCTGTTATAAAGTGTCATTATTTTTTTCATTTACCAGAGGCATAGAGATTAGAATTTTATAGGAGGCTAATGGCCCCCAAGTCCAGACTGTAGCTTGCAAAGGCTGAAAAATTGCCACTTTGAAAGGGGAAGAGGATGCAAATACAGCATCAAAAGGAGTCCTCAGCAGGTGGGTGCAGAGTGCTGAGAACACAATGCAGCATATTGTGGGAGCCAAAACAGCCTCAGCACAGAGAGGCTAAAGCAGCAGCAGATACAAGGTCGTGCAGCTGTGATGCTAAGCGTGGCTTTCGTGTTTGTGGGAGGAGACCTTTGAACACAGATTTAAGTTACTGAGAAGCCCTAAACTGAGTAGTCTGATTTAGGCACCTGCTCTGTGCTAGATGGAGAGAATTCCTTACATAGCTAATGGCAAGAGAGCAACACCTTCTAGAGCAATTCATCCCCTCCTATGGCGCCTGATGAATTATGAATTTATGTTTGTTCTACTTTGTCCTATGCTAGCCTTTGTCACAAAATACATCCAAAAATGTACCACTTGCAACCTGAATATCAAGCAGAAATCTGTTGGCTTTTTTTACAGCAGTCTAGGTCCAGATTTTCAGAGTCAAGGAAATTGAATGAGAACATAAATTTACATACTTTAAAAGCATACAAAAAGTACTATATAAATAATTTAAATGGTTAATTTCCTAATATCATTCATTTAAATTAATGCAATAGCAGTATTATTTTCATGAGACAACATGCTGGGATCCTCAGCAGAGGAAGAACTTTGACTTGTTTGAGCAAGACTAGAGGAGGACACAAGATGATGAGAGGCATTGTGTTCCTTCAATTAGAAATTTGGATTGTTCAGCCTGGAAAAGAAAAGGTTTTGAGGTGATCTAATTGTGGCCTTCCAGTACCTGAAGGAAGTCTGCAAGAAAAATGGAGAGGCTTTTTACAGGGTCATGCAGTGACAGGACGAGGGGGATAGAATAAAACTGAAGGAGCATAGGTTTAGGTTGGATATTAGGAAGAAATTCTTTAGCATGAGGTTGGTGAGCCAATGGAACAGGTTTCCCAGAACAGTTGTGGTGCCCCGTTGGTGGGAGTATCCAAAGGGCTCTGAACAGCCGTGTTAAACAACCTAGTTAAAGGTGTCTCTGTCCATGGAACTAGATGATTTTAAGGTCCTTTTCAACTCAGACCATTCCACAATTATGAGTCAATGACTACTATGTTATATAGCTCTGAAGAATAGCTTTAAATTATAACAAATTATAACAAACTAAGTAGCTACTGATCCACTGTTCAGCTGCCTTTACCAGAGTAATTTATGTGTATAACAGAATCCTTCAATGGTTAAATTTTATGAGAATTTTTTTATCTCAAGCCTTTTAAAACAGAAAAATGGGATTCAATCCCACGTATTTTTCTGAAGTTTTAAATTGCTGCAGCACAGGTCTAGTGACAACATTGGAATTCTTACGTGGCAGTGGATTTGTTTCACCATTTAAAATGAAAAGTAGACTTGTCTAATGAAGAAAAACATGCAGTCAAATGTAGACCTTGTCAATCACATAGATTAACAAGGGTGGGAACAGTGCCTTCAAAATTCTGTAAGTAATCAAAAAGATGAGATTCTTTTGAACATTTTAGTGCTCAGGAAAAGCTGTTTTTCTGACAAGAAAAAATATTTCTTTCAAGATTCTTTCACCTCAGAACAGGAGCCAGTACATCTTTTATTCATATTACCTGTGCAGCTTGTCGTTCTTGTATCTTTATTTTAGGAGCATTTTTTCCACCATTGAAATAACCAAAAGTGCTAGCTAGTGTTTTTCAGCTGACATCAGGTCAATTAAATGTGGACAATAGGAGTTGAATTTTTATGTAATAATAAGTAGTAGACCTGACATGTTAGGGTCACTGATTACTGTACCAATTTCCCTTACACTTTCCCTGCTACTGCAGAATTCTTCATGCACTTACCTGCACAAAGTCTTTACAAAGCTGGTGAGTACAAGGTTGTTACCACTTCTAACTTGCTTTAGCTCTAAAATATCTCTCTTGGCATTCAACTAGGCTTCAGCACTGCCAGGCATCAGTGATTCTCCCCTTAATATACACTCATCTTCAGAGTTTCCTCAGTGACAAAACAGGCATGCACATTTACCATCCATAATTTCAGTTCTCAATGTGAAAGCTGCTGGCTACTTGAGATGCTACTTTTTTTCTAGCTCCTGACACCCTGATACCACTGGAAAGGTGTAAATATTGAACAGTAATAATAGGCCACAACTAGAGGAGACTTTCCCAGATAACTTGGGAATGTGGAGCGCACACTGATAAGAAAGGATGAGTGTCTGTTGACCTGATGTAGCACAATACTCAATTCAATAGCTCTCAAGCAGAAGTAATGTAATCCATTAAAAGCAAATAAACAAAAAACCCAAAAGCAGAAATTAATTTGTCTTGTCAAAGATTTCCATGACAGAAAGAAAAATGAAAAGCGGATGGTGGAACGGGAAGTCACTAGATTGTTGGATTAAAATAGATATTTTTGAGAGTGGAAAAAAGGAACATTGCCATATTGAAGTAGCTGAAATTGCTGAGGTATGAAACTGAAGAAATCCATATTTATGTAAATAAGGAGGCATCCAGAAATTTACTTAAAAACCGGTATTTTTTGTATTTTCCCCGAGACAGAATTCTTCATGCACAAGGACAACAAAGTATCCCTATAAAAGAGCAACAAGCTGGTAGCATATGTGATTCCTTATCTTTTCTGAAATGTTAGATTCCAGGATGAAAGCAAACAGATCTCCCATCAGAAGATTTTCTTTTAATTAAAAATTGGATTAGAAAGCAAATCAAACTACAACCTCTAGCTATCTGTACTAATAATGAGGGAAACTTTCCTTGGGCAGGAAAGTTTAAAGCTGTGATAATGACAAAGGAAAGAATATATGCAACCCTGCAATTCCCCCTCAACCTTGTTTTGAGAATTTCTGTGAGACCATATGCTTTTAAGTCAAACAGGCAGCTATTTCCTGTAAGGTTTTAGGATCTCACAGGTGCTTTCAAGAAGGAAGAAAACAGTTATCTCTGCAAAAAGCAAAGTGTTGTAAGTGACCTTATAAACCATTGAGTTTCTTTGTTGCCAAAGAAATCAATAATGTAACAGTGTGTTTGGATATCAGAGAAGCAGCATTCGTTTCTGTGATTTCTCAATTCTGTAACACGAGTTGCTTAGACTAAATTCCCTTGCATGAAGAAATTTAATTGGCTCAAAACATCTATTTTTTTTTCCATGATAATTCCTTGAATGTTTTTGAATTTCACACAACACAGAACTCTAATATATAATTACATTGTAAAAATAAACATAATTAGCAGCTTGATCATCTGCCCTTCCGTCATCAATGACATAACTACAGAACTAACGTTTGAAAAAGGCATTTTTGAATCTGATCAAGAGCCTCTGACTGATGAGGAAGGTTTAATAAATATCTGGGAAAAATTATATTAGTTTAATTATATTTTTATTCTAATTTAGTACTGGATGACTTAATTGTCTAAATTACTGGTGCACTTATGTCTGAAAGATTTTCAAAGACATTTATACTTTTGTGTGACTTAAGTCCTTTTAAAATCCTCATGCCTTAAATAATGACATCTGTTTGGTAACACAAATGCAATATTGGAAATTTTTTGTTCCACTAATGTAAACATCTACAGAAGTCAAATTGTTGCTGCTTGAGGGATATCTAGGAGATTGGTGTGTAATCTTTACAATTATGAAGCTGTTACTTGCAATTGCAAAGTAGATTTAAAACAAAAATTCACATAAGGATTTTTTTTCTTTCATTATTTCCTTTCTTTTTTATTTTAAATGTCCCCTAATTCCAAAAGGGAATTCACAGTGTGCTTTTTCATGGCAGTAGTTTACAGTATCATCAGTTTCCACATGCAGCTAGGTCTTATCCAAACAATTACCAAAATCATTAATATGCAGAACAAACAGTGGAAGATACAGTATGAACCTCTGCAGAAATTCTTTGGGAATGAGTAAATACTCAGAGTAAATGTTGGCTGGTTTGATAATTTGGTAACTAACTTAAATGATATGAAAATACATCCAGTACCTCTGGATTAGGATCACCAAAATAAATCAGAAAAGGACTTCCTAGAGATTTCTGTTGATAATGGCATTTGACCTCTAGTGTAAACCCTAATCAGCAATTGAAAGGTTAACTATTGCTTTGTCATCCTCCTGAGGTATTTATTCATGCATTTTTCAAAGTAATTTATGATTCATATGAAGGACACTTGTTGTCCTTGTCTGGTTAAGATTCGTGTCAATAAACTTCCAGTTGCTTCATGACCTTGTTCACTGCTGATCCCATGCCACATCAACATTTTGGCAGAAGATCAATGTCAAGTATGTTTTCACCTCACAAACCCAGCTTTACTCACTTTATTCAGTCTCTGATCTGCTGCCTGCAGATGTTTTGATGTTTGTCTTGATGTTAATAATCATCTCTACAGGGTCTTCTTTTTTCCCTCCAGCTGATGCATCTTAAAGTATGCTATGCAACTTGTGCATTGGCAAGACCTTTTCACATACAAAAGTTTATTGTGGAGTGTTGATTTTGCTTCTGATATACTCAAAATTTGACAGAAAGAAAATAGACAAATAAAATATGTTAACTAATCAGGTTAATATTTATTTAGCCCTGATTAAAAAAAGTGAAATAAATATTGCTCCGTTTGCCTTTTTGAATAATAGCTCCTGGAGCATTTTAGATGAATAGCTGTAAGTAGAGATGGTGAAAGTCCATTTTAGAGACATACACAAAAAATTACAGCATCCTGCAAAGTCTAACAGCTGCATTCCAAGCCCAAGATTGCAGACATGTCTGCCAGTTAGTCTGAAAGTTATGTATTCCATTAATCTTCAAATCTGTTGGCACTGATAGGTGGAAGACAAAATGAGCACTTGCCAGAAGTTTAAAATGTTAGGTTACATCTTAATTTACTACATATATATAATCCCATGATCAAGTATAAAGGTGTTTAAACTGTGTTTTCTCCACTCTCCACTCTTAAGAGAACCTTTGGTCTTCACAGGTTTGGTGTTTAGCAAAGATATGTCAGTCCTAGCCTGCAGGATATAAAAGGAAATTGCATCTTTCTTGTGCTAGTTCAGATCCTGTTTGGTATTAATATTTGCTGGCAAGGATTAATTGCTAACAACTCTTTCATCCTTTGAAAATGAAGGTGAGTATTAGACATTCAGCTCCATTTGGTGGCTAAAGGGGTACTTTTAGACGATAGGATAATAGGAATCTCATCCTGAAGTGTGTTAGAGAAGTAGTATAAGGAAAACAGACTGGCAGATCCTGTTGGAAGGAGCAAAAAAATGTGTCTATTGAGATGCCTATCACAAATGAGAAGTGTAGGGAGATTTCCTTTTCTGTAAAACTTCAAAACGTTATTATTACTCTCCCAATATGTATAAAAATATTTCTGGTCATTGCCACCCATAAACATGGTGAGGGATGGAGTGGAAGCAGAGGGACTGAAAGAGTGGTTTAAAATGAGGAGTCAGTGAAACGACAAACATTTCTAGAAAAGGCACCCTTCCCCTTCCCCATCCCCTTCCCCTTTTTCTTTTTCTCTTTTTCTTTTTCTCTTTTTCTTTTTCTTTTTCTTTTTCTTTTTCTTTTTCTCTTTTTCTTTTTCTTTTTTTCTTTTTCTT
>JAOTQP010001286.1:96793356-96808268 GCA_026413545.1 Cichladusa arquata | reverse complement strand
AAATAAACATCTCTATGAAACCCCTGCAAAGGCCTCCGCTCATCATTCACCCCAATCAACATTACAAAAACAACAGGTAAGACTAAGTGACATTCTCTGTTGCATTACTGCTTGTAAAAACTGTAATTTCTAAGGTGTCTTGTTTGAACAGGTGAAAATCCCAATTTTTCTAACAGTAATATTATCTAGCCTCAGTAACACCTGAATCTCTCAACTTTTGCCATTCAGTGGCACATACTTCCTTCACTTGACTCATGTATTTCAAGATTGGTAGATGAGGCAGCTTAATCCAATTCCTCTCCACTTTCATACTTCAGTCAGTTAGTAATGTAGTGATTTATTTTTTCCCACGTGGAATCAGATTGGCAACATTGTAGTAGCAAGTAGTTTGATCCAACCATCTTCTGATGGTCCATATCCTCTATAGAAGCATAGAATCATACAATATCCTGAGTTGGAAGGGACTCACTAAGATCAACAAGGTCAAATTCCTGGTCCTGCACAGGACACCCCGAGTCACACCTTGTGCCTGAGAACATTGTACAAACACTTGAACTCTGTCAGGCTTGGTGCTTCTCTGGACAGCCTGTTCCAGTGCCCAATCACGCTCAGGGTGAAGAACCTTTTCCTGATATCCAACCTAAACCTCCCCTGGCACAGTTTCAGGCCATTCCCTCAGGTCCGGTCGCTGGTCAACACAGAGAAGAAATCAACATCTGCTCCTCCTCTTCCCCTCACAAGGAAGTTGTAACTGCAATGAGGTTTGTCCTCAGTCTCCTCCAGGCTAAACAGAACAAGCAACCTCAGCCTCTTCTCATGTGGCTTCCCCTCAAAGCCCTCCACCATATCCATAGCTCTTTGGATGCTCTCTAATAGTTTTATACCTTTTTTTACACTGTGGCACCCAAACCTGCCCCCAGCACTGCAGGTGAGGCTGCCCCAGCTCAGAGCAGAGCAGGACAATCCCCTCCCTTGCCTGGCTGTGATGCTGTGCCTGATGCCCCCCAGGACGGGGATGTCCCTCCTGGCTGCCAGGGCACTGCTGGCTCTGTTCAACTTGCCATCAACCAGGACCCCCAGGTCCCTTTCTGTGGCACTGCTCTCCAGCATCTCACTCCCCAGTCTGTCTGTACATCCAGGGTTGCCCCATCCCAGGTGCAGAGTTTGGCACTCAGCTTTGTTAAACTTCACATTGCTGGTGATTGCCCAGGCTCTGAGTTATTGAGGTCTCTCTGCAGGATGTCCTTGACTTCAAGGAGTGAATATCTCCAGTTTGGCATTGTCAGAGCACTGAAAGGTGAGTCATTACCCTCCAGTTATGTGTCTTATATGAACTAGAAGAGCAGCTGCTGCTGTGGCATGAACCCAGCTTTGAACCTGTTAAGTTACACCTAAATTAATATTGCAACTAAATGGCTACCAATATGAGACACAAACCCCTTTAATGAAATGGTGATGAAATTATTACTTTTAGGTACTTGTGAGATTTTGTCCTATCCTCTATGGTTCATTTTTATAGGGTAAAAAACCCTCCCTCCCCCACAGTTTCTCAAAGAGTTTTGGGAGAAGATAAATTTAGGCCAGAAATCTTTTTTTTTTTTTTTTTTTCCCCACATGTTAGGATAAATGAGTTCAACAGACTCAAGTAAGATATGGCATAAAAAATGATGGCATAACAGTATCATGTAGAATAAATATCTGACAGGGAAAGATACAGACTATTTGTATAATATCTGTTTCCAGTTTCAATATTTACAAGGAAGACTGCTTTTCCTACTAACTCTTTCCACTAAGGAAGCTATGGAAAGCTTATTTTCACCTCATTTGAGCAGAAAGTAAATCACTGAAGATCAGTTGCTGCAGTTTGATATTCACTTTTTAATGTTAGAAACATAACTTGCAAGGAAAATTGCAACCTACTGGCACTCACAAAATGACAGTGAGCCCAGAAAGAACTTGGGGTCTAATCTTGGATTTCTGTCATAGCTCCTACTAATACTGATGTTGCAAGGTAGAGAACCTGGATGAAACTTTCATTGGACAAAGCTGATATTTACAGGCATCACTTATATGTAAACTGGGGGAGCTGTATTTATTTTCTTGCAATGCTTGTGTGTGTGACCAAATTTTGATAGCAATGCACTTTTTGGATGTTTCTGATTTAAATTTAAAAATACAAATATGTGATAAACATGTTAATAAAAATATCTTTGTTTTAAAACATGGTTATGATTCAAAAAGAAGACCTTTTGTAAAGATAGTTTAACTGTTTTCACCACAGTACAAATATAAAAACTAGAAATGTCTTACAGTTATTTTACAGTAAGTTTGGCCAAAGCAATTTTTGAGAAGACCAGTGAAAATCACATTATTGCAGATTCTCTGAAAAATGAAACCACTGGATCTGCTTCATATTTTTTATACTTTCCACACAAAAGAAAATATACAGTGATTTTTTCCACTCTTCTCAAGCGAAAAATAGTCACTGCTGTGAAAATGCCAACTGTTCTCTGCAAAAATAATGACTTTTCACATGGAGAGGAAAAGTGAAAATAAGTGATTCTTCCAGCAGGGCACTGGAAATGTTAAGTTATATACAATTTTGTCCAGAAGTGAATGTACTTAAAAAAGGGAATTCATTGAAATATTATGCATTACACAGATTTACATGTTCTTCTGAATAAAACCCAAGAAATTGCTGTTATTAGCCTTATTTCTAAGTTTAAGGTGTAGTCATTAAAGGTAATGGCTGAAACACAGTAATGAGGAGATCTGCAGTTCCTGCACGCTTGATGAAAATTATTTGCTGGCTTTAGTTTTTCTTGCAGTTATTTATTTGATTTTCTCCTCCAGCTCCATCTTTGAAATACCAGTATAGGCTATCTCAGGAAGACAGAGAAGTCATTTGTTGACTGCTTTTCCTTCTAGCTACTTCAGCAAGATTGGGGCTCTTCATTAAACACACATTAGGAAAATGAAGGATAAACTGCTGAGGTACTTTCCAAGAAGGTTTTCTTGTAGTTGCCACAGAGATGCTGCACAAACATAAATAGTATTTTTATTGAGAGGGTGGATGGTCTATATGACTGCAGACAGCAAAAGAAGTTCATTGTATTAGAGGTTAATTTTGACATGGTCATTTGTAATGGAACTCTTTGTACAGAAGGCATTAAAACAAGTTGGAGACATGGCAAAAAATACCATCTATTTTGCAAATCAAAGGCAATAATTAAATAAGATTTGGAAACTATCTTTAAAAAGCTTCAAAAAGCGAGTAATCTTGCAAAGAAATGACTGTAGGAAATTATCTCCAATTCAAATAGTTTAGTCCTGCATTACAAATACATGCTTTACATCAGAAGTTCTCAGCCCATGGTTTATGCAGAATCACATTGTTTTGTCCAGCCTAATCACCTTTGAAAATGAAAAGGAAAAAAGTAAAACAAACAACAACTAAAACACCTATCCTCCCCACCCCAAATTTGCTCTCTTGTTACTGTGCAAAAGCAATAGGACATAAGAAGAAACAGATTCCAGAATGCCAGGCTAGTGTAGAAATAATGGTATCATCAGCTTTAATTTTTCAAAGATATCTCAATTTCCCCATGCTCTTTTATTAATTAATTATTTTTCCCTTAGACAACATTGTGTTATGTTTAGCTGTCTCTTGCTAGCAGAAAACTGTTAAAAGCACCAGATGTATCAAAACCAGATAACACCAGAAATAATGCTGTCTTCTCTGTCTTCTTGCTTTCATTTTTTAACCAGTGATTAGAGTGGTGCCTTGATTAAATCTTATCTAGTAATGCTCTATATTCCTTTTTAACTCTCTGTACTTGCACTCAGAGCTGTTTCCTTGCTGTCTTTACTCTGACATTTTTCAGAAACCACAGAGGTTGGAACTATTTGAGGCCAGGACTTGCCACTAAGTCTTCCCTCTCCAAGCCCACATTCTCATTGATTAGTATATGTAAAATGAATTTATGCCTACTGTAGCAAAACCTGCTAAGTGATCTGGATAAGACCTTTTAAAGGAGCAGGCCAGGGTCTTTTCTACCTCACATTTCTAGAATAAATATAAATTTAAAATCTCAATGGTCAAGTAGAATTAATTAAAATTGAAAAAAATATTTTTTTGTAATTAATGAAATTATTTGGGATATTTGTTAGAACAAGACCACAACCCTTCCAGCCTCTTTATCTCCTATAAAACTATCACAAATTGCTGTCATTTTTTATTAGCTTTTTTTCCTAACATTGCAATATAAAAATATTCACCTTATAACACCCTAGTAAAATGTGTTCTTGATCTAAAAAAATTTTTTTTTTTTTTTTTTTTTTTTTTTTTTTGCTATGTGACTAGAGAATCTTATTTCTGATTTTACTTCCTGATATTCTTTGAGGAACAAAATCTTTCTGGAAAAAGAAAAAAACATAGACATAGTCCTTCAATTAATTAAGATGGTGTAAATAATGACTTAGTTATTCATTCATGCTGCAAACAGTAGAAAATACTTCCTTTCAACTGATCACCAAAGGGTGTTTTAATTTCTCTGTTATAATTTTCCTGTGTTTTGTAGATTGTAGAGTTAACCCATTCTTTTCTCCTGGGGAAATAAAATTTTAAAACCAAAAAAACAAGAGGAAAACCCAACAGAAAAGCAAAACAAAACAAACACCCCAAACAAAACAAAGCAAAAACAAATAAACAAAAACAAAAAACCAACCAACCAAACAAACAAAAAACACAGGAAAATCTGCTTCATTAGGAATAGTCATATTGCTTCCTAAACTAGGAACCTATAAAGTGTCCTTCACAGCACAATTGCGTGTCCCCTGGAATACTTCTGTGCAATGCAGAATAACTAAAGCAGAGACTGCCCCTGTGGAACCCTGGCCTGTGGCACCTGTTTCTGGCATGTAATTAGGAAGAGGAAGGAAGGCATTCAAAATATCTCTGGGGAACACTTGTCAGCTGACCTGGTCGGTGCAGCAGCCTTGTTCTATCTAAACCATCTCCTCTTTTGTTCTTTTGGCCTTTCTACATCAAAACACAAGATCCACTGGGCTACAATGCTAAATAGAAATATTTTGCAGGGTGAGTTTTGGAGTGAATGAATCCCTAAGTTCTTCCTCCCTCTTGCTCGAAAATAGTATTTATAGGAAAACAGTTGTTCTTTAGTAAATGTGGAACTACTTATCTTAGATAAATAATATTTGAATGACAGACTGAGCATCAAGAAAACAGGTAAACAAGAGTTAGAAATGAGCTCAAAGAGTAAATTTGTTCTAACATGGAACAAGTTGAACCTTGGAAGTCTAGACAGTCACTAAAAGTTGACAGTATCATACTCTTCCTTTGACAGTAATAGCTGCAAAAAAAATACCATGGTATTATGCCATATAATAATGCAATGTATTCTCTCAAAATTAAAATACATAATTAAAGAACATGCACAGCATATGGATGACCACATATGGCATAGAGTGTTTAAAAATGTTTGATAGAATTTACATGTTCATGTTAGTGCCAGTTAATATGTGCTGTTATTCAACATTAAAAAAATCTTATTCAAAGAGGACTTCAAATTGTGCAATCTCATGGCTGAGGTAAAAAAAAAAATAAAAAAAGAAATGTCAGTGTGTCTTGCTATAATTAGAGAAAGAATTGTCCTGACTCTTACTGGACTCTGTGTGTGCTTGAATAACAACAGGTCTGCACATCCCAGAGATAGCTTTTGTATCTCTTGGACTATTTCAGCTAAAGTGGCAACTTTAAAAAATAAAATTTTTTACTAGCTGAAGACAAGAGTCACTGCCTCGTACTGATAGCAGGCAGCTAAAAATGTGGAATGTATACCATATTGTGTTCTACAATTGAAAAAATCAGAATGGATCTCTTAACTGGCAGAATTCTAAAACTTCAATACAAATAGAAATATGACAATTGGTCAAATATTTTTGCAATTAAGAAACGTTTTCATTAGTAAATCCTTCATCTTCAATGATAGTTTGACAAAAGACATCTTTAATTTAAAATATTATATGTGTACATAATGGCAAGTCTGTGTGATTGGATAATATTCACTGAAGGGAGAATAGAAAGAAGCTGATAGTTTTATTATGCTTACTAGAAAATCATCTGAGTAGAAAATTATCTTATGTAACTATCTTTTAAATTAATGTAAATGGCAATTATAGGATTATTTTTGTTTTTCTTAAGTTTATTTTGAAATATTCTATTCAATCTTTTTATACATAAAGTGTTCCCTACTTTTTAGATGGAAAAGTATTAATGTAACAGAGACCATTTCTTTTTTAAGTCTTTTGTTATAGATGGCTATTTTTTACCCTGCACATAAATGAAATCCTAGGTCATGAAGGTAGTTAAGTTGCTGGAGTTTCCAACATATGAGGTGGGGCTGAGAGAGCTGGAATTGTGCAGCCTGGTGAAAAGAGGGCTCAGGAGAGGAATCATCTCATCAGTGCGTTTAAATTCTTGTTGTGAGGGAGTGAAGAACACATTTCAATAGCGACCAGTGGCAGGACAAGAGACAGTAAACACAAACATTACATGAAATTCCTGTTGAACCCTTTCCTGTGAGAGCTGTCAAACACTGGAGCACGTTGCCCAGAAAGGCTGCTGAGTCTCCCTCCTTGTGGTGTTCAAAACCAAACTGAACACACTGCTGAGCAACCTGCCCTAGTTAACCCTTCTGAGCAGGAGACTGGGCTAGATAACCTCCAAAGACTTCTTCCAGCCTCAATTATTCTACATTTCAACTATTCTACATAATGGTACATTTGTGTTTTTGTTCACATAAGAAATGTGCAAAAAAATTAAAATCCTAGTTGTATATTTTCTGAGGTGCTAAAATATGGAACATTTTCCAGGTAGTATTTTCAGTTGAAGATGTATAAAATAAATTAATTTTCAACTGTATGTTATTGTTTAGGTTTCTAAAGATTTTGGTTAAAAAATAGACACTAACCTCGAACATCCTCTTTTTACATTGCATACAGACTCCAGTCTCTACTATAACCCACTGTTTTATCATCATCTGAAATAATTTTTCTTTATGTCTAATCACAATTTCCCTTACTGCAACTTGTCTATTACCCTCCAGTCTTCCAATGTGTCCCTCCAGGAATAGTCTTGCTCCTGATACATTTCAAGCTATCAACATTATCTAAGCAACTAAGCAGCAGGGCAAACTCCAACTCACAGCAAAGGTGCCCGTCAAAAGAAGTTAAGTGGTAGTGGCAAAATATGTTTTTATCCACTAACAAGGTGATTATTAGAGCAATCTCTCAATGTGTTCCAACTGCCACGCAATAAAGGACATAATCCAAACTATACCTTTGGACAGTGGTATGTGAATGATGAATTATAAAATTAGATATGTTAACCCAAATCTCTTTCACAGTTCCTCAGATTTATTATGGTCAGTGGAAGTGATAAGATGTAAGAGTTTTTAATGCAAAGAACTCAAACAACTATGAACAGCAGAGGAAAAAAAAATTAGGTTCAAATGCTTATCTTCATCTGATGATATGAGAGAAGAATAAATTACAGGACTTAAAATATGAGACTGCATTTACTGAAGTGAGAAATTAAACATGAATGGTTTGACTTGTGAGTTCACTATGCCAATTAGGTTCAAGAAGTCACAGAGATAGCTCTATGCTGGAATGTGACCGTTTTCCTCTATTTAAGAACTCTAGAATTTAATGAAGGGGATCTAAGAAAAGGGAAGGTGGACATTTTAGGATAGAATAGATCAGTATTACACAGCAGGAACATACAAAAAAAATCAGCCAAGTTTAGAGAATATATATGCAGAACTGCCTGCTGATATAAGCATATCTGCATCAGCAAAAAGATTAGCAGGCTTGTTTTCCAGCAAATCCCCCCAGACTCATACAATTTTGTAGGACCTATGGGATATCAGTGCTCACTGCAGCTTGCATGTTGTGCACAAATACAAATGCATGGACATGCACACACACATGCATTTGTATGTGTGATAGCACACATCCAAGTACATGGCAGAGAAATAGAAGATGTTTGCTGTTCTTCCTGCTACTTAACTTCCTCCATTTCTGCGCAGACAGCATCTTGAGAGACTTGGTGAAAAGACAATTCCTGTTTCCATCACCAGGTTTCACAGCTTTCCATAGCCTTACTCCATGGCCACTAAGGTCTGGAAAAATAAGTGCCAACCTGCTTTTCATTGTAATGATGTAGTGGTGAGCTGGGAATCCTTTCCTTGACTACAGCAAAGCACAGACCCTCTACAGGGAAAGCATTTATCATGCAGCACGCTGTGCAGGGGTAAAGTGGTCTTCAGAACACTGAGGGCACTTGTGGAAATAATTTTGGTATTAATACACAGATTTTGATCCTCTTATTTAAAGGAATTCTGGCACAGAAAGAAAACAGGATTCAGATTCAGATCAGGAAGAAATTTTCTCAATAGTGCCGCTCTGTTAGCTTCAGAAAAAGGGACTCTGGGACTTGCAGTGAAAGTCCTGTCAGCTGCTCCCTACACCAATAACTTCTGAAGGTGCTAGGAGAAAACATCATTTGAACATTCTCCAGGAATAAACAGCATCACTGAATCATGCAGCTCTGGCTTTCAGACATTGCAAATCAAGGCAGATCTCGGACTGTTTCTGCTGTTCCAGATAAAATCATAGAAGCATCAAGGTCAGATCACCAAAATCGAGCTGGTGAAATCTCCAGCTCAGAGAGCTGGTTATCCTGAGGACAAATGGGTTTGATATTGAAGACTGAGGGAAAGAAGGCATTAAGAATATCAGCCTTTTTCCCACCCCCTGTCACTTCCACTACCCTCTGCATTCAACAAACCATGGAAATAGTCCTTAACCCTGCTTTTGCTGCTAGTGTATTTATAGAAGCTTTTTTTTTTTTTTTTTTTTTTTTTAAAATCTTTAGTTGTAGTGGCCAAATCAAGTTCTAGTTGGGATTTGGCCTTTCAAATCTTCTCCCTACATTAGCTTGTGACATCCCTATAGTTCCCCCAAGTTACGTGACCCTCCTTCCAGAGTCAATAGGTTCTCTTTTTTTCCTCTAAGTTTCAGCCTAAGGTCTCTGTTTAGCCAGGCTAGTCTTTTTCTCTGACAACTTGTCTCTCTACATGTGGGGAGAGCCTGCTTCTGAATATTTAACAATTCCTTTCTAAAGCACATTCAGCTTTCCTGGACTCCTTCACCTTTGAGGACTAACTCCCAAGGGACTCTGTCAATCAGTGCTCTGAACAAGCTGAAGTTTGCCTGTGGTAAGTCCAAGGTGAAGCTTCTGCTGGTGCCTGTCCTACTTCTCTCAGTCTAGAAAACATTAACATTTCCTGGTCACTATGCCCAAGACAGCCACTGACCCCCATATCACCCACTCTCCCTTTCTTATTCACAGTAAACAGGTCTAGCAGGGCACCTCCACTGGTGGGGTCATTCACCAGTTGTGCTAGGATGTTTTCTTCCACACATTTCAGGAACCTCTTGGAATCCTTCTTCTCTGTTGTGTTGTATTTTTGGCAAATATGTGGCTCAGTTCAGCCCATTTTCTTTTTCTTTTTTTTTTTTTTCCCTTGCAGACCTAATTAATTGCCACAGATTCCTGTATGACTTTTTTTATTCTCAAACTTTTTGAGATGATGCATTATTTCAAACTCTGACTTTTCAAACTTCTATGGGTTTGCAGTATTTTATTTTTTCAGCCCAAGTCTCATCTAATGCAAAACATCATGCTCCATTAATTTCAGTTAAAACATATTGATTTGCATCAGCAGATCATCAGGCCAATAACATTTACCTGAAATTTATTTTCATAATGCTTGTGTTGACAAAATCTGTGTATTAGCACCATAATGGCAAGTATATTAGAGAAAAATGATGTAGTTCAGAAGATAAATATGGTATGAGACAGAATGAAGGTTAGTGGGTCTTTGCTGAAGAAGGTGGAAAACTAGTGAGAGTGCAAAACATCAGCCTGAATAACTATTTCCCACCCAGTATAAATTTCAAGAGACATAAATTGAAATGAGAGAGAAGCTAACTCCGACAGATGTTAGCAACACTTTTTTCACTTAGCACGTAATAAACATATGGAATGGCCTATCAGGCACTACTGCTGAGGCAAAACAAAAGGATCGTTCAAGAGGCAATCAGATGCTGTTCTACAGAAGTTGAATACTTAACAGGGATGAGCCCTGATGGGCTAATGGTCCTGATGGGTAAACCACTCCAACTAAAAAAATTTTATGCTCTTATATTCATTCAAATGTAAATATCACTTCAGTAGCCTCTATCTGCTTTTCTGCTTGATAGGGGTACTGTTAAATTTGCTTTGGTTTGGGTTTTTGTTTTTTTTTTTTCACTACATAGAAAAAGCAACTGCTGTTTTGCAATTTCAACATAAGAAAAGCAACATCTGCAACACATAATCTTCCCTTCTCCCTGACACATAACTGACTTACAGAAGCAAAAGAGATCTGAGATGGCAGCAAGTAAGTTGCATTTTTATGTGGTATAATATATTCAGATATTTGAAGAAAGGCTAGCTGTCTCAGAGAAAGTCACCCAAAGTCAGAAATGCTGCTTCTGAATACTGCCCTTCAAATTAAGACATGGAACATCCCCTCATGCTTTCTATCCTCATTTCCTTCCAAAACCCCAAAATCGCCTGTTTTCATATCAGTTTCTGAGGAGCAAGCAAAGCAGCTTATGTGTGCTTCCAACTGTACCATATGGAGACTTGTAGGCTTCTCAGCTGAATTATTCATCATGTTAGTGTTCCTGAAGTAGACTTAGGGTCCATTATTTCACTGATTTTTTTTCCTGTCTTAATGTAGTCTGCCACCAGATAATACCTTTTGTCTTAGTTTTGCTGCATGCTCTCTGTCAGAGACAAAATCCCCCAAACATCTACCTAAATACAACAGTTGTACCTTATTATTTGAAAGATTTCAGTTTCAAAAAGACCTCAAATTCTGTTTTCAAAAATTTCATGAGCTTGAAAAAGCAACAAAAACATCACCAGATCCTCTCCCTTCACCACTGCTTTTTTTTGTCTATATCTATAGATATCCATTCAGGACAGGCAGGATAGGTAGATACTCTACTACTCTACCTCATGTTATTTCTTGGGTGACTGGTGGAGTCTTCATAGATTAAACACTAATGTAATGCCAACTTGGAAATTATAAGTATCCTGAAATACAAGAAATGTTTTTATCCTGAAAACATGCACAGATGGATAATGAAATGAAAACAGACCAAAAGAGCTGGCCAAACTCCTGTCACAACAAAAGGTCGGAAGAACACAGCAGTAAATTTCAGAAATTACATTTGTGCTCTTGGTTAAATAGAACCCAGACCAGTCCTGCCTCTGCCCAGCATGGTTCAAATCATAAGTTACTCTTACTATTTTGTTTAAGTTGTTTGTACTCAGCAAAAAGGAAAACCTTAGCACAAAGACCACATTTTCTCTCCCTGAAACCATACAGTTTTCCCAAAAATATCTACTGCTAATCAGAAACAAAATGATTTATCTCATTTCAAAAAGGATCTAATTTTAATCACAATTTATTTTAAAAGATATATTATTTTAAAAGAAGTTCTAATACTGAATGTGCTCTTTGTAAAGCTGTTTAGGTGGAATTTATTGACAGGTGAAATATCCACAGAGGATGGAGAACAGTACACATAATAGTTTTGTCCTTGGGCTCTAGCAGTAACAACCTAGTTTTCATAATAGAAAAGTAGGAGAAAAGTAGTAAAAAAGTAGTGAAGTGCTTTTCTAATAAATATGTGCCATATTTTATATCCTTGTATAATGAAGCAAATGTGTTTTGGTATGAGCTCTTGTTCTCTTTTCTGTTTTTCTTTCCCATTTCTAATTCCCCACTCTCAACAATAGTATTTCAAATGTATAATAATGAGAATGTGGCTTTAAAATACTAAAATAAAAGTGGAGACTTGAAATAGGCATTAATTTCAGTAGCATTTTCACTTCCACTAGCAAAATAATAAAGAAATTAAAAGATCAAATAATATAAATCTTCAGTTATTTTTGTGGCGTGAGAAGATTACCAGCTGATTTAAAAAGAATTCCTCATGTTCTACTATTGCACACTAGGTATATGACAGAATGGTAAGCTAGGACTGATTAAATAATATTTCTCTTTCATGTATTTGTACATTACTTAAACAGCGGCATTTTCTGGTAGAACTGTATCCCCTGTGTTCTTAGCCTCACTGGCTGCAAAGGAGGTCATAAAATTGTAGCTTGAACATGGTCAGAAAGTAATATAAAACCCCTGAAACAGTGAAATTTTACAGCTTGTGAGATTCTACTTTGAAGCTAAGAGGCTGCTTTGCTGTGGGTTTAGAAACTATGGTGTTGGTTTGTTTTAGGATAGTCTCATAGTCCTTAAATATTAACATCCTATCTTTGTAGGCTTGTATTTATAATGTAAAAATACTAAAAGCGTCTTTAACAGAAAAATGTTTCATTTCATTCATAAAAAATAAGAAAGTCCTGCTCCAGTCTTTTGCTCTTTTCAGAGAAACACCATTTACAAGAACATGTAGTTACAGGACAAGGGAAAACGGCTTCAGATTGAAAGAGGTAGGTTTAGATTAGATATTAGGAAGAAATTCTTTGCTGTCAGGGTGGTGAGTCACTGGAACAATTTGCCTAGAGAATCTGTGGATAGCCCATACCTAGAAATGTTTGAGGCCAAGGCTGAATGAGGCTCTGAGGAGCCTGATCTGGGGAAAGGTGATCCTGTCCAAGGCATACAGGTTGGAACGAGATGATCTTCAAGGTCCCTTTTAACCCAAGCCATACTGATTCTTTGATTTTATAATTCGGTGAGAAAGAGATAAATAGTTATGCTTTGTAATACCTTGTTATACCTTTGTAAAAATGGAAATATAACCAAGCAAAATGATTTTTTAAAAACTCTGTTCTACAGATTCTCTGGAAAAAGCAGCATTGAGAAAACAATGTTCTTAGACTTTTTTTTTAGTAATATGTAACTGACACTGCAAGTAGAATTCAGAATTAACATCTCTGTGAACTCTGCTGGAAAGGGATAGAAGAAAACTTGTTTACTGTAATCAATGACCTTAAGAACATCTGTTAAGGTAAGACAGGTAGAGAAATGTTATTTGGCAAGGAAAAAAGAACAGAAAAGGGAGCAAATTTCTGTGGGTATAGATATCTAAAACCAGGTCAGAGTCCTGATTTCCATTGTATTGTTCTAAGTCTGCCATAGCCTTTGAACCAAAGGTCATTTAACAAAACACTCAACATTTTGTACTACAGAAAACTACTTGGTCCATATCCTCCTAGTTTCAGCTTCTCCTTTGGGGGCTAACATCTCCCTTGTTGCAAATCCCATGCCAACACACTCCTTAACAAATGTTATTGTGCTTGCTTTTTCATTTTTGACAATGTTTTGAGATAAGTATTGATGTTAGCCGCCAGTTAAGAAAAATATATTTCTTCTGAGGGTTGTAAAATATAAATTCTTGAGTACTGAAATATACATTGACCTTTGTGCAATTATCTACATCTGTGCTAATTGTTTGGTTACTTTTCTAAGTATGTGGGGTGTAAGCACCATTCAACAATACTGTGACGAACAACAAAGATACCTTAGTGCAAGCCCTTCTGTATAATAATAAAGTCTTAGAAAATATGCTCATTTTTAATTGTTTCATTTCTGAGATAATGTCTGCCCAAGGCAAGAGAGAATTGAGTATGTATTTCTCTGGTGTGCAAAACCATTTATTCAAAATATATGCAAATTAACCAAACATTCTCATAAAGAGCAGTGCTGAGCTGATAGTTAATGACAGTAAAAGCTCATAACTTAATGGTGGAAAAAAAAATACCATGACTAATTAATGGGCATTAAAACTTTCAGGAGAACTGTCTGTCTCACAAAAAAATCTAAACTCTTACAAAACCATTTTTTGGGCTTCAGAATTGCTATGTTTTTATTTCACACGGCACCAAAGTGTCCTGACAAAAGGGACACACAACAGGTTATGACAGTTACCTAATGTATTCTATCTCTTGTACATGAGTTCCTGCTTCCAGGAGAATATATTTATGATCTGCTTGTGAGGCAAAAATTTCCTGACCCAATAACAGAGCAGCATCTCCTAGGGAAATTGGTTAGGCTGACCATCCAAATGCAACATGGAAGAGCAAGCAATATTATAGTAGGAATCAAATGGATGGGAAAATCATATGAGTGTGGTTTGATGATATGGTGAGTTGACCTTGGCTGGACACAGAGCTGCTCTATCACTCCCCTCTTCAATAGGATGGGGTGGGGACAAATTAAGAGGGAAACAGCTTGTGGGTCAAGATAAAGGCAGTTTCATAAAGCAAAGGCCGTGCAAAATAGCAAAGAAAACTAAAAGATCTTGTTTTCTACTTCTTAGCCACGGGTGAGGTCCAGCCACATCCTGGGCTGTTGAGTTTCAGTCCATGAAGCAGTTGATCCTGAGGACAAACATCCTAAATAATTAATTCCAGTCCTACTTCCCCCTTCCTTCACCTGGCTTTCATTGCTGAGCAGATGCCATATGGTATGGAATGTGCCTTTGATCAATTTAAGTCAGCTGTCCTGGCCCTGTCCCCTTCTAAGATCTTGCCCACTCCCAGCCTGATGGTGCATGTGTGTAATGTTGGAGAGGCAGTGTGGTGTTCCAGCACTGCTTAATAGTTGCCAAAATATTGGTGTCTTATCAGCATCCTTCCAGCTACCAGTACAAAGCACAGCACTGTAGGGGCTTGTCCTGGTTTGAAGGACAGGTGTCTGCCAGTAAAGGCAGAAGTTTTCCTTTGAAATAGAGACTTTAATTCCACT
>JAOTQP010001286.1:96750724-96793256 GCA_026413545.1 Cichladusa arquata | reverse complement strand
CAGCTCCATTGGCATGATAATGGGAAAAATTCTTTAAATTGACACAGTAATAGAAAAACACTCAACCCCCAACAGGGCTGCTAAAGGGAAAATTAATTCCATCCCAGCCAGATGCAGTATGGATGCACAAATGTATTTCATGAGAGAAAAGAGATGGTGGTCCTTAAGAAATAGTTAGGGGTGTTAGAGCATCTTTTGAAGAGGGAGCATATGTCTTTCCATAGAGCTTACTCTATAAAATAGAAAAACAATTGTGGAAAAATATATAAGATGATTAAGTCTGCAGTCACTATTATCTTCCTCCTCTTTGCTAGGAAAAAGTCCAGGAGATACTAGTTATTTACCTGCTTTCTTAGTTACATGAATGAAATAATGTTGTATGTGATCTTTAAATCTTAAAAAAAACAAAGATCTCACTGCTGTCAAATCATACTAAAGTGTTTACTTAGCAGAGCCAACAGGCTGTCCAAATAGGTTCAAAACTAACAGGCTTGGAGAAACATGAGAAGATAAAGTGCTACCAGAAATAAACAGTTGAGTGGAAAGTGGTGGTTTTACAAAGGAATATTCTAGGAGAAAACGGGGTCTAAAGAAAAATAACAAACAAAATATCAGTGCAGCTTCACAACAGCCTACACCTTCCCCTTGCTCCTATATGATTGCAGCAGGGAACAGAATGCTTCAAAAATGCTGAGAGCTGAAATAGCTTCTGCTCAATCAATTCATACAGGTCTTGCCTCTTATTTTAATTTAGTGAAGGTGAGTGAGCTGAAGAGGTTTTAACACACTGAATGATAATTAGCAAGGGATAATTCTCAAAAGGTTTGGAGTTTCATTGCTTGGAACAGACCCTATTTAGTCGTGGCATCTCAACTAAAAGACCCGGGAGAACAAGTTTCTGCAAAGATTTCTTCTGCTTCCTGGTTCACCTAGATTGAAAATAAGACAAAACCGCTTCTTTTCTTGCTTCAGTTGAAACACTGCAAGGAAGATTATTGATAGTACTCATTAAAAGGGACAGGTGTTTTTTCTGGCTGTTGTAACAGCTGGCAGCATAATTCAATCCGATTAATATGTTAGGATTCACATATGGGTGGGTGTTTTATGGATGGCTGGAACAAGTGACAACATTTAACAAATTACCTAAAATAGGTCTCAGGGTGTTTCTGTTTCTAGCCCTGAAAAAACTGAGGGCTTACAAGTTTATCTCTGTTTGGAGATTGACTTTCATGCATGTTCATGTTTGTATTTCTTTACAAGCAACTGATACTTTTGAATTTTGTGATTATTTTATATCAGTATCAAAAAACCCTCATTCTTTTCTTAGTAAAGATATTATCAAAGTTTGAAACTGTCAAAAACCATAGCAAAGAGATCAGTAACAGCATCCCATTTGCAGTCAGACCAAATATTTATTTTACAGTATGACCAAAATTACTTTTTCAGAAACACGTAGAATGTAAAATTATAATGTATATTGTCCTTAGAAAGACCACTCAAAAGATTTATGAAATTAAACCAGAGAATCTCTTGAATGAGCAGCATGAAAGGTATTGCAGTTAGAGAGAATGGAAGAACCATCAAAACCAGTATATTTTATCTGTCATGTGTTTTTGTGAAAAAACAGAACTAGAAAGCTCTCTACAGAGTACTTTTCTAAATGTGAGAAACTTACTATATCACACCTACTTTTGTTGTAATGCCCGTAAAACATCACTCTAATATCTACTTCCATGTCATAGAGATCTCTCTCTAAATGCTCAGCCATGAAACATGAAATAAGCTTATTTTCCTTTGCCTTGGCTTTCCACACATAAGCATTGTTTTAACCTTTAAAACTTCCACACTCCTGGGGTCTGAGGTTTGCAGATTTTTAAGCCTTTCCTCTAGGATACTATA
This sequence comes from Cichladusa arquata, assembly GCA_026413545.1. Taxonomy (NCBI): domain Eukaryota; kingdom Metazoa; phylum Chordata; class Aves; order Passeriformes; family Muscicapidae; genus Cichladusa; species Cichladusa arquata. The sequence goes on along the minus strand of JAOTQP010001286.1, from coordinate 96,791,357 downwards.
AACACACTTGAAAAAGTGACATGTACTACATGTGGGGAAGCATAAGTTATACCTTACACCCCTGAGAGTGAAAAGCAGCTGCTGTAGGCAAATATTTACATGCACCTGAACAGCTTCTCATTTAAGAACCTCTCCAAGTGAAGTGTGAGGCTTGGCTAAGCACTCTCAACACAAATCCAGCTTTTTTTACTTTTGACTGGATTTACTTCTCCAGCTGCAGAATAAACTGGTTATAAATGTTAGCCATTAACTATGGCACTTAGCACAAGGAAGATTGCACTCATATAGCAATATAAAAGAGAAACTGCTGCACCTCTCCTATGTGGCATCTCCATGAGCCATTAAGAACAGAGAGGAATTCTGCATTTAACCTCAAGGACACAGAGATTGCTTGATTTGTGCCTGAACCTTCGCTACCTCTGAACTCTTATTGGTTTATGCCATGTAGTATCAAAATAAATAGACATTGTTCTGCCATAAAAGGTTTTGAACTTAGCCTGTACTAAAAAAAAGAACAATTTCAAATTCAGGCAAGCTGTAACCTGAAACAAGATGAAAGCCATATATTTACCCTTACTTGGCCAGTTCAGTGTTTTCTGAGGGCCATCTCCTCTGTTTATTGATTTATTTTCTTACAGTGTGGGTTTTGATTAATCCTTCCCAGGGAGGCTTGTCTAAGTCTGTTAATGTAGCTCTTTATGGCCATATTTTGTGAACATAAATTATAAAAATAAACATAAAAAATAAAATCTGACTTTCACAGAACCATTTTGCCTGGCAGGTGAGGTGTTTCATCACAAGGATCATATATAGATACTGCAGTGGCAGACTTCCTATTAATGAGGTAAACTGAAAAATAAATCACACAAACCTAGAGCAGCAAATATTGGGACAAAAAAAAATTTGTTTTGAAGGACTAGAATATTTAGTCACATTCACTATGAACTTTCCTCCTTTTAAATTTTTTTAGAGAAAATGTAACTAAATTGAGTTAAAATTAAGAACATACATTAATTAGAAAATGTTTAAATTAAACTACAGAACTTTCTGAAGCTTTTTTCATTATTACTTTACAAGCATAGAAAAAAAATGTACCAGTAATGCACAAATATTTTGGCTGACCAGTTTTTCAATTTGTTATATAATAAACATGCAGTCAAAAATGTCAGTTCTACCTGAAAAATACTTTGTTGTTAAGATTGCTTTACACTGACAGATGTGCCAAGAGTAAACTGAAAGGCAGAACATTGAATTTCTCACAGTGTAACTCCAGATTCCTTATTGCTTACCCTGTCTCCCAGGTACAGCTGAGGCTTCTGTGAGAAATCCTAGGTCTGCTCACAAATGATTCAGTTACTCACAAACTTGTCATAAAAACAGGTGCTCCAACTACATCTACAAACCTATATTTCAAATTCAAGACTGACATATCCAATGTTTATAATTGTCTTATAACTTAAGAAAAAAACCTACATTATGGAGCATAATGAAAAAAAAAAAATACCAAAGATATCTTAATCAGATGAAAGATTTTATGAGTTCAGACAAGAGTAAAACATTCCTCCCTTTTGGGTCACATTAAAAGAAAAAGGTTTACTGCAGTGTTTTTATAGTTGATAGTATTTTTTTTTTTGTTTCTTGTATGCTCATCAGAACATACAAAGAGGGATCATTTATGAATTATAACAGCTAGCCAGATTAAAATAATTTGCAAATACCTTAATTATAAATATAGTATGAAAATTTCTAATAACCAAAATGATTTCAAAGTTCACTAAAATTTCCCTCTTTCAGAAATGTTATTTTAAGATGATGATAATGATGATTATTTTTATCAAAAAAAGTAATAACAGAAAACTCTTTTTGTTTAAAAAAAGCCCCACTAAATATCTCTGCTTACCTTTGCATTTATTATTAGAGAGGAATTGATTAGTCTGTGTTACTGACAGCTTAATAGAACAATTTTAATAATACATTCATTAAAATACTGAGCAAGACAGTGTAAATGGCCAGGTTGAACAATTCAGTTTGCTGACCTTGGTAAACTGTACACAGATTTATCACATTAAAAATAAAGTAACATAAACATATTGACTAAAATTATTAGAACCCTGAGTCATATTTACTGCAGCAATAACTCTGATTTTGTGTTGTAGATGGTCTGTTACCGTCATAGATGACTGAGGTTGCAGGTTAAAAAATTGAATAAAAACCTCAATATTCACTGAGATGAATATCCCATAATTTCTCTTCTCTGAAGTATTTCATAAAGCCCCACGGTACTACTACATAGTATGTAAATCAGATTAATATAGGATCACAGTCTCCATGACTGTCAGTACAGTAGTTCCCTGCAGTATTAAAGTCCACAAAACCTGATTTTTAATATGTCGTGAACAATGAAGAAAATACGCGTTGCATGCAAAAATAGCTACACCTTTTGGAAGGACAACCAACCAGATGCTTTAATTTCTAGGTTGGCAACCATGGGGATGCAAAAAAAAGGGGAGGTGTTAGTCCTGGGACTTTACAGCTAGGATCTTCAGTAATAAATGTTGCTGTTAATGGTACACACAAAGTTTCAAAAAGTTTTTGCCATTGAAAAGCCATGGTTAACTCCTAGTTTAAGTTTTGCCTTGTACAAGCTCATTTACAGGCCAAACTACCTGTGGTGGGAGGGGCTTTGTATTATAGTTGTTTTGTTTGATAACATCTCTTACAAAAGCAGAATTTTATAATGTGCCTCATTGAATAGCACCACTAGAAAAGGTTTTGCCTTTTTTCTACTGGGCTGAATCCCTTCACAGTGTACCAATTTATCTGTTGCACTCTGGGGCACAGACAAGGTATGTCAGGCAGCTCACAGGGTTCCTCCATGGATGCAAGATCAGGAGCAGAAATCACCTATTTCCTTTTTGCGAGTCTACATGCTAAGCAGAAGTACAGCATGGACAATTTCTGTGTTATTTTCTTTATATGCAGCAGAGAAGTTTTTCACAGGGAGCATTTCTATTGGAAGCAAATCACAACCAAGCTTTTGTGAAGAATGGAGCTGTGAGACCTTGCCCAGAGGGATTAGAGCTGCCACTAAAAGAGCAAGTGGTCCATGTTTTAATACATGTCAAAACCCAAAGGTGAAGTACACTAGTTAGGTTGTCAGCACGCCCTTGTCTTCCCTGGCTTTAGTTTTTCTGGCTGTTTGAAAAAAAACCCCACAAATTAGAGACAAATTTCTAGAGAAAATTTGGGAAATTAATTACACTAATCTTCTCAGATATGAGAAATAATGATTTTGATACAAGTCTTATGAAAAAGAACTACAAGTTATTTACCTCAAAGGCACTGGTATGCTTTCAAAATCAAATCAACGTGGCAGAGACAGAAGCATATTGGAAGTCGGCAAATATGATTTTGACAACTTTGAAGAACTAAATTTTAGTAGATGTTTTACTAAGCCTTTTGTGCTCCTCAAATGAAAATTGCTGCTTTAGCAAAGCCAACATTAGTCCTTATTAGTAAGGATTCGTTTCCTTAGTTAATGCTGCCAAGGTGAATAAAGGTAGCAGAATTAGTATCTGCTGATTGAAATGTCACTTTTTCATTTTAATACTACTTTTTTTCTCAATACAAGATTAAGAGAGAAAGCTGTGCTGATTACAACTTCTGTTTTATTTATGCATACATGTATACACCCCATCATTATTGCAACTTGGTTTTTTTGTGGTTGAAGGTCTTGTAGCCTGAAGAAGCTGAAGGAATCATTTGAGTTGTGTAAATTCCATGTTGTGCAAATTATTATGCTTTTTAATTGAATTGATAGGTGATCAGAGCCTGGGGCTTGGTTATTTGATTTATATACATATTTTTAAATACAAAATTAGTTTAAAGAAATAGCAATTTTTGCTAGATCCTGTTATACATTGAACAAGTGTTGATTGTAAGAGGTATTGCAATCTAACCAGTCTGACTATTCAGCACATAAAAAACAATAGATAAAGGGAGTTCTATGAATCAAAATGAAATAGCTATGCACCTTTAGGAGACTTCAGAATTTATGGTAATTTTCTGGTAAAGCCACTGTCATTAGGTCAGACTAGCTGACAATAACAATTTCTCTGTGATGAAGTTTATTTCTGTACTGAGATCCTGCCTCCATAGGGGATCCTGCAGCATAGGGAAAAGTGAGGAGAAGATGGCATTTCAGGAACAGATTGCTATGTGAGCTAAAGCACAGAATCCAAACACCAGGGGAATGGGTGGAGACTTCCAATCTACTGAACATTGTCTACTCCATATTCACAGGGGCCATGTGCTTTGGGTGACCCTCTCTCCCTTAAGGCTGTCTTTGTCATCCACAGCAGATGAACTTTGTTGACCTGACTCTTCAGAGAGGCTCTGTGCAGGTATAGTAGCATTCCTGCTCTTTTTTGATTACAGCACACAAATATATGACAATTTTGCATGTATTTTTTGCAACTTTTTGGTGAAAACGTTTTCAGCTAGGGCAAAGGATGAAGACATTTTTTCACTTCTCTCCTTCTATAATTTGAGATGTTCAGTTGACCTTGAAAAGTTGTAGCTGCTCTTCTGTGTATTGGGAATAACACTGAGTTCCTAGGATAAGACAGTAATGTCAGAAATTACAGCCTCATAAAACCCTTAATTCTCATCATAAAAATAATATATAAAGTAGGGAACTATGAGGGTGCCTTACATATTGCACTGTCAAGTTTAGGAGCACTACAATAAAATTTACAATGCCTTTTTATTTGATAGTCAGTAAGAAAGAAAGAAAATCTAGCTTAAAAATTGCCATGCTATAAACAAGTGAGCTTTTCTAGGGGTGGAGGAAGGGAAGCGGGGAGATTGAAATGCTGGGCTTTGGGGCTTTTACTACATCTTTAAAACAATATTACTGAGAATCCCAGATGTTCACTCCAGGTAAAGTTTTAAATACACAATAGGTTAAAATGTTGACATTTTGCTCATTATGAGGCAAATACTTTTCTTAGAGCACCTAAAGAGCTGTTTTGGGCAGGAGGCAACAGATTAAATCCCGAGTGTGTTATGGCCGCAGAGAGGTTTCCCACTGATAGTGAAGGTAAGGTTTATTCAGTTTTTCTAGGGAACTTTCATAACCTGTTTTCAGAGCAGTAGTAATCATCTTTGTTACCACTTTCCATTCTGACTAAGACTTTCTTTAGTGGCTAAAAGTCTAGCGTCCCTCTCTGTACCCAACACACAGAGATACTTGTTTGTTGCAACTCCCACCTGTAGGAACTACCTTTCTAACTTGAGAAAGAAAAGGTCATATTTCTTCTTCCAAATAGTGTCTGAAATGATGGTTGCTGTAAAATGACAAATATGTTATATATGACATAACAAACAAGGCTAAATCTATCATTTTTTCAACTTGGAGACCAGAATATATCAGATTTCAACTTCATTATTTTCTTAAAAGAACTCTCACTAAATATGATTAATGTGCAAAATGTATAAAAATATATAAACAGGAGTACAGTATGTAGAACTTGGAAAGATATAGAAAGTAAACATAAATATAGCCATTTAAGGTCAAAAATAAGAGACATACACATAGGTCTTTTAAGAATAAATGAGAACAATTTTTCTTTCCATTTTAGTTCACTTAACTATTTTGCCTGGAAGGGACAGGCTTAGTCATGTCACACTTTGCACAGTATGCTGGCCACCAGAAACTCCTGAAGGGTTAGTCATCTTGCAGAAGCACTTTTTATTCTGACCTAGCTAGCGGTAGACTTTTATTCTGTGACTTTGTTATGGAATTCAGTGACTAGAAGAAAATAGATGTAGAATAGGGACCACATACCATCTTTAGAAAGGAGACACTGAAATGCTATATTACCTGAGTGATTTTGAAAGCTATCATTCATTATTTGTTTACTTGCAGAACTGTGGCTCATGGAAATAGCTCTATTTGTTTCTTCAGGGATTCACAGTGCTCTGGTAAATATTTTCATACATGGTTAGACTTTCATACATCATTATGTGGGCAAAAAGTAATTCTATCAAAAATTTAAAACAACCAGTTGTTGTTCTGGAAGGCAGCAGATGCTGAATATTTCACAGATGCCTTCCTCCCATTTGTTTGGTTTCACCACTTATGAGGAGATAACTGAAACACACTTTCTAAGCCTTGGCAGTGCACTTGATCAGCACTCCGGTGGCAGATGAGTTTCAGTGTAATTTTGTCCAACAGGTGTGAAAGGGCAGAATAGGGCTTTCATTGGAGTGTTTTATGGATGTCTGCTAATTGCTTCTCCCAACACTTGCACAGGAATCTCACACACTTGTCATCTCTGCAAGGTGTGGTAAGGGCTGGAAGATCTATTGTCTGAAGAAATACTTCCCTCTTCCATTGGCACAGCCTGACAGGTAGTTCACCCATGGTCAGATGGATTTGTTCCCAAACTAAAGGGTAGCTATCAAACCGCGGTGGAGTATGCATTGTCTTTCTCTTCTTTTACCTATCACGTTTGTTTTATTTTTAAAGAAGAAAGTACTAATTACTTCAGTTTGTATTTATTATACCAATAAGGATAATTCGTCACCTTTTTGTAAAGACTAGAGTTTCAATAATTTCATTTTATCTCTAGTAGGTTAAAAATGGCTTACAGAAGGGATTTAATCAAGAACTTCTGCCTATTCCTGTGAATTACTGGTATGCTATTAGGTTAAAATTCTTAAGCTTTTAGAGTAATTGAAATGTTGAATCTAAGAAAGAATTAACTACTGATATTTTTAGAAAGTAAATTAAAGCTTTTCTACTTTTCAGGGGATGAGCCTTCTAAATTTCCTTTAAGATTTGTATGCAGTGTCTCTTTCAGAGAGAATTCTTGGCACTGTCAGCTTCCTGGATCTCCTTCACACTATTATTTTGAAAGCAACATGAAAAAAAACCAACCCAAAATAACCCCAAACAAGCCCAGACATAATTTTAGGTGACAACATTCTTCCATATAGTTGTTTTTCTTAAGCAGGTACACAAGTTTAAGTGTAAGTATCAGAGTCATGTAGCAACAATATTTTGTATGAGCTTTTGTTTTGAGGCTGATATTAAAACCTGTTGATTTTCTTTGCTCAAGCGTGGTACTGAAATTAACATCTGAAAATTCAAAATGTATATTAAGGTATAAGCCTCTCAATGGACTGGTAATCTCACAGAAAAGCTTCCCTAACTATTGTTCACTGTTCAACTACAGCTAATAAAAACACTGAAATACTGAGAAATCAGTGTATAGAACTACAGCTATTGTTTCATCAAAATAAATGAAATAAAAAAAGGTTTAGAGAAAATAAAGCATAAACTTAGACATTCTTTCCAGCTAAAACAAGAGGGACTGCAGTCAGCAGCAGCTGATGTAAAATTCCTTCTTCAAAGAAGTATCTACTTGATTTGAGAAATTTAAAAGCCCACCCTGCAAAAAGCATGCTCAGAAAATTTACATTTATCATAGTAACTTCCTGTGAAAAGGTCAGATAATTACGGATCATAAAGAAATGTAAAGACAACATTTTTTTACTATTTTTATGTTAGATGTTATGTTAGCCTCCCTTGCATCTAGAGAAACACAAAAATAATCACATTTTTTCTTTGAGCTAATTTACAGGGAAAGGAATAGAAAGACAGCTTAGCATTGAATGAATACTTATGCATTTTTAGTCCTTTTGAATTATTTTTTTAGCATCCTTCCTGAACGGTAAGGTTGTTCTGCAAGGTGAGAAAATATAAGCACTCTCCCTTTGTTTTAGAAGAAGCATGCCTTTTTACATGTCGTAAATATCTAGTCTGAATACTTGTAGTACTAACAAATTCTCTCTGTCTTTCAAAAATGACCACATTTTGGGCTATGCTTGTGATAGATCCACACTGAAATATATGGGTTGGGCATAAAGAGGGGTAACTGCTCCAGGATGAAGATCCTCCTACAGCATCTGATCTCTCTCCCATGCACACAACATAATTTCTTCCTCATGAGGCCTGCAATGAACACAGATAATCCACAAAGCATTTCTAGTCTCTTGACTTTGCCATAAAACAAGGTTTATTTCTCTTCTTTGGCCCTCTATGTACATTTCCCACTGCTAGGATCGTTATCAGAGAGTATCCCTGCTAGCTCTGCCCCTTTGAACTCCTCTTTAGAACTCAATTCAAACTAAGAGAGCAGCAAAAAAAAATTCCCAATCATCCTAGACGGCAACATCCTGCCATATGAGGAAGTTTGATCTAAAATGGAACATACTAGCTTACTGGAAAGAAAGCACAGGCAATGAATTATTCAGGGTTTCTAGTCAACAACCTTTTATATCGTGTTCTATCCCAGGATAAATGGTTCAGACTCAAGTACCATATTTGTCAACAGTAAACTAAACCTGCTGTCCAAATCCCACACTGACAGTGTTAAACTGCTTGTATATTGTTATGGCTGTCATTTAAGGAAGCTAAAGCACAATTCAGAGCAGGGCTGTCCCTGTGTTCCTAACTCATCCCCTTGTGTTTTCACTTTTCATGAGCTCAGAAAACTGGTAATGCTGGAAGAATTACTGGGGCTGAAACAACACCTGGGCACAGGGGATTCCACTGAGAGCAAGGGTACCAGTGAGGCTGCATGAACTCTGGCTTTCTTTTATTTGTACATCATTTAAAACATTACTGAAGACTTTTATTTCAATGAGATTATTTTAGAAATGTAAATCCCTTGGCCAGGGATTGCAGATTGTAAAGAGATGAGTCTATTTCCCTGATGTGATACTTCAGATGAGTCCATTACACTTGAACCAGCAGGAAATTAGCTCAGTATTATTGCTACATGTACTGATTTTGTGCTTTTCTCTTATTTCTTCAGTGTGTTGAATAGAGTATTTACAAAACAACAAAAAAATGATAAGATAATATCATCACAAATGACCTTGAAAATACTCTCCATCAAACATCTTTTAAATACATAAGAGAGTATTTAAAGGTAGCTTTTGGGCACTTTAGTAATGGAGACATGGATGCTGTTCCACTATGTTTAATAAGCACTGACTTTGAGCAGATCAAATTGGGACTTTTGATACAGACTTACAATCCAAAAAACATTGACCCTTTCAAGTGTACTAAATCTGCCAAGTCTTGAAATCAGAAATTTTTTGGAGTCAACCAGGCCAAATTTTTCTTCTAAATGTTAATAAAAATAATGTCATTGACAGATGTAAAATAAGATCAAAGTGCTTGGCCTCTTATAAAAAACAATGGTCTTATCACATTGTTGGTGCCTACATTTGGCAGTGCTTAAATTTCTATTTCTCGTTTGAAACGCTCTACTCTATTAATTAATTCATTCATTCAGAATCAAGCACCCTGCTTCATAGCTTAATAGATATTTTCTGTTTGCCTCAGGTTATTTTTATGTTAAAAAAATTTATAGATGGATGTACTTTTGGACCCAAGTTACTGCACCAATATATTTTCAGCAGATATATTAATCTCAGACACTTAGATTTTTACTGGGGTAAAAAAAACCACAACACCTGTTGAAACAAAATCCAAATTCATTATCTTACTATGTTGTGGCATCAGCCATACAGCAATTTTTGTGATGTGAATTATTAGAGCTGGAGAGGACTCTGATATTTTTCTTGTGTGATGGAAACCCATATACCTTTATCATTTCCACAAGGTGCTCATCACAGTGTCAGTGATTCTTTGTACTGGCTATGTTTCTGCTTTCTTTTCTCAGAAGTGTTTCTATTCTATAGATGACTTGGCATTTTGAGAACTTATATTTGACTTTTGGAAACACCTGTTTATAGATGTTGAAGTAAATCTCAGTTTTACTGTTACAAATTTTGCAACATTCCTGAAATACCCCATACAATGTTATTATAAAATGATCCGTAAAGAATAAAATGCTCAGATGCATATTAATCTCAAGGATACAATGTGAAAATAATCTGAAATGTGAAAAATATCCATGACTATCTATTTAAAAATAATGAAATCAGATTTCCAATGATTAGGATGTGAATATTAGGAAATGCCAGAGTTGACTCTGATTTATCCCTATGTACAATGTGTTGCACTAATTATAGTAGGATTGTACTTGATAAAAATATTTTATAAATATCAGCCAGTCTTCCATGTGCTGGTACCCCATGTCAACAAACACAGAGGCAGCAGATACAGACCAGATGGCCTAACTAGGAATGTGTTGTTTACATAAATTTGTGCCGTTTCATTGTGTGTTGTGAATGTGTAAACCTGGTCCACATTCCTACGAGTGACAGTTATCCATTTTTGTCTAATTTTTAGGAGCTAGTTTGCTCTGTTATTAGTAGTTTGAACTTTGAGACGGTTATTAACATGATCGATTCCCTCATTGTATGAATACAAATTAGTTTCATTTTGCAAACTTTGCTCCAAACTTGAAAAAGTAGTTTTGCTAATCAGAGCAAATATCTTGATGTATACTACAAGCTCAATATGAAACTAAAACTAACTCATAATCTAGATGACACAATAGTTTCCTGGTTTAGTTCTTGTCACAGAATCATAATCACAGAAATGTGGAAGCTGGAAGGCACCTCTGAAAATTCTTTAGCCCAATGGTGCTGCTCAAGCAGGGTCAGCTAAAGCAGTCTGCCCAGTGCTGTGTCCAGCTGAGTTTTCAATTTCCATGGATAGAAACTCCACAAAATTAATGATAACCTGTTCTAGACTTTGACCATTCCAAAAGTAAACAGCTGTTTCTTATATTTATGTGATTTTTTTTTGTATTGCAAGCTGTGCTCCTTTACATTTGTCTTTTCAATGCACACCACTCAAGAGTCTGAATCCTTTTTATTAATTTTCTCCCATCAGTTATTTACACTTTCTATAGTTTGTATAAATACATTGGTAAGATTCCCCTGAGCTCTCTCTCGTCTATGATGAACAGCCCTGCTTCTCTGAGACTCTCATATGCCTGATGCTCCAAGGTCTTGATCATCTTTGTGGCCCATTTTGTTGGATTTGCTCCAGTATTTTCATGTATCTCTCTGTCTCTTGTACTGGGGAGACAAGAACTGGATCCAACACTCCACATAGTTCTCACTAGATCTGAGTAGAGGGGAAAGATGACTTCCTTCAACTTTCTGGCAAAGCTTTTCCTTATGCAGCTCAGTTGGTCATTTTTTCTGCGAGACACATTGCTCACAGTCAATTTGCAATTCACCAGGACAGCAGACCCTTTTCTATTAAGCTGTTTTCCAGGCAGTCCAAGCATGCAATCTGTGTTTATTTCTCCCCAGTCTATAATCACCGGGACTTATGAATGAGATGTTCACTCCAGCATTTTATAGAAGGCCTCTTCTTCTTCTGGATCAGAGAACCAGTAGAAGTACAGCACAACATCACAATCTTATTGTCCCTGTTTATTTTGATCCACACACTTTCAGCTGGTTTCTTTCATGTCCAGACTCACAATGTGCTATGACATTTTCATTAATGTAATTACTTTCCTGCACAGCTTCTTCAGTCTGTAAACACTTCTGCCATTAAATTGGATGGGAGTGAGTAGGACAATCTCTTCTTTAATTGCTGGGTCATTCATCAGAAAAAGAAAAGTACCATTTCAGATTGTAAAGAATCCCAGTAGTCATCAGTCAGATCAGGGGCTTCTTAACTGCTGTCAGCAGTGGTATTGTATCTTCTGTTTGGTGTACATTACCATTTGGAGGAGAACTGATTCTTTTAACCGTTTTAGTTTGTGTCTCAGTGAGACACAATGCAGTAATAGATCCTGCTGATTATTTGTATTTCTTGTCTTTGTTTCTATTTTATCATTTAAATCAAGTATTTCCTCTGACTGCAATTTGTGAGCTTTAATTAATTGGCATGAGATTGGTTTTGTATGACCCGTAAGATATTTTATCAGTAACTTGTTTGCACTTTGTGCATCCAATTACAGTATCGAGAATTTTAGGTAATCATAATTAGCATTATGTACTAATGATAAGATTGCAAGTTAAAAGGAAATACACAGCTGCATTCTAAAACTACATGATTAATTAGAGATTTAAAAATAAAGTTCAATTTTCATTTTGGCAAAACAGGACAGAGTATAATATCTTCATGTCAAGGGAATGCTCTTTATTAGTAATTAAAAAAATTAAATGTGCCTCACTTGCAGACTTCAAAATAAGAATGAAAATGAGGCACAATTATAAACAATTTCATGCACCTAGCAAGAACAATAATCTCTTGCAGGTAAGAGCTGGACTGAGCTTGGAAAAGGTTGCACTCTCTTCTTTTCTAGCAGCTGCACTTCTTATTAAATTACCAGGAATCATTTTGTAAAATGATTTTATAGCTCCAAAAACAATTTCCACATCCATTGCAAAAATCAGACAAAGAAGGTGTCTTGCATCTAAGGCAGTTTTTGAAAACATGTAAACTTTTACTAACATATTGATTAGAATCCCTTTATCCTTGCCTTACTATGAACTGATTTAGTGATCATTTAGGGTAATACCTAGATGGCCTAGGCAGGCTGCTCCAACTTAGGTGTAAAGCAGTGTGAAAGTAAAGGACACAGTAACCTAGAAATTCAGAGATATTATGTGGAATATTGTGTTATAGGGTGATACGTGAGGTTGCTTCCAAGATACTGATGCTAATGGCTCAGGCTCTGTACACATTTTTATTTTTTTTGGTCTGAAGTGCAGAATTTGAGCTGGTGATACCTAGTGGTTGCGTACAGGCTTTCCAGTGCTTCATGCTCTCTGGAGAATTGTCCTAAAAGTAAGTTCCTCTCTTTGCACAGAACACAAACTTCTTAGCTTGTCCCTTGACTTTTTCATTTTAGGTACTAAAGTGGATAGTCTGAATCTCACCCTTTGGTAACAAGGAATTAGGGGATTATCTTGGACTGCACAGCTGGGTGATTGAGTGATGTGAGGAAGTGGGTATTTTTGAGAAGTTTCCCCCTTGACATAAGTGAAAGTGCAAAGGAAGGAATGAGGGCAGCACTTATTCTTGCACAGGCAGTGGTTAGTCATGTTCCAGGAGCAGCTAGACCCACCCTATTGCTCTCTGTCTGCCTGACTATAGAGTAATGTGTCTGACATATGTGCTGATCATGCTGAAACTAGGCCTCTGTGCCACGAAGAGTTAGAGGTCCATCAGGCAGAAACAGAGCACAGGAGATGTGGAGGCCATATCTCCAAAGTAACCAAAGTATTCTGTGGAAAGAGGGTCGCAATGAGATCAGAATATATGTAGCTGCCTAAGGTGATTTATGTGGACAATTTTGCTGTCAGGGTTTAGGTGACCATAACAGTAAAGGACTTCTGCATTGATCCCCTGGACTTCTGTGCCCAGCCTCAAACAAAATGTGATGTCATAGTAGGTCATCTTTATCTTATCCTTTACCCCACAAGGAGTGAGGTAACAGTTTTCTGGTGACATAGTTGAAAAAAGCAGCGTTTTGTGATATTGACCCTTATCAGAGTCTTCCTCTGAAGGAGGAAAAGTCTGAAAGCTAAATGGGGGAGGGAATTTGAAAGGAAAAAAAAAGGAGGGGGGGAGGAAAAAAGAGGATAAAGGAATACCATAGACAACCTGGTCATCAATCAAGTTGTTACAGCCAAATCCTGGCATCTGTAAGGATTGCCTGAGGCAGGCTGTTGTCTAATTCTTTCCTTTCACCATCTACATTGATTTTTTAGTGCTCCTTCTTGATGCTTGATGTTATTGTTCCTTTACATCAACCTGCTACACTTTGTAGTTTTGTTATAAAAAGCCTGCAGGTCCTCTCTCTTTCCTCATAATCATTATTGAGATGTATTCACCATTGTGGTTGGAAGAGGAGAAACTTCAGTGTCAGATGGAAGAGGATTGGAAGAGTGAAGGGATGTTTAATGCAGGCAGGAGCCTTAAGTGGCTATAGGAAGTGAAAGGATGTACAATAAGAAGAAAGCTTAGGGTGCAGAACATGAGCAGTAGAATAAAAAGGAAAACCCAGGAGGAGAGGTTCTCCTCACCCAGGAGAAACTTTTTCTTTTACGGAACTCATAGAAAGGAAAAAAGCAAAATTAAAAGTGCAGAAAAAAGGAGGATGGCAAAGATAAAAGCAATCCAGGAGAATGAAACTGGGGAATCAGGCTAAGATGAATTTTAAAAAATTGATCTAAAATAAAGTGAAGAAAAGCACAGAGTTTTGCAATTCCTTTATAGTGATTTGGATTTATTGAGCACAAGGTCTACATCTATGGACAGTGTTTTGACTAAGAGCAATAAAATATTCCATGTAGCTCTTGACCTTATAAGACAGTTTTCAACTACATAAAGAAGCATGACCACAGCTCTTTAGCACAAGAAATAGAGACTGCAGTTCCATGAGCTGCACTTTTCCCACACAGCTAAACAATATAGTTCTCTCTGTGGCATAGGAAGAAATCTACTTACAAACTAGCCTGCCCCATTCCCTGGAACATATTTTTGGTTTCTGTCACATAAGTATTGCTCAGTCAGTAAGTTTTCAATCATATTGGTCATTTAAGATACTGATAAATCCAGGAAGAGATCACCTTTGAAATATTTACAACAGTATTGATGTGCTGACTTTCTTTTCTTCTTATGACAGACAGAATTCTTCAGAAGCACTTATTATCTCAGTGCTATTTTTAGAGTATTTTTTTTCAAATTAACTTCAAGGCCTTCAAATGTGCTTGTGTTTCAAATAGGATTTTTATTCAGTGCATATCTGACCACATTCAGAATATGAAGAGGAGCTATGAAGTAGCTTATTCAGTCACTGATCAAGTAGTTTTCCATTTGCATTTTGGAAACCTCAGTCTAAACGCCAATGTCACTAGGCTGCAGGTATTTTAAGACTTTTCTTAAAATTAATGCTTTTTAAAAGCTCATCCAAAATAAGGTCATACTTTAAAAACCAGCAAAAATCTGCTAAAAGGTTTTCCAAACCTAAACCTGGAATATAAAAAAGAAAATATATTCAGAACCGTTTCACCTTGACCTGACTTTGTAAGGATTTTAGGGTTTGTGAAGGTAACCATAATACAAAAAACCCCACAAAACCCACAAACTAGTAAGAGTGAAAGGAAAAAAAAAACAAACAAAAAAACCAAACAACAACCCCCCCCGCCAAGAAAAACAAAAAACAAAAAACCAAAAACAACCAAACCAAAAAACTAAAAAACCAAAACATAGTAACCTGCAGAAGACATTCAGCAGAACTTTACAAAGTTTTGATTGAAGAAAGACTGATTCTCTAAAGTTTGAATGGTCAGACATGCACTGAATTTGCTGAGGTTCATTGCTATACCCTAGAAAGTATTTTCAGCCCTTCTGTCCTAATGAGCTTATTAGTAAAAGGCTGAAAGGATCACAGATTGTCTGTCAAATAAGATTGTCAGTCACACACTGTTGGCAACTCTGCTGTGATTTATAAACCGTGATTACGGAAGAGAGAGGTATGAAAAAATGAGCCGTATTGTGTCCTATGACCAGTGCAATGGCACAAAATACAATGTACAGCATTGTGCTTAGGGGGTGGGAAGGTGTATGTTCTGGATGAGGAAGCCATAGAAAATTAGATAGAATGGTACCTTTCCCCTCTTGTTTCCTCCAGTGATAATTATATTGCATAGAAGAAATTGAATTACCTGCAGCAGTAATAGTTATTGGTGAAAAATATGCTATTATAAGTGATTTAAAAGTGGGGGACACACTTGACATGGGAAGGGGAAAGTATAAACTCAGCTCACCACTGCTAGAAATAGGCATTTTCTACACTCCCTGTACTCAATGTACCTAGGCACAACTGATTGTCACTTATATGTCCAATAGAGACCCTTGTTTGACACTTTTGCTTGACTTTTTATGTAGCAGCGGGAAATACTGATAAGTTATAGAAGAATATAATTTAGGGGTAAAAAGTTGGTATAATTTAGGGGTAAAAAGTTGGGATAATTTGTTTATTACTGAAATATTTTCAAATTGTTAAAAAAGCAGGGTGATTTTAATAAAGTACTTCTCAGTGAGATTTATATCTAAAGGGAATGAAACAAGGCTCTCAAAAATTGCAATTAAATTACCAACTACAGAACCAGGTTGGGCTGAGTTTAGCAGAGCTGAGAGCCATACACACAAGTATCACGTTAGTTAGGGCTGTTAGATAGCCCCAAAAAAGTCTTTGGGGCACAAAATTATCTTATATCTATAAAACAATCCCTTCCAGTTTCTCTTGGCAGATGTTGCTTTTTCTCCCACTCAGTAAGGGCTCCTCTCTTTCCTTGAGATAACCAACCAGTTCTGTCAATGATTCCCTGTTCACCATTCCTCTTCTCTTGTGGCCTGACTGATTCCTGTTGATAAGGGTTGCACTGTAAGTTAGCAATTGCAGTTGTAGTTGAGGTTTTTGCTACACAATGAGGCTATGCATCAGTGGAAGCCTTTGGGAGTGTCTCAGCTGGCACCTTGTTTATTATAAATCTCCGCACAGGCTTTGCTAGAGAACAGTCTATACTCATCATTTGTGCAGCTGTCCCATCATGTTACCACTGACAAGTAAATTCAAATCCAGCCAATAATCTTATTACTGGAATATTTAAAGTAGATAGTCACTCGATGAAAGCTGTGTGCATTTCAATTGTTCAGAGAGGAAATTATGTGAGACAGAAAATTTCAAAGCGTCAAAGGCAGTCTGTCTGCTTCTCCAACATTCTAAGGAAAACAAGGCAAATAGGAAGAGAGAATAAGGGTTTTTTTGTGATCTACCTGGTCTGCTGTCCAGTCCCACTACCTAGTTAAGCACAATAATTTTTATTTAAAACTATTCTCCTAGCTATTTTAAAATTGCAGAATGCAGAACCTTATCTTCTCTCCTTAAGCAAAAGAAAAGAACAAGATTAAAAAATTTGGACAATCAAGAAAACAGCTGTTTCTGGGAAAAAACTCTTTAAAATCTGACAGAGTACCTTTCATTCTGTGAAGCTCTTCAGTCACATTCACCAAGTACTCTGATTCAGTATCTGCTGCATAATAAAAAGCTACCAGCTTATATATGATGGAACAGAATGAGTTCATCAGAACCCTGGCTGAAACAGAATATTTGTATCAAGAAATTCCAAGTGGATGAAAAATACTTCATGATAGAACTTAATGTGTACTTAAAGTATTTTGATGAGATGAAAAAGAATGCTTCAGGCCATGCAAAAACATATCGTTAGGAGTTCCTTTTTTACATATCAAATATGTGTTTTATGCTGTACTATCCTGCTGTCAAGACAAATGGTCATTACTTGTTATTTGTCTCCACATATCTCTTACTAAGAAGGTTTTTTTTGCTTTGTTTTCTTGTGTTGATAAGCATGGAACATTAATCACAGTCAGGGCTTCATGGTTCAGCTCCTCTTTTTTAAATGAAAAGGAAAGATGAGCATACATTATGGGAATGCAAAATTTTATAACCTTGTCTTAGAAAGCTAGGCATTTAAAATCTGCTTCAGGAGTACCATTTATGTAGATAAAGCACACAGACTCAGTAGAGATCAAAACGGTTAACAAAGAATTAAAAATACTTCACAGTGTACCATCTTGCCAAGCTTTGCATATCAAATAAATGTCTTCATTAAAGCTATAATTAATAATTATTTTTATCTTTATACTGGTGGCATAAAAGCCACTATGTCTGACCCAGATCCCACTAAACCCAGTATTTGAAAACAGGACACATTTACAAATTAAGATTGGAACAGAACAGGACAGCCAAACATATGCTAAAGGCAGACATAAGGCACAAGACAGGTCAGGATTCACATAAAACAAATATCTAAATTGGTTAACTAATTGGTGTGTTGTCAAAAGTGGTGAGGATGTAGTTTGTCAGGCCAGATGACATGGCTTTTATGCATTTCAGTAAAAATGAGATATTATCTGCTTGAAGTCTGTAGTTTCATTAGTGATATCTACTTTCAGATTACTTTTGAACTAGAGATTCCATCATGAAATTTTTGGAAAATACATTTTAAGTTAAATGGACATATTGCTAAATCAGTTCTCTATTTATAACAACATCAACCTTTTTTAATTAAGAAGTCTGAAAGATTTCTTGTTTTCATTTCAAATTCATTTGGAAATATGCTATTTTGAATATTCCATTTAACATGGAAAACACAACACAGAACTTAAAGAGTAGGCAGCTATTTTTGTTAGAATGTCTTTAGTTCTCCATTTGGCCTCGAATTAGTGTTGTTTGTCTTTTGGACTAGTAAGAGATTAGAATTATTCATTATTTTTCCTGCTAGTCCCCAGAAGATATTCTTGAAAGTGAGACTTGCATTCCGACTAAACCCTTCATCCATTCAGGTCGCAGCTCCTTTGATTTTCAGGACACCTGTTGTCTATGTTATCCATTGTTTTGGGTGCTTTTTGTTCTGCAATGTTTTTATTCTTGTATTATCTCTCCTTTGATAGAATTTTTCGCCTCCTCTAATTTCTGATTATTGGCATATATATGATGCAGATTTCACTGTGCTGAATGCTTGCATTTCACATTGTCCTCAATGAGATCTGATGATCAAGAGTTCTGCAAATGAAAACACTTGTGACCTTTGCCTCAAAAATCTACACCCAAGGGAATCCTGCTGCTATTCATTTCTCTTTCTAGAGACTGCATTAAGAGATCTCTCTTTTACAAATAATTGAAGTTTCTTGCCTTTTAGTTTGGCTCTGTTGAATTTCTTGAAGCACCATGAGCACATAGAGAGCATCGCTATATAAATCAAATAATAATAATATGTATAAAGAAAAATCACAAAGGGGAAGAAAAAGTCTCATGCTGTTAAAAGCAAATTATACTTAGATATTGGAAAGACCTCCCATGGTTAAAGAATGAGTCACAGTATTAACAGAAAATATATAATTCAAGCACATTTCATTTATTTGACATGATAACAGAAATATACAAACATTTGTGGAACCCAGACTTTGATTATTTCAATTCATATTAATTTTTGAGAGGAAATGTTTAAAAAAACGATGCATAGGAAAACAATTCATGTAATGGCATTTAGTATGGCATGTCCCAGTGAATGCTTTTTTTTCCCTTTGACATCTGTTGTCTAATATCATTTCTGCCTTTGTAGAATGACTGATATAACTTTTTCAAGGTCCTTGAGCATACACTTAACTGTAAACATATGAATGTATTTGGGCATATGTTGCTTAATTACCTAAAAAAAGAATTTACTCCTAAGAAAGATTAATTATTTGAATTATGCTGCATATACAACAGATCTATGTGCAATTGTATAAAAGATGCTTGTCTGGGAGTGCAGGTAGGAAGAGGTAAAACTGGCTGGATGAAAGATTCCCCAAGAGACACTGAAACAGCTGCCACAAGCATATGCTCTTCTACATGCAGACCAATTCATGGTGACTATTCCTTCCACTTTGTAAAGAAATGAAGCTGTAGATTTGTTAACTGGACTTCCACTTGTGGTGTTATAGGATTTCATGCCTGAGAGATCCTCAAGAGTCACTTCAGCATTAAAAGTACAGTAAATTGCCAATATATTGCACTGAAATATGAGACTGGTGTTTTATTAAAAATATTACATTAAGCCTTTGACACTCACAGTTGAATTTTCATACTACTTTAAATATATATTGAGGAAAATAGAATAAACAAATGGAAATGAGAGCAGAAATGGACATACATAAAAACTAATGTTCACCAGGCATAGGTGCCATGCTGATTAGGGAGCCTTCCCTCTTCCAATCCCTTGCCTAATTTAATTTTTTATGTGAGACAGACTCCTATGTCCACCGGAAGATTTCTAGACTTTTGAGATATCTCTTCAGATACAATCCTTACAGTGAAATGAGTGAGCAGTTTACTGTTAATATCAAAAATAGTGTGTATCAATCATAGTGTGCCTGCTGACATACAGCCCCTTAACTTCTCATAGGAAAACCTCTAAGACATTATTTATGTGGAAACAATTTTACTTGCTGCCTTCACCAGCCGAAATCTTCAAGGGCTTGAACACTGTGCAATAAGGAGAGCTGTATTTCCAGGTCATTCAGTGCATAGTCTCTTTTAAGTGTCCCAGAGAAGATGCACAACTGGCATTTGGAAGGAGACAAAGGGTTTGCTGCTACTGTTACAATTTGCACATTAACATATATTGACTCCTCACCTTAGGGTGTTCAATAAAGAGAGGGAAGCTTGTTGACTGTATTTTCTCATAGTTTGTGTTTAAGCAATGGAGTATCATTAGAGAATATGAATAAAACTTACCCAGTATTTCAGTTTGATGTGTATTGCCCTGAGGATGAATATTAGCAAGATCAGTCATAGCAACTGAACAGAGTTCATGAGATTGGAATGTTATTTTCTCTGAACGGTTTACAAAAACATTGCTAAATAAGGTTGGAAACCACCAGACTTTGGCTCTGCTTTCAAACCAAGTAGAATGGTTAGTACTATGTCTCCAGTGAACTGACCAAATACACCTTGAATTTTCTTATGGCAGGAATGTTTGTACAAATATATCAATTTGGAGGAAATATCCCTTATTCTGGCAGAGCATCATGATGTGTTAGAACAGAACTTTTCTTATGCTCCATCAAAGATGTGGATGCAGCTTGCTTGTCTTTGAGAACATAGTCTATAAACATCTCTTTTTTAGCTATCACACAGCTGGCTGTAGATCATTGATTTTGTCCTTGACAAATTTTAAATGAATTTCAGGATGAAAAGTTTACTAGTTTTCATTACAAATGCATTTCCCATCTGCTGCTGTGCAGAGCTGCTGAATGGAAAGCTGAAATTGGACTAATGTAACTAGTACTGTATAAAAAATTTCTTCTCCATTTTGCTTATTTGTTTGTATTTTGTTAGGTTTGGGTTTTTTAAGGAATGGCAGCTGTTTCACGTTGAAATACCAGCTTCCTGTCATCTGTTTGTTGTGATCTAGATTCTCCTCTCAACTTTAGTTCAAACTAAAGTGAACATCACTGAATGCAATAGGAACAAAAATAGATTTTATGTCCTTGAAAACTGTAGTCTGTATTTCTTCCTTTCACTAAGAGTGATTACTAGCTTCTGATCTTAGTAGTTCTGGAAAGGTCAAATGAAACATGGAAGAGGAACCAAGGTAATGAGAATGGGAGAAAGATGAGAAGAGTAGAAAGAGATAATGTGATTTACTCGCCTTCAGTTTTTGTGAGGTTTATGAGGAAAGAGAAAAAGAGTAAGAAATTGTTGCAAAGGAAATCAGCAATAACTCAGCAGTCTTAGAGAAAACACTTTCTGAAGGCGTACTCCAGTTTCTAAAGATTTCTATTTTGGCTTGATATCATATGATAGGTCAATCATAATAGGTCTTTTCATCTTCAGAAGCCTTAACTGTTGTGACAGTAAATGTTTGTGGGCTTTGTTAAGACTGGACTCAGATGAGCAAAATGTTGCTGTTACGAATATCTAGTGCTCTCTAATGTAACTCCAACACAATAGACCAGTTCCACCATAGGGCTTTGTGTTATCCCTGGTTCCCTACTAAGAAATTAGGTCAGACTATTAAAAATAACCATCTGCCCAGTGGGGATATGTCTATAGGACCAGCTCTTTACATCAAAGAGCTTTATTCCTTGTCACATTTGGATTTTGTCCTGCTAAAGAAATATGTCAGGAAAACAGCATTTTCAGGAATTTGCAAGATGTTTAATACAAGGATATTCTCATAACTAATTTAATAATTTAGGGATGGTGGCTGAATAATCTGTTGTTTTATAAAGAAATAAAACAATGAAGAGTGCTTTATTGAACAAACAGGATTGGCAACATGTTCAATGCTGAAAAAGTAATCTGAGGATTTGTTTTTAACAGAATTGAATTTCAAGGATAACCAAGGTTATGCCCATCCTTACATTTCTTCCTCCCCTCTCTCTCTCTTTTTTTAAATGAGATTGAAGTTTCTGTGATACAAATAAAATCATAATCTGCTAGCAAGTTTGTTTTCATTGATACATGAGTGAGTTCTTGCCTTTCCCTCTTTCAGCTATGTGAGTTGACAGTTAAAACAGGACAGGGTAACCAAAAAAGGCTTAACTTTCACTTCATAAGATATAATATAATTGATAGCTTTAATGTATGTAGCAGGTACAGAAATTTTACCTAAGGATTGGTGTCACAATGTTGCGTGTTGGTGAAGTTAATGAAATGGATGTCTTTGACCAGCATATTTTCATTTTTTTAAAAAAAAGTTATGTAGAGGTAAAGGAACACTTCTTTTTTCTTCTAAGAGAACATCTTTCCTTCACTCTCTTTGTTGTGGTGAGTGGTGACAATTAGGTTGCTGGCTGAGATAAGACTGGCTGCAGCATAAAGCATCTGGTTGCTACAGACTCCAGGAAAGAAATAGGTTAGCAACTAAATAATGTGGCAGCCCTGAAAAGAAGCCCACTACTTTGTTTAATATTGTGGCAGAAATTTCAAACTATATAAAGTATTTTTCTCAATTGACTAAATAGCTCAAAAATACTAAAAAAGCTCTGCATATTGTAAGACTGCTTCAAAATACCATAAAGTTAATAGATATCTCTATTTGGATCTCCTTTGGAGGATAAGGTACTGACTGATGTCAGGATCTGAAATACTGCCCGGTGTCTTGTTTTAACAGTCCATCTCCATTCAGCAAAGCATTTAATCATGTACTTAGCTCTGGAATGAGATGTGATTTATATATGCCTAAGAACTTGGCTAAACAGGGATAAAAAGTAGAAATACATATAGTAGTTATTGTCTGGTGTCTGTTGATTAATCTCATACTTCAGACCAGTTGTGAATTATTAATATTATCCAGGAAAAATTATTTTCTTTGGCATGTATCAGAGGAGATGGGCATGGAGAACATCCTCTTGATGGTATCATAGATTATTAATACATAGAAGATATTTTTTATTGAATTGCTTGGAAAAATGTGATACACACAATTTCTAGTTCACCAATATTTGTTTGCAATGTGTTAATGTGTTTTTCAGGTTTTAAATGGAAGCATGGCAGCTTTTCCAAAAACCATGTATGATAAGGTCAGAAACACTGGGAAAAGCTTCTGTCATTGCAATACCTTCAATATTTTCTTCAGACAGAGAGTTTCAAATGTCTGGGTAGTTTTTTACCTCCTGAGGATCACAAAAGGTTTGATTCATGTAAGCTAGTAAGGTATCAAGAGCACCTTGGAGAAAAAGATTTATGTAAGAGCAAAGCAGCAATAATGGTAATTTATTGTAGGCAGATTCTTTTTGAATGCAACAGTAACAGAGGGAGGGAAAAGGCCACATCAAGATTTTGGTTCACTCACAAAACTGTCATGAGCGCCTACAGTCCCCAGATGTTTTATTTACGGCTAGTTCATTTTCTTGTCTTTCTAAAGCAGAGGAAAATCTATTAACTCTTTTGTTAATATTAAGATACTTGCAAGCTATTATTTAGTCTTATCAAATATATTACAGCTTATCCATGCCACGTGTTCACAAATAGACTCATAACAAAGTCAGCACTAAACTTTCAAAAAATATAAGCCAGGTCTTACCATGAAGACAGGCTTAGTAAAATGAGATATTTTATTAAAAAAAAAAAGCCAACCAAAACCAAACCAAACCAAACCAACCAAACAAACAAACAAAAAACCCAAAAAAACCCAAAAAATCCCCTCAAACCCATGGTTTTGAACTGTTTTAAGAATTTTCAATAAATTTATTGACTTTATGCAAGCCTATTCCACTCTCATTCCCTGAAACCCAAGGTTATTACAGAAGTATTTTTTTCAGGAATTTGCATTCTAAAAAAAGGAATCCTTTTTAATTTTCATAGCAAAATTGTAGGATTTTTGAACATTGCAGAGTCCATTTTGAAGTTAGGGATGAACAAACACGTTTTATAAGTTCTTCCCTTGAAAACCAGGCTCTTGACAAAATGGCAATTCTTGCAGGAAGGTTTACATTCCTTGAAAATTGTACTGATTTGTTAAAAAAAAAAAAAGGACCAAAAACTAGACCTATTTAAACAAGTATCTGCTAAGGACTGATATTTCACCTGAATGTTTTTGCTTTTTTTTTTTTTTTTTTCCTCTCAGCAGAATTTTCCACAAGGAATATTAACATTTAAATATCTTTTATGTGAACTAATCAGAGCAAAAAACTTTTGATTCTAAATGTGGCAGCTTTCTAAAAATACAGCTTTCATGTAGCTGAGGCATGAACTATTATTAGGGATGAAACGTGCTCTGTGGTTCAGAGGCAGCCTCGTATCAGCCTCCTCCAAGTCTCCCTGCTGTGGGTGCCCAGAGCCTGCTCAGTGGGGGCAGGCTGGGAAACACCAATTTTGCTTGCTGCTGTTGCTGTGCTGGGGGAAAAGATGCACTAAAGAGTAGAGACAGCCAGCCCAGACCAGGGACCAGCACAGATCAGAGAAAAGTCCACAGAGCAGAAATCTGGTCTGCTATTTATTACTATTTATGTACACTCAGATGAAAGAGTTCAATCCTTCAAAGAGAAGAGAGCAGTGAGAGATATGAAATATGGTACTGGTGTTGCTAATGATACTAGACTGTTCAGGCAGTGGTTGTTAGGGTGCAGAGATACTACGTTATCCCTTCCCTCATCATTCTTACAAGACGCAGAGAAAAATGTAGTTGATGTGTAACAGTATTTATAATAACTTGCTTTGGACAGATTAATGTTTTTCTTTTTAATTAGGTATATGCAAACAAAAAATCCCTCTATGTTTATATCCACCTAGCAATGGAAAGTCAGCAATGAACTGCAGCAAAACTTCAGTCTCCAAAAGGTCATTTATATTTCCAGATGCTAGACTAAAATACGTGAATTAAGAGAGAAATCTGGAGTCTAAACATTCATATACATAGAACTGGGATGCTGAGACTTGGCAAGCCTAGGTTTTACTGAATACATTCAAGGTGCCTGTTCCATTTGTATGCAACTGGAAGGACCCATGGGACCTTCACTGCCACTAATTACATGACAAAATATAAGATCAAAGACATGAATCATTGCCAAAGTTGTCAAACGCTTCAGGATTGACCTTTCTGATCCTAAACTGAATGAGAGCATTAATAAGGTATGAGTTCAGTAAATGCAGCGCAAGGAGTCAGTTTGAAAACAGCAATATAGCATACAATATTTCTAAAGTAAGTATGTATAGCAAAAAATATTGGAGCATACACAGAGCTGTCTTAGCAGTTTTGAAAATGTAAGAGTTATGTCTATGCTGCTTTGATTTCATTTACTGTATTCCTATGCAGATAAAATGGCATAACTCTATTCATTATTAAAGAGCTGGAGAAGCTTTTATTACTATCTCATTTAGAACTCAGAGATAAAATTTCAAAGTCCTATTTCAAGTAAATGCGGTGTATTTTAGACTGATCAAAACCTCCGAGATGCTTCACAAGATTAACTCGTATAGTATAAAAGCTGCAATGATAGCACAGTGCAGAACTCGCTTTTCTTGAATGCTGCCATTTCTTGACTGGAAAGTGATCAAGCACCGTCTTCCACTCATTGACTAGAACAGGAAGTGAAAGCATTAGAGACTGTTGAAACTGCCAAAACTCCCCAAAACCTGCATATATGAAATATTATAAATAGTGGGATGTATTAAACACCAGTTGAGATAGCTAACACTACTGTATATCTTAGTTTATTAAAAAGGCCATAGGCTATTAAGATCTCTCTTCAGGTGCTTATCAAAATCCTGATATTCCTAATTGCTGTGCCTTGTTCAGCTTTAACCAAGAGATAAAATCTTGGTTGTTGATCATGTCTACCTGAACAGCACAAATTTCAGGAACAGAACATGTCCTTTAAATGTAACAACAACAGAATCAGTTGCCTAATTCTTTCATTTAGTGAGATTAGCTATGTAAAGGGCCCAGCTCTCTCCTTCTGGAAGACAAAAGTGAGGGGTTGAGAGGCAACAGTGAGAGGAGTCCATGATGAACAGAAAAAAAAGGGTTGTTGAAATGGTTGAAATGGGAGCAAGTACAGGGCAGCAGAGAAATATGAAGCTGCATTCCAAATCTGTTGAGTCCAAGTTAAATTGCCTGGAGATAGAGATCTCATGAAATGCATCCTTGGCTGCACCACTATTTGGCTTCTTGTTACAAACCAGCACTGCCAAGAGACATTAAGCAGTGATATTTGAAAACATTTTGCAGGTGCCAGGCTGTACTTTCCTCTGTGTTAATGAGAATTTGATCATCTACTGTAGATATAACATACAGAGGAGGAGGAGCAGAGTCTGTGAAACAGCCATTTTTGTACCAAGGGTGGATCACTGGCAGAATAACAATAGGATGTCTCTGCATCTTAATAAAAAAAAAAATATATATATATATATATAAAATCACTGTACATTGTGCCAGTCCATTAAAAACTGGTACTTGTACAATCTTATTGAGACATCTGGTCACTTTACCTTGGCCATTGATGAGAAAATAAAGACGGATTCAGGCCTGGAATCTGGACAACTCTGAGATCAATTATTTCTACTGTTTAGCTGTTTCCTTATCAGAGAACTATCTGGTTGATAGATAATCTAAATATATGTTAGAGTAGAAGTCATAGCCATGTCAATTACTTTCTCTCTTAGAATGCTTTTCTTCATTCATTTTTTTTACCATTCTGCATGGGAGAAAAACAGTGCTCGATTCATTTCCAGAACCAAAAGGACTCTGTCTTTTCCTTGAGTTATTCCACCTCCTTTCCTTTCCTCATGCTTGTTTTTACCCTTCCAGTTGCCTACACCACACACACAAACCCTTTATGTTTGTGAGCTGCGCATTAACCCAAAAGGTTAATGAGCATCGGGCTCAGGTGCAGCCCACACTCTTGCAGCATTACTAATGCTGTGGTCATGGGTTTGGAATGGGACTCTGGAAAATTAGTTCTTTTGTGATCTCTGCACTGAGAGCGACTCTGCTGTTTTCTCTGCTCCCTAACTGCATTTTTATGCTGAGCTTTCTGTCTCCATGAGAATATGTCTTTTGCCCATTCCATTACTCGCTCCCTGCAAGCACAACAGAATTATTTGTGAGATCAACACCAACTACAATATGGTGAATATGTCAGTGCCAACAAACTTTCTTAAATATTCCTGTGCATATAAGTTCAGCAGAAGAGCTGATGGCAAAGTGGCAGGTAAAAGCTTTGAATAGGAAAATGCCCATCAGAACTCCACTGAACTGTAGTCTTAGGTGAACAAAACCCCTGGATATACATAACAACAATTCAGTCCTCTTCCTCCTGGGACTAGTTATCAAAGTAGGCATCAAGAATATTTAGATATATTTCTATTAAAAAGTTGCTGAATACTTAACCATCATATCCCCAAGAAAATCTGAGAAATGCTCCTTATGGAAGTTTTAGTATCTTTAAGTATGTCTGCAACTCAGATGTAAGGGCTCACCCGGGGCAGTCTGGTGAGGTGAAGAAGTCAAAGCTGTAGGCTGGGGCTCTGGATTGGCTGAGTACATGGCCAAGCATGGACATGGCTGCAGTGCTCACTGTGTGGCTCCCTTGTCATCCCCCAGCAAGCCAGGTCTTGGCAGGCAGTTGAACTCCACTGGTGGAGAATGTGTTCAGGCCCCTGGCATGAGGTTTGGGAAGACAGTTATTTAAAGTCAAATAGTAGTTTTATTTAAGTACTGGTGATGATGATGATGATTGTGCTTAATGAAGTCCCAAATTTGCAACAGACTAACATCAATTCATTAAGAAAATAGTTCAGTACAAGTGAGTATGGCTTTATAATCAAGTATTTGTCTAGATGATCTTGAAGATGGAATTTATTTCAAGGGAACATGGTAGGGAATCTGAAGTGGGAGTGTTGTATATTGGTCCTTCTGGGCAGGAACAACTCCAGAAAAGTGAGTCCTAAGAGCTATGACCAAAAAAGAGTCTTGACTGTAATGCATAGAGTTCACATAAGGTGAAGAAAATTTGAGGCATCTATATCCACACAACACATATTTTTATTTTCTGTTGAAGCCTGGAGGTGAATGCATATTTAACACATGGCTATCATGCCTAGATGGTAGTTACATTTTCCAGTGAGGTCAG
Source organism: Cichladusa arquata (assembly GCA_026413545.1). NCBI lineage: Eukaryota > Metazoa > Chordata > Aves > Passeriformes > Muscicapidae > Cichladusa > Cichladusa arquata. Next base: position 96,763,186 of record JAOTQP010001286.1, on the reverse strand, counting down.
TAGCATTTCTGAAAATCAGGGCCACACCCTAATTTAAATTAGCTGCTCATTTTTTGAGAGGAAGAATCACACCCACTCAGGACACAAAAGGTTATACGACACAGTAGGACTACGGGGTCACAGAGATTTGGGAAGCAGCAGGTTTCCAGGACAACTATGTGTACAGTGACTGATGTGTCCAAATATACAAAACTCTGAAAAACATGAATACAGTAGCTTTTTTGAAAAATGCATTTAGTGCTTTAGATACACATAAGGGATAAGAAGCTGCAATTTATGTAACTACACTGCCTCAAGCTTAGCATTATGACAGCAGCTGTGGCCTTGGTACCTCAGGACCTTCTGACAGAGCAAGAAAGGAGAGATTCCCACAGTTCCTGTGGGCAAAATACTTCTTCTTGACTTCTGCTCACAGGAGCAGAATTTGGCCTAAAGCGTAATCACCTGGAGGTGCTTCAGAAAATAAATGCGTATGAGCTTCCTCTGAGCCATTTGTCTGCAAATGTGTCAGTTGCTCAGCTTTAAAGCTTTGGTGGATGTAGAGATCTGTAAGTACTTCAAAACATCAGGGAAAAGAGATTAGGAATAAACAAAAATGAATGTTGACTGGTACTGTGCAGCAGTACAAGTGTACTGTGTATTGACAGGAACTCCTTTGTTGGAGAAATAAGGCAGCCTGCTGTCTTGCGCAGCGTGGTGAACATCATCTAGGAGGAGGCATGAACATGGTGACTCTGAATCTGTGGAGGCTCACAGATAAGAAAATCAGGCATGAAAAATAAGTAGTTCAAGAAGCCTTAACAAGAAGTTTTATTATTTGAATATTTTTAATATTCAGTTTCCTTAAAATAAAAAAGTAAGCAATGTACAATATGCATAATCATAAAGTGCCAAAAAAAGCTGTTATAAAAATTCATACTTTAATTATAAAAGCTACCAGTTTCTATGGTAGATCAGAATATATAGCAATAATAATATCTTTTAAATGACATTACTTCAGTCCTTGTCTCATCCATGAAATCTGTAAAGGGCTTCGTAAATTGACTTGAAAATTGACAGGTCTCATCTTGCTTAATAGAGGGGAGAGCGACTTTTACAATATGTGGCCCTTTTCCACGAATTTCCATCCTAAATCTTAGTCCTTATCTGGAGTAGATACTGCATCAAGTGATACTGCAATCTTGCAGTCCAAAAACCAATCCATACCATCTGACTATTTGTTGTCCTTACTAGAATCCAGAGGTCTTTCTCAAAGTAACATGTTTCAACCAATGTCTTTTCCTGCTGATCCTAGCTGTCCTGTCTAAAAAAAGTCAGAAGTCTTCTGATCCAAGATGTGAAGACATCCAGTTTAGTATATTCACACAAATCTTGACCACTTTGCCAAGGGAAGGCTTACCAGCTCATGTCTGTTTAGAATGCTGTAGTCTCCTGCCTTCTGCTCATGTGCTGTTTGGCACATTATTCCGAGTTTGGAAAACATGAACATAGATGGAATCCAAACTTTACTAAGAAACCAAACCTTCTATAGTATCCAAACCTCACTGCTTCTTCTGCTCTTCCACACTAAATCAAGCTTAATCATAAATTTGTACAAATGGTTCTGTTTTTTTGTTTATTTATGTATTTATTTGGTTAGTTGTTTATATGTTTTACCTATTCTTTTTGTGTAAATATTTAAGGATTTTTCTGTGTTTAGTCTCTGTGCATTGCTCAGTCCCTCTGGCTTCTTGGACTCCAACGCTGAGGGTAAATTTGCTTAATACATGACCTATTTCACTGCACTGAATCTATGCTGAATAAAGAGCTCCTCTTGTAAAGGGACACAGTAGCCACAAACTGTAAGTCACAGCTAGACAAGGTAGCCTTCCCAAAATAAACTGGCCCTTAAGTGAAATTGTAGATAAAGATGCAAAACTATCGAATCAGAATGTTGTCTCAACGAAATCTTTGTCAGTTAGAGCACAGAAGTGACCATCTTTCTTCCTGAAATCTTTAAAGCATTTGTCAATGTCTCTCTGTACTATTTCTTTCCTTGCCCTTTCCTCAAACAAGCATAATTTCTTTTATGTCTGCAGAAAAGTAAGAAAGAAATCATTGTTAAATGTTAATATCTGGTGAAGGATATTCCACTATCCTTTCCAGTGAATATCGTCTCTCAGGAACAAAGCCTTTTCCAGCTCTGAAGGGTCATTATTACTGTACTCCAAACAATGGAAATGCCCCTAACTTCTTGCCTCTCTGGGGATTAATGTGTTCTTCCTCTGAGAGCACCACACTTACAAGTGAAGGGACTGAAGTCTGAGCAGTGAACATGAAAATACCACAAAAAATTCATTCATTCTCCAAAGAGCAGACTTCAAATCAAACTGACATAGGAAGTGATTCAAGATCTCTAGATATTTTCCACGTTAAGTAATTGGTGGAGAAGAGGGTGTGAAGAATGATTAGACCTTGACCTGTTTTCCTTTGTACTTTTCTGTTTGATGACCTAAGCCAACCCCAGTATTGATCCGAAAGAAAATAACACTGTGTCTGAAATGGACTTGAGAAAGTGAAATAAGACAATATAATTACTAACAGTCTGTGTGGGTTTACACAAAACAAATACTGTCAACCTAACTTAATATTTTTTATGACAATATGGATTTTGTTGGTAAAGGTATTTCTATTGATGTAACACTCTTACAATTCTTCAAGGGATTAGAAACAGGACATTTCAAAACCAAACTGAAATACTTTAAATGGTCTTAACCCTGACATGCTGAAGTCATCAAATAAAGCACCAAACTAGCAAAACGCACAATACGTCTTTGATTATGGTAAGACGTAAAGTCAACAGGAGCAACAATTATATGCCAACAGCAAATTACCTTTACAGGCAGATATCTTTGTCCTAACAGGCAGATATCTTTGTTTTCGGCTTCATATATCAGCATTTCTGCTGAAATAATTAATAAGAAGCATAGAAGAAACTGGGAAGAGTTCATGAGATTTTTTTTCCTTAAATAAAAATTGAGTAGCATTGGCCTATGTATATACTGCCCCTCCAGCATATGATCTGGACAAGTCCTATTTAGCACGTTATATATATTTCTGCAGTTCAGTAAAACATTTCATTGCACGTACCCTATTTCACACATATTCTACCACCTACACACTGAAACTGAAATTAACCTCCAAATCTTACTGAAATACAAAATTAACTCCGAACGTGGCTTCACTTTCTCCTACTGCTCCTCTGGGCATGTAGGTAATGTAGTAGCTTCTACTGTGCCATCAGAAAAAAAGTCCTGAAAAAAGTCTTCGCTCAAGAATAATTCATTTCATGGCTTAAATTGCTAATTTCAAAGTGCAGAAGGATCTCTTGTACTTTCATGGTTAATGTCTATGCTCAAACTCTACAGCCAAGAAGCTGCTCATGTCCAGCACCAGTATTCACTGTATTTTCAGTATTTCGCAAAATTCTGCAACCTATTCCACACTATAAGTTCACATAACATCTTTCTCATGCAACAGTTCAGCTGTGCAGGCTAGAAGTAAAGAAAGAAATACAAGAAACATATTGCACTGAATATTTGCAGTGCAGAGCTAGATGATACTTTGACTTATTTTTCCAGGACCATATTCACATGAGAATTAACATATTTGACTAGCTTTTTGGGTAACACAGTATTGAATATGTCCAATAATAATAGATTGAGAATATTCTTCCCCACTCTCATGATATACCTAAATAATTTGACATTATATAGCTACAGGCAGGTGCTTCCTTACCACAGGAAAATAAATAAACTCTCAAACACAGCAGGAAAGATGTGATTTAGTGATACTCGTATGCAAATTCAAACACGTTTAAATCTTTGCAGAGCTGAGGCCTAGGGTGGTGTTGTGGGTTTATTTCAGAGATGAGCAGACACGCAGTCATCGTGCTGGAGAGACATGGGATAATGGAAATGCATCATGCCATCTGTTGGCAAACTGCAGTGCTGCAGCCGGAAGCTGTGCAAAACCACCTGGAGCTGTTACCACCACCAAGCAAATTAGAAAAAATCATAGGGAGTCCGCAAAAACAAACACACATATAAGAGAGCAATTGGCAGAAAATCTAAATTTGGTTTTCTCTTTATTTGCTCACATCTGCTAACTGAACGCATTGCAATTTGATTACACAGCCAAATTACCATTTCCTCATGCAGCCGCCTTTGTGAGATTAGTTTCTTTAAAGTGAGAGTTTCTTGCATCTCTGCAGATACACTAGGATAAAATGAATAGGCATAAACATATATTTTTATGTAGCTTCTTATTATCTTGCAAAAAAGACATTTTTAAAACTAAATAAACTACTATTTATAGATGTAGACATTAAAAGTAACTTACTTTAATAGAAATGAATGCAACAATTCCTGTCATTATATCTGAGGAAAATGCTGATGAGGAATAAATTCATAAATGAAGCCTGTTTCTGAAGATGCCATAAGAAATTGTGCAAAAAGGCTTCTATATGTTTTTAGGAGCTGAAGACGTATATAGAAAAATGTCTTAAATAATTCATTTCATATAATGTTCATTCATTTTGTGGGACTGGAAACTCGAGTCATGCCATTGAGTTTGTGGATAGCTTAAGCATTGACTCATAAAAAAGTAGTGTATCTCTTTACAGATGTCCACTTGTACTTTTGATTTCTTCCCAGGCATTTTGGCTCCCCTTAAGCCTGCAATCTTGAATTGTCTAGACAGCTCTGTCTAACGCCTGTGAGGGTTCTTAAAGTAAACTTTCCTCTGAGCTCACAAGGTATCTCAGTCTTACATGTAGTCTCTGAGACTGTGACAAAAAACAGTTGATGCTTTAAAGTGTGACTTGAAAATTCAGTCAGTAAAGTCACAGTCCTTTTGCACAGTAGTAAAAGATCGCCAGGCACTTTCTCAGAAAAAAAGAAGCCCTTCTTCTTTCCCACTTGAGCTTTCCTAAGAGTGTCCTGCATATGCCATCAAAGATCATGATGGCCAATCTTCCTGAACCCACCAGTTAAATACGTATCACCTTCATCTGGCTGTCAGGCACATCACAATTTTCCCCTGCTTTTGGAAAGATGGACAGTGGCAGTAGATGGCAATGGATACCCAGTGTGCTTTCACTGCAGGATGGAGTCGGCTGAGTGTGCCATCCCATTTTTGGGAAACCTCAGAACAGGGAGTTGAGAGGCCGCAGAAAGCCTCTGTCTTCCTGGAGTTGAGGGTTTGGGCTCACCAGCTGCTCTCATCAGTGTTGAGCTGTCAGTAAACTTCACATAACACATGCAGCTGTGTCTGTACTTAGACATCACATATTTCTGCTCTCACTTCCTGAGTAAATATCTAAATTGTTAAGCTGTAATATGGGAGGAGCACAACATCCACTCCTTCCTCCTATAATTCTGAAGATAGAAATTATCTCTATTCACTGAAAAAATAATGAGACAATCACCCACTTTCACTAGGAAATCTGAAGTTGTGGATGCCAAATGGGTGGAGATGGTTCTTCAAATCCCCTAGAACCCTGCCCTAGTCCAGTGTGACATTCTTGCTCCTGCCAACATCTTCCTAGTGTGTAAGTTCATTTGTACCACTTTTAAGCCCTGTACCATTTTCATCCTATGTAGAACAACTAACTTTGCTCATACCCAGTACAAAGAGTCTCAGTGTACAGAACACAGAGCATGACAGCACTGGTGGGACCAGAAACCAAAATTTTTCTATTTTATTCTTATTTTTCTGGTCTCAAAGTCCCTAGGACTGTCTACATTTTCTTGCTACAGTTATGTTCAGGGAACTTCATGTTTCAGGACACTTTAGGGCTGAGATAGAGCACGTGTTCCTGACATAATCTTCCCTCTGGGCTTGTGTTTTCCTTCTGTGCAAATGAGAATGGGATGAGATGAGGAAATGCTGCTGCTTTTGTAGACATTTATTGGTATAGATTTGGGGTGGAGTCAGCTTTTATATCTGGATCCAGGAAATTGAAAATACCCTTGAGGTCTATAATATATTTGTAGTCAGAAATATCTTCTCTGAATGGGAAATAGGATCCCCTAAGAAGACTAATGAAAAGTATATAAAACATGTAGTCTCTTAATCTCTTCCTGTGCCATAAGAAAGAGTAAACAAATCTTTTTACCTCAAAGGGGGAAGAAACAATCTTTATAGACAAGAAAATGCAGCCAAAGTGTACATAGTGTTAGGTGTACTCCTCCTTACAACTTTACAGATGAGCTATTCTGTTGCTTCTAGCAAGAATATTTCCTCTTTTTGCAACATGGTAGATTTCTTTTGGAGGCATAAAAGAAGTCCCAGATACTTACAGCTAATTTTCTTATAACATTTTGAAATACCCTGTCTTCACATTTCAGGAGCAGGCTGAAAATCCTTGGGTCTTACGAGATAGTAGAAGCCATGACAGCACTAGTAACAATAATTTCATCTTCCACAAGGAAATTGATAAATAAACAATGCAGTTAATACAAATACTTCAGTAATATCCCTCCAGCAGATTGAATTTGGCTGCCTGCTGGATGCCCACTGAGCTTCTCTTTCACTTCACCTCCTTCACTACACCTCCTCAATAGCACAAAGAGAGAAAGAAGATGAAAAGCTTGTTAGTCAAGATAAAGACTAGGATATTACTTGGTAGTTATCACAGTCTCAGATTGGGGGAGATTAATTTAAATTATTGCCAATTAAAAGTAGAGTAGAATACCAAACAGCAGAGTCAAAACTAAAAGCTCACCTTCTCACCATCCTTCCTTCTTCCCATACTCCATGTCACTCCTTCCTTCCCAACTCCTCTACCTCCTCCTATCTGAGCACAGCAGGGGAATGGGGATATGTGGTCAGTCCATAATAGTTCTCTATTCCTCCTCTCACTTTCAACTTGCTTGAACATGGATCCTTCCCAGGGGCTGCAGTCTTCCACTTACTGCTTCAGCGTGGGTCCTTTCCACTGGGTACAGTCTGTCAGGGACAGACTGTGCTGCTGAAGGTCCTCTCACTGGATTTATTCCTTTATGAACTGTTCAAAAATGGATCCTTCACTCTGGCTGCAGTCTTCAGGAACTTTTCCAGCGTGGGTTCTGTCCATGGGTTACAGTTTTTCAGGACTGTACTGCTCTAGCATGGGTCTTTCACTGGCTGCAGATCATCAGGAAAGTTTCTCCTATATGGGATTCTCTCCATGGGCTCCAGCTCCTGCCTGGAGCCTGCTCCATTGTGGGGTCTCTGCAGCCTGTATCTTCCTTCTGCATATATCCACTTGCTGTGTCACAGGGTCCTCTGTGGGCTGAACTGTGGTCATATATTCCTGTGGGGACCTCCATGAGCTGCAGGGGGACAGACTGTGCATCCATGGTCTTCAGCACAGACTGCAGGGGAATCTCTCCTCCTGCACTTGTAGCACCTCCTCCTCGCCCTCTCACTTGATGTCTGCAGGGCTATTTCTATTACATTTTTCTTACTCCTCCCTCACAGCCCCTGCTCAGAATTTTGCTCTTTCTTAAATATGATTCCCTGCATATTGCCACCATGTTGTCTTGGAACTCAGCTGTGCCCTGTGGTGGCTCTCTTGGAGTGGCTGGAACCTGCTGTTTTTATCACAGGACGATCTCAATCTCCTGCCCAGAAGCCCTCTCTCTAGCCCCCTGTACCCAACATCTGGACACCTCCACCCAATATAATCCAAATGGTCACTGGCACAGTCCAAAATCCTACCATACCAGCACCTCCGTTAAGTTGCTGCAGCATCAGCAGTCCCACCAAGTTCAAAGATCTGGCAGTCTCCCTGTGTTTGCACAGAAAATGAAGGAAGGAATATCAGCAGTTTATTCACACAAATTCTGTATTCCCAAAGTCAGTTTGAAAACTAGCATGTAGAAATAGCAGGCTGGGATGACAATTTGGCATTTTCAAGTTATTGCTTGCACTTAACAGGACTGGGATCAGTTTGAGTTATTTATCACTCCTTTACTGCACAGTGTACAAGGCCACTGTAACACATATGGTAGAATTTGTTGCAATTCAAAAAGACTAATATTTTCTTCTCTTGATATATCTGTCTTAGTGTCAGCTCTGCTTATCAAATAAAATGGCAGCAGACAGATAGGTGGGTGTTGCTTTGGGTTTGAAACACTGTGAGGCTGGATTTGTCATGGGGATGTGCTATAATCTCTGCTTTCCTCAGCTAACTTCTTGCCTAACTATAGACAGTCATATATTCAGTTAAGTAGGGCATCTTTTTCAGCCTGTGTTATCTAAGACATCACTTGTCACTTTGCTGGATATTTAATGTTTCAAAGGGCTACGTGTATAGGTGAAATGTATGTATGTTCACGAGGCTTTATGCATGACACGTCTTGTACACTACAAGGTATCATCACCATAAACTGCACAGCTGCAAGGTGTGCAACTAGCATCCTACAAAGACAAATATGATGCTATACATAGCATTTATGTTTTACATTACCTTAAGCAGAGTTTTCTTTAACCGTGCTGAAAAGAAACAAGAGCAATGTGAAGCTCACAGTGATTAAATTATTGTCAGTTTATCATAAACAGGAGTTTAGAGATTAGACTAATACCGGTTGAAAGGTGAATATGACATATGTTTCTACCTAGTTTTGAATGTATAGTTTAGAACTGCACAAAGAGTAAACAAAATTAATGCCTTACTTTAGCATAATATTTTTTTAAAAAGAAAATAAAATTCTTTTACAATGCCTGCCAACAGATTAGGGCTTCAACATTTTATATTGTTAACATTTTAAATCTCCCTTCATCATGCATCAGTTTGCACCTGGGTCATGATCCAGCACATCCTTGTACTCCTCAGTCCCTCTTACTGATACATTTCTTTACAGCTGCAGTACTCTGTGAGAGATATCCCTTTCAAATTTAGTGTCATTTATGGTAATATAAATATTAGCCAAAGAATTAATGATTATACCTTATTCATCGAGTTAATTGTAACAGTATAACTAAGCCTACCTGTTTTTCTGACTAGGTTTAATAAAGAAGACACACATACACTTCTCTGTGGAGTATTTAGCCTCTTCTAAACATAAGGGAGGTCATTGATCAGGGAGGAGGAAGTACTTAATCAACATGCTAGATGAAATGCCTTTGTATTCCTCCTTCGTAACTTACTCCCTCGTATTACATAAGTACATAAATAAATGATAACCCCCCCTCAGGGTTCTCCCTGAGCCTTTCTCTCTTATCATTCATATATTCTGCCATTATCATAAAGTGATAAATGACTGCTGCAGCATTGAATTTATATTGTCATTTTAGTTGCTTGAAAGCGAGCTTCCATATAATACCTTCATAAAGACTATCAGTGTAAGAAATACAAACACTGTTTAGCTGCTCAGGGGAAAGCTGAAGTCCCTTGGTCAGGGATTAAATTGTACCTAGCATTTTAAAAAAGATGAGATCACACCTAAAACTGAGGAGGAGGAAGACCAATGAAACCTACAGAAACATGCCCTGTTGGCAAACCCCTGGCTTGCACTGTGGAGACAGCTGCTCTCCAGCCCTCCTGGCAGAATTGTCCTGGGAAGTGCTTCAGTACAGATGGGAAGGAGGGAGCAAAAAAACCCAAAACACTAAAAAATCAGCACCACCAACACAAGAAGACAGCATTCATGTTAAAAGTGAGATGCATAAATGCAATAAACTGCATTAGGCAAGGGCCTGCATTTTTATTGAAGATACGTTACACAAAGGACAAAAAGTATTCTCTAGTTCCCTATTTTATCATGATAGTTCTCAAATTAAACTTCACATACATTTTCTTAGGACTAATACAACTCTCCTACCCCATATTTAAACTGTGAAAAAAATTTAAGTAGTACAAAACTAAATGTTTAAGTATAAATGTTTGCCCCTCTCGTCCAAATAATAAATGTGTTTCATTAAAATACATAATCTTATTGTTATTCTTGTGGGAGAGCTGATATCTCTTCAATATATATATACACATATAGATGGAGATATGCTTTCTCTGCTCCTTTCTTGATAGAATCAGATAGTCTTCCCTACCTTCATTTCATCTCTAAACCTCAGCTTCCCCATATAATAAAGTTGTAGCACGGTTTCCTTGTGTTGGCAGCAGCAGCTTGAGGGATCATTGCACAATAAACCAGCTACCATGACTTACCTGGGCCTGCAATTAGACTTCAATAGAGAGGGCATTGCCAGCTTGGGTAAGAATCAATCCTAACAGTGTAGAGCAAAAAAACCAACATTTCATGTTTAGTTTTACCAAGTTCTTCCCCTCTGTGGGTAACCTTTCTTAACATCTACCTCACTAAACGCTGGATTAAGTATCCTAGCACTGTATTGTATTACCTTATTGCTACACATTCAAAGGTTTTCCAGATCAAAATTTTATTTATTATTTTGCCCCCAGTGCCGCATATCTAAAGAGCAAATGTAGAAAACAAGGAGCAAGCACATTTCCCTTAGCTAATCCTCAGTCTTTCACTAAAGATTTTCTTCAATTCTTTCAAAATATTTATCACAGTCAGTGCATTGGAGCAAGTCCTGCTGAAACTTGTTTCTATAACTAAGCTGATTTTTCTACAGCAGTAGCAGCTGATACTTTTTTGAAGGTCCGCACTCATTTCTCCCTTTATTTTTTTGGGCAGTGAGGAATGCCCTTTGCTGCCTGTGTGAATCCTTTGCCATGTATCCCCTAACACTTTTTGACAATGTGACATTGATGACACAGGGCAGATAAATCTGTCCAAGGTCCTTCCCAGAGGGGCCTGACATCAAAGAGCAGGGAGGGCCTGTGGGGTGTGTGGGTTGCTGTGTTACAGCCATCCTAGGGTCAGTCATGTGGATGCACGGACACAGAGTGAGGAGCATTTGGTGCACTTCACTGTCCTCTGGCCCATGTTTCAGTGACCAGGACAAAAATAATGCCAGTCCCTTTGTGTCAGTGTGTATCCCTGTGAAACTTGCTAACTAACATCTTGACTGCCTGGTTTGACATACTTTAGTCTTTGCCAGCATCTTGGTTATTTCATAACTGTGTATAGTTCCACATAAGTGTATTTCATATAAAACTACATCTTATACAAGCACACAAGAAGTCACAGCTGCTTGGTGGGGCTTAGCTGAAGTTTTTCTGTACACCTCTCAAAGATGTACAGGGATGACTCACAAGAGGACAGAAAAACAGCAAAAAAAGAAAAGCAAGAGGCAGTCACCTGGTCAATTCATAGCCCACAAGACTTCACCTTTCAGAGAAAAAGATTGAAGAAAACTTTGCAAACAGAAGCTCACAGAATTTCATGTCCCCTTTGGCTCATTCCCTATGAATATCTATGCAGGAGATAACATTTGGCACTTAAAAACTAAGTAAATGGGAAGAGCTTAAGTGATTGCTTTTCTCTTTGAGCTAATGTCAGGCTGTTCTTATTAACAACGTAAAATGGGTTCCGTGATATGAATGTACAAACTGTAATCAAGTGCATTGATCTCTGCAGCTACTCAGAGGTAAAACAAGTGGAAAACAACTCTTTATTCCAAGTAGAATTTAGCAAATGATATGTCTCAATGGCTCATAGTTGGACCCAGAGGGTATCTGGTAACAGATATAGTTTTTCTTTATCCTATCCATATCTGGAATTGTCCAAAGAAAGGATATTTTGGGCTACCTTAGCAATTCCTGTATGTCAAAAAAGAGGATAAATCTAAAATTAAAAAGTATTTCAGCTCTTTTGAATTTAAAAAAAGGTGAACAGGGTCCTGGAATAACTGCTCTGTGAACATACGAATGGGAAATCTTACTGGTTTTCAGTGAAACCTGTTTCTGGTAAGAAGACATTGCTGCTTGGACACCATGCTTATCTTCCCTGTTCTGTTTTCCCACCATATGAAAAACATTATTAAATTCAATAAAGTCTTACCAATTTGGTGTTTTTTCTTTGCTACAAAAACATCTTGAAAATGGTTGCAAACTATAATATTTAGAGTTTTCAGGTAATTAAGACTATTTTATTTCTTTCATTTGGAGCATATTGGCTAGAATTCATCTGTTTAATTTTTTTTTTTTTTTTTAATTTTTGGAGTTTTGGGTGTTTTGTACCCTATCTTACCTTTTTCCAAATATTCTGGCTTATTCTGAAGGTTGCTGCTTCCAGCTGAACTTTGACAGGTCAATAATCTTTATTTCGGTCCAGCAGCAGAAGTTGTTTAGAAAAATACTTTCCTACTTTGTCATTCTAATGGGTATTTCTGTTTCTTTCTCTATAGCCATTCCTTCTTTTTACTATTGTCTATTACAATAATTCTGTAATCACCCCTATGTGTGAAACAGGACTGTGATGCACCTCTGTTGGAGTGGGAAAGATTACGGAGCGGCGAAAAAACAGCAACAAGACACTCTCTTGCTTGGTGCAGAAAAGAGCAAGAAAGAGCAAT
>JAOTQP010001286.1:96732823-96750624 GCA_026413545.1 Cichladusa arquata | reverse complement strand
TGGTCAGAGAAGGAGACACCTCTCCTCCCTGGCTTTCTCAGGGACCTTGCAGGTGTTTATCTCTGTTATGATTCTTTGTCTTGTGTTTACAATAAAGAAGGAGTCTCTAGCTTGGGAGAAACCCTAGCTGAGGCTGAGAAAGTTTCATGGCCTGAGAAAAATACTTACAACTTGAGAGAAAGGCCTAGCTAAAATGTGCCTAGGCCTTCAGCAGTGTCCACACACCTCTCTAAGGTTAGATTAGCAAAAATCCTATTAATACAGAAACAAACCCCTCACAACCATCTACAACTTTAAAGCTCTGTTTCTCACTGCCTGAGGAACACTCATGCTGTCAATGATTTCAGAGTTCATAGCCCTGGCCTGCTGGTCTTGAACAGTCTATCCACACTAGGATTTATAACCAGCTTTGTAATGGCCTTAAAAAATGTCAGCTAAATGTAACTGTGACTCACTTAATTTCTATATTTCGGAGACCTGCAAAATTCAGTTATATATTCCAGTTTCCACAATGAAAGAAGGATGTGTTCATTCCATCCAATCTCGAATCCACATGTATTCTGCTACAAACCTTCCTGTTGATGAAATAGGATATCACGCAGGCATTCTAGAAAGGTATCTCTTTCAATAATGCCTCTGTAGCACACTTTTAGAAACAATATTTTCTGGGCAACATGTATATTACCTAGATGTTAAGAAAAAAATTAATAAACAAAACAACAACAACAACAAAACCAAACAAAAAAAAAAACTTTAAAAAAACCCAAACCAACCAACCAACCAACAACAACAACAACAAAAAACAACAAACAAAAAACAACAAACAAAAAACAACAACAAAAAAAATTCAGCTCTGAAGGAGTATGCAGATGGTCACTTACTCTCTGTCCAAAGGGAATCGGGTGAGCATTTACCGGGGCATTTTGAAATGCAACACAGTATCTTTTAACAGTCCCTTTAGTGCAAATGTGATAATCACACATAAAGCCCAAAAAGTAGAATGTTGTTTTGGAGAACCAAATTACCATGTTCAATTGTCTGCTTACTAAAAGTACTCTGCAATTTTTTTTCCCTTTTTGTTTATGGCTCAATTAATTTTTGGATGATAAAACTGTTTGGACTTGTGAGACTTCGCATCACTAGTTTTCCACAGCATCTGCGGAAATATGTGTTGGAAAGAACACATACGTAGGTTTTCTTGGATGAATACAAGCCTAATTACTTAAAAAACAGACAGTAAAGGTATTGTAGCTCTCAATCTGCAATATCAGCCCAGATATGCATTATTAGATTTGGTAAGACAGTTTTGCAAAAGTTACTACACCATACTAGCAGTTTCTCTCCTATCTGGCAATGGTTTTGAGCAGCATTTTTAAAGGCTAGCTAAATTAAAATACATTTATATCTATTCATTCAGTAGATAGAAAGTTAAAAGGCATTGGGGAGATGAAAAATTCGATTTTATCTCAACAAATTTTTATTAACTATTCACTAGAGTTCAGTTTTACTGTTTATCAATCACAGGTCAACAACATATTTTATAATTAATAACCATTTTAATAGCCAGGAAGCTAATGCCTTCTTTTGAGTCACTATAATTGACCATAATAAAAATGCTGTAAACATAGACACCCTTAGAACACGACCACATTAACATTCAGAGCTTCACACTGAAATGTACCTTAGAGGAGGGGGGAGAATATGACAGCATCTGAATGTCCTGAAAAGCAGAGGCTTGTGGTTGTGATTTGAGCTTACTGAATAATATCTGAATAACATCTGAATAATATAATAAATATGTTGCTCATAGCTCTTGTGCAGTGGCTTTGTCAGACCAAAGCATTTCAATGGTGGCTCTTTCTTGGGCACTGTTTCACTGCTGCTGCCTCGTGCTGCTTCATCCTTGCACACCTTCAGCCATTACCCTCCACTCTCCATGGACTTTGAAAACTTGCTGACCATTTGGCACTTCCCTTTGGACAGCTCTGAGTGTGTGAACCCCTTTGCTCTAACTTGCAAAGGGCCCGACTTTGTCCTTGTGCCTTAATTTTTCATATAATTGAAGTAAGGTAGGAGAAGTGAAGCATCATGCAAAAAGTTCTCCAAAAGCTAGGAAAAGAGGCCTGCATTTTGGTTCTTTGTCCACATGAGTTTTTGCAGAGTTTTTTACTCTGTATTAGGAAGACTCATGAGATTGGCTTTGAAGTCATACGCACAGGTTATATGAAGATATTGGGGATAAAGAATGCTGAAAAGTAATTCATATTCAGTATTATAGAATGCAGACAGGCAAACAAATACTATCTGGTTCTTGAGGGATACTGCTGCCTTGCAAAAAAACAATACAAGATGTCATGCATACTAATAGAAATAGCATCACTGTTCTTTTAACAAACAACAGGAGTAATTTAATTATATGTGTGTCATTACTATGGATTCAAAGTGTAATTTTTTTCTCTCTAAGGTTTCAGGCAGGTAAGTTCACATACATCAATGCATCAGTATCATTGCACAGAAGAGATGATTGCCTCTAAGCCTGGATTCTGCCTTGTGCAGAAGAGTAACAGGAATCTGGCATCTCTACTTGTTCCCCTTTTAGTCTTGAAAACTAAAACAGAACTTCATTAAGTGTTATGACCCTGAGCCCAAAGGACATAAATCAGAAACTCTCCCAGAAACCTAATTTTACAAAAAGTTCACGTTTACCCATCCCTTGAACTTCTTCAAGATGCCTGGTTGCTTTCAACACAAACATTTTCAGGACTTATCTCTTTGAATTTTGCAAACCCAGACAGTCTTAATTTGCACATGGCCATACTGCTGAAGTTGGATTAAAACTCCTCAACAGAACAGAGCAAAATCTTTAAGAAATTCTTATATTAGAAGCATGCTCAGAGCATGAATAAAACAAAGAAAATATTGACTTTCTTACAAATGTAACCAGATGAGGAGGTAATAGTTTATTTATGCTTTACTATTGTAACCATGCAGTTATAACTGCTTCTCAGAAACCTGGAGACTGAGGTTTAATATTCTGATCAATTGGACAAGGCTCAAGAGCATATGTCCCATTTATGACTAGGCTGTATGGGAACGAGTCTGAATGTGAGCTTGTGGGGAAAGGCTGGGGGAAGAAGAAATACAAACTGAAATGGATGAAAAAGGTACTCTTTACTACTCCAGCAGAAATAATGCAAAATTCAAATTGTGCAGGAGACTTAATAGAAGAAAGAGTCTGATGGGATAAGTTAAAAATCATGATGCTCAGCTGACAGCAGGGGATTTAGGTTCTAACATCTGCTCCCAAGATTCATTCTATTCTCTTTAATCTGGGGTATCACTTGAAAAAGACTGTCAGCTCTAGAAGCAGGAGCTGGCACACAGGACTTCCCTGCTTTCTGGCAGTTCTTCGTTCTTCGTGACATTTTACTGTTTTTGATGTGACATCTTACAAAACATGTTCCTGTACAGTCAGCTTCATTCCCAAAACATCCTTCTTGATATGAAATAAGGAAAAACCAAGCTTTTTATCTTTCATTTTTGTCACATTTGACCAGACATTTTCCTTGATATTTTTCAAATGGTATTGCATTGTTCACTGATGATTTCTGTCAGTGAGTCCTTGATATCTTGAACTCATGGAGATCTGGGGAAAAGCAAGTGGTGTGCTGCTTGACCCACATGCTGTTATTTTCTTTAAAAAGCTTTGAGATCACATTATCTGGAAGTGTTTGCCTTTGGGAAATAAGAAGTTAATTCCTCCCAATAAGTAGGGTGTTTCTGGACTGAACAGAGAGCATCAGTTTTATGAAATTAATTTTCTGAAAAACCACAGAAAATAAATCAATTTTAATCAATCAAACTGAATCAACTTATACAAAGATGTCATACAGGGAATTACAGCACTGCATATGGCCTGACTTAACTTCTTTCAAAATTAGACAAATAAAGTTCTCTATATTTTTGAAACATATCTGTAAATGCAACAAATTCAGCTCTGGGGACTTGATATTTATTGCCAGTATTGCAACAACATATGCTGAGTCCTTGCTTCTTTGTGATTTGAAATTAACACCGATGTATTAAGCTGGTTTAATGGTAGCATATACTAATGAGAAAACAGTTTGCAATCTGCTTTCTGCTTGCTTATGAGGGCCAGGTTTTCAGAAATGGCCACTAATGCTGTAATCATATTTGTACATACATTTATTTCATATATAAAATTCACAGCTGTTTTTCCAAACAACCATTCAGAAAAGCACATTTCTGTGGATGCTTTTACATATTAAAGTGTATTTTGAGAATGAGGAATGGCATGGAGAGGGAAAAGAAGTCTTTCTTGATCCCTATCACTGTTAATATAGGAATGAGTGGGCATTTGTTGAGGCAAAAGGGAAGAAAGATTCATCACACTTAAAAAAACACCAACTAGCCAACAACAAAAACAACAAATTAGTAGATCTTCAGGCAATGCATTAACAGGCTGCAGATGGCCTGGCTATATACTGCTGTGGAATTTACATAGGCTCATAAAGAATAATTAATGGGAAAACACTGTCTTAAAAAGATTTGCATTGAGTGTTGAAATGTTACAAAGTCCTGGAGACAGGATACTGAATAGGAAGATCTTTGGTCTGACTGTTCTCATGTTCTTTCCTGGGCACAGATGTCTAGACACTTGCAAATTATGCACAAATGTTGTGACTAAAAGTGGGATGGAATGTCCATAGAAGAAAAAGAAGTTAAACACTCAAGGACTTAGATCTCAAGTCCTAAAACTACTTTGGAACATACTTTCCTTCTCAGCCCTACTGTCTTACTGTCTCTTTTAAATGGGGCATGAAATCCTGTTACTTATAATAGTTTTTTTTTTTTCCTCCTTCCAATTCCCTCTCTTTATTTTTTACTTTTCCACAGTTTCTTTGCAGTAATTTCTCAGATTGCAGTGCCATTACCATGCTATGCCCTTCAGAGTGGTGGGGAAGAAGTCCCTCAGATAGGAAGATGTACAAAGACTCATGTATAGACTACAGTAAAGCCAGTCCCTTCAGCAAAAGTTCAAAAAGAACTGATTAAGTTAAAGTGAAATTCAGTTCAACTAGATAATTTATTATGGAGCTTTGTGCCACTCCCTAAGAGTACTTTAAAAAAAGAGCATTTAATTCCACTTAAATTTTAAAATACACAACTTTCATGTGAAACATTGGCAATCTTTTCCAAGGAAATCCCCAGAAAATTGTCTTTCTTATCCCTATGGCATTCTTACTTTCATAAAAAAATGAATATATTTTTTGCTCCTGCCTGGATCTATTTTCATTATTTATTTTCAAGCATTTTTAATTCACCATTACAATTAACCCTAGTGTGATTAATGCCAAAGCAGAACTGCAGCAGTACTAAAGGGGAGGGATGTAAAACCTGGATGGTTGGAATGAAGCCATTCTCCTGCCCTGTGCCTCAAAAATAGTAAAAGAAGAAAAGTGATGTGAAAGGATAGCTGCTACTGCCTGACAAGGGGCCAGGCGGTGAATAGTGTATGATGTTCAGTTTACATCATAGGTTTTCAGGGTGCTGTAGGTTAAGAAAGGATGGAAAGTATAAGAAGGAACAATCTCCACTTCTGAAGCTCTCAAACATTCCTTGAGGATAAGGGGGAAGAGAAGGAGGCTTGTGCTAAGCCTGGGAGCTGAAGAAGAGAAAATCTGTGTGTTTATTACTCTAGAACCTTGTACAGTATAGTAATCTGAACATCTCAACCAAAAGTATTTATTGATTGGTCTGAGACAGAAATGCAACACAGAAACCTTGAGGCTTCGGCAGCAGCTGGACATTAGAAGCACAAGAACACATTGCAATCATATTGTTCTATTTTCCACATGATGCTGCAGAGCTGTTTGGGCTGTTTGAATGTTGGCTCAGAATTTTCTCAAAAGGCTGCAGCTGGCTCAATAACTGTGGCCACTTGGTCTCTGCATAGAGGCAACAAGGGCAGAGGCAGGCCATACTTATAAATCCTGGTCTAGAGTTAAAGATCTTTTGTTTCTACTTTCAGCACAGGAATGATGAAAGAGATTTGAGTTTATGTGTTTATCTTCTATAATAGTTTCTTTTCTGACAGACCTTCTGAAAATCAAAGGTAGATAGATGGTTGTCAGCGTTCCTGCTTCAGTTCCAACACACTGAGTCATATATCATAGCTTGAAAGCTATTATCAAGTACCGTGATAAAGTCAATTTGGTGACGAGTTCTCAGATGATGGAAGAAAGGTCTCACTTTGTGTCTGAGGGCATGTGTGTATGCTTCTCACTCAATATGTGAGAGGCAGAAGAGGTGATTAAGAGAAATATGCATTTTGTAGTGGTGGGGGGGCTCTGAAAAATTTGTTCATGAGAATAATACTTTTGACATGCCAGTCTTGAAAGAAAGGTACATGATGTACCATGTGGCAAATATAACAGAGGTAGACAATTTTTGTTAATTTCCTGGATATCTCATTTGTCAAGCAGATTTGTTCAACCAAAATTATTTGCTAATTTAGATTGAAATTGGCAGCTAGATAAATAAATGTGCCGGTTTTGGCTGGGGTAGTGTTAATTTTCTTCACAGCGGCTGGAGTGGGGCTGTGTTACTGATTTGTGATGAACACAGGGTTGATAATACAGAGATGTTTTTGTTATTACTGAGCAGGGATTGCACAGAGCCAGGGCCTTTTCTGCTTTCCATACGGCCATACTGGCAAGGACATTGGGAGTGCCTGGGAGGCTGGGAAGAGACATGGCCAGGACAGGTGACCCCAGCTGACCAAAGGGTTATTCCAGACCACATGGCATCGTGCTCAGTATAGAAGGTATGGGAAGAAGGAGCAAGGGAAAAGCAGGATGTTTGGATTGATGGAGTTTGTCTTCTTGATTCGCTGTTCACATGGTGGGGATGGCTGAACATCTGCCTGCCCATGGGAAGCAGTGAATTAATTCCTTGTTTTGCTTTGCTTCTGAGTATGGCTTTTCTCTATTAAACTGTCTTTATCTTAACTCATGAGTTTTCCAACTTTTACCCTTCCAGTTCTATCTTCGATTCTGCTGGTGGGGGAGTGAGCAAAGACCTGCATGATCTTGGCTGATGGCTGGGCTTAAATCATGGCAGTAAATAAAAGTTCTGTGTGAGACAGAAATTAGAAAAAACCCTGAACATTTTTCTTTCTTTTTTTAAGGCCCATGTCTATAATTTTCATAAAACACCAAAAGCAAAATATTCATGTTGACAGAAATATTTTCATCTTAAAGACAGCTCTTTCAAATGTACTTTGATTTTTAAAATTGTTTTTAGAGGGAACAAAACCCCAAACAATAAAATTTTAATCTCATCTATAAACATTTTAGAGGTTACATGACAGATACAGGATATCTTATAATAAAAGTTTCTGATATGATCCTGGTATGAGACTAAGAATAATGTTATGCTATTTCAAAGTTTACAGAAAAATTACGTTGTCAATAACTCCCTAAAGCAGTGCATAATAAAAGGAAAATTTTTTTAAGCAGACAATGTTTTGTTAAAAGTTGCAAGTATATCATCATAATTTGGAAATCTTTGGTTTATATAAACCATGTTCACAGTGTTAGATCAATTATTATCTCCATGTAGAAAGACAGAGAAACAAAATAAGATGGGAACCTAACAAGAGAATATAAGATACCAATTTAGTTTAGGCATTTTACTTTCACTCAATAGAAAACCCTTTATGGTAAATTTTATTCACAGTATTTGAATACAATGTAAATAATGAAATTTTGTAGATTTCTCTCTTTTTATCAGGACATCTCAGTTTTCAAAGCTCTTTAACAATTATTCTGCTGACTGAAGTTGATAAACTCCATTAGTCCTGTAAAGTTTATTTAACTCAATTTTGCTTGTGGTGATGATAAAAAACCAGACAAATAAACAAATATGAAAGTTAAGCGTCATAAAAATGTTTTCCCTTTAGTATTCTTTTTCTCTCTTTACTTATTAGATAGCTGACTGGATTTATTTTTCTCAATGGAAGGTATTTTTCAAAACAATTCTGAGTTAGAGAATACTTTCTGGAGATTACAGTAGGATTTTTACAAGCAGAAAAATTCTTAACAAAATATATCTGGGCATCAAAATGATCAGAGATGATGAAAGAAAATTACACTGTTGTCAAAACACTATTCAGTATTTGACAGCATTCATTTTAATGGTAGAATAGAACAGCTTGTTTGACCAAAAGCTACAGAAACTTTTTAGCTATTTGACACATTATATTTTTTGCTACAAACCAGCCTTGAGTGAGCTGCCAATCATTTGTACCTTGTAAGAAAAAAGAAAATATCCCAGACAGCAGTGAAAGTCAATGCTTCGTCTTTCAAAGCAAACTCTTCAGAGCACATTTCAACATTTCACATTTTCATTTGGAAAACCTGGCAGAGAGTTTCTTTATGTGCATAATTTGAATTAAGGAATTCTTAGCTTGCACATTGTGCTGGTTTTGGCTGGCAGAGCGTTAACTTTTTCCTGTAGTAAGTAGTACGGGGCCATGTTTTTGATTTGTGCTGAAAACAGGTTTGATAGCACAGGGATGTTTTTGCTAACAATGAACAGAACTTACACAGAGCCAGGGCCTTTTTTGTGTCTCACCCACTGAGGAAACAGAGGGTGCACAAGGAGTTGGGCAGGAATATAGCTGGGACAGATGACCCAAGGACAAGGAATTGACCCATTCCATACCTTACAGAATCACCCTCAGCATGCAGAGCTGTGGGAAGAAGAAGGAAGGGGAGATATCTGGAATGATGATGTCTGTCTTTCAAGTCACCATTAGACAGGATGGAGCCTGGCTTTCCTGGAGATGGATGAAGAGCTGCCTGATGATGGGAAGTGATGAACGAATTCCTTGTTTTGCTTTGCCTGTGTGTGCAGGCTTTCCTTTCCTTATTAAACAGCCTTTATCTCCTTGCAGGAGTTTTCTCACTTTTCCTATTCTGATTCCCTCCTCCACCGTGGTTCAGGGTAGGGAGTGAATGGCTGTGTGGGGCTTAGTTGCCAGCTGGGGTTAAACCATGCCAGACATTCTGTGACCTAACCACTTAGTAGGAGATTGACTCTATGAGATGGTCTGCTTGATTTGACCTATTAGGCTTCCCATACTCTGCTGTGGAAAATCAGGAGGATTATTAAATTCATAAATTCAGCCAGAAGAGAGTATCCTTAGCGCAGATACCACAAAACAGTACTGCAAACTTCTCTAGGAATCTAGGAAGTTTCCTCCACATCTGGATTTAGCAAAGTTTACTGCTACCATACCTCAGCTAGGTCAGTTACCTCCCAGTCAGGATAATCCTAAAGAAATGCAGAAAGTACTCAATGAATTTCTCCCTCTAATTTTTTTCTTCAAACCTTTGTTATTCAGCACTGATTATTCATAGTACAGTAACGTGCATGTGTGTCTGCGTAAGTAAATTTCCTTTGTTACAAAAAGATGTCATGATAGTGCTTTCAGAGGACAAGGCAGCAGCAGATGAGAGGAACATAAGGTAATAATTAGAAAATTACAAACAGCAGTGGTGATAAACAGTGGGCACAGCTGTCTAGTTACTGTCAAGCTTTTTGTGAGCAGCAAGACAAAGGTGTGTTTTAACAAATTACTGGGTTATGAACATTTTAAATAAATGGAAGGGAGCAAATGTCACTTGGAGGGAGTACCGCATTTGAAAGAAGGAAGAAATAGCATATATTTGTGAGAAGTAGACAGTCAAGACAGTCATAAATTAACAAGCCCACAAGTCTGCACTCCTACCCATTCATACCTGTGGCTTCTGAGGACCACAGACTGCAGGCATTTTGTCAGGCCTTCCACAGATTGTGTAGGGTCCAATGCCCCTGGAGGGGCTGGATGGGGGCAGATCCCACTGAACTTTCTGTCTATTCCTGGAAGTACAGTGCATTTTCTGCTGGGAAAGAGGAATTACTTTTGTAAAAGTCCCGGAATGTTGCATGGGGGAATAAAACTGGACTAACACTTATGACATCTAAAATATTCCTAGTGGCAGTTATTTGGGTAAATAAATGTGTTTACAGAAATGAAGACAGAATTTCCATTTCATTGGATATTTTAACTTTTTATATTTGGCTTTTAGCTAAAATTGCAAGAAAATGTCCACATCTTCCATTGAAAAGGAATTCAGAAATACTGAATCCATTGATTTTGTATATTTTTTTGTCACTTTAATAACGTCAATCATAAAAATATATTACATTAATTATAATTGTGAACTTTTATATAATAAATATAATATGAAGCATTTTACTGGCAAAACAGGAAAAAGGCTTTTTAGTTGAATCAAAATGAAATACCAAACACTTTCAAATAAATTATTTTTTAGAAACAGTGCTGACACTGAAATCAACTTTAAATGATAGAATATTTTTGCTTCAGTTAAATTAGTCCTCCCATTAGGAAATTTTATTTATTTTTTTAAAATATTTACACATATATTTATTATTTTTGCATACAAAGAATAAATTTCATCTCCTGGAGAATTTTCAATCTATAACTTAATTGAAAAAATCTTAAATATTATTTTTTTAATTTATATATCCTGAAGCTCTCAATATTTGTATATGTGTGCTATTAGTGGCTGAGGTAAATTGGTTTTGAACAGTTATTCTATAACAGCAAAATTTCTATTAGCCCAAATACTAAAAATTTAGGATAAATTAATATGAGATTTAATACTTTTGCACATATCATCAGTATCAACTATTATTTTGCATATGTTGGTGCAACCCTTCTTTGTAGAGTTTTGGCTTGAAAAGAAGATGACTAGAGTTTTGCTGCTCTAGGTAAAGCATTCTTATGAACATTAAGTTAGTAACTTCATTTAATTCTGACTTTTTTTCCCCTCTTCATTTTGAATTTGCATAGAGAATAATAAACTATCATGATTTTATGCCAGGGGTTAAAGTAGAAGATTTCTTTTGCAGGCATGCCTTTTATAAGTTTGCAATCAGGATTTTTTTTTTTTTAAATACATTTCCGTGTTCTCACAGCACACTCAGCTTAGGAAGATTTAACATTCTTAGAAACTACAAATTTTGTAAAGTGCTTCACTTTATGGCTTTCTATGACTTTAATGCAACTCCATCTCTACAGTACTACTTATACAATCAGAAACAGTAAGTGAATGCTATGATGGAGATGCCTTTTTCAGCAATGTGTAAGGGAGGATACAGTTTAATGCTTTTAACAGAACATAGCTGGAATCATGAAAGTGTGTGCTATCTTCAGTTCTGAAATTGTGAAATGGTGCTAAAAAATTCTAATTCTAACCATATGATTTTTGTCCCTTTTCCATGGACATAATGGAAGTAAAACACTTAAATGAACAGGGAGAGGACAGGGAAATCTTACACCAATTCAAATTAATTTTGTGTGATTTCCATGGTTCTGTGTGCTACTGTTCATTGTTGGACATCGCAAAAAATGCTACAGAAACCTAGAATGGCTGACACAAGTTATTTTTAAATAGGGGATGTGAGAAGTTTTAAGTATTGCACAACAAAAGACTGTGACTTTTTGCAGTATCTTTTTTTTCCTCTTTCATACTGTTCTTGTCATTAATTTTCTTTGAGGATTGTACTATTTCGTGATTTTGCAGGAGTCAGTCTCCACAGAAGCAACTGCAGCAGCCACAAAATTAGATCCCCTGGAAAGATAATTGTACATTTCTGATTGAAGCATATTTAGGTTGATGGTGTTCAGAGTTGTATCTGAAACATTGATAAGACAGTCATAATTTATTTCAACTGTGAACCCAGAAATATTTGCAAATGGACTTTCAAAACATGCAACAAAAGTAACAGATGAGATCTGAATGAGATATTGTAAACAGAGGTTGGACAAGAGACAATATTTTGGGAGCAAATGCAATAAATTCTCTGTGCCTATTTCTAAACCTTGGAATTTCTTCCCTCCTAAGGAGAGATTAGGGAAGGGAAGAACATATTATCTGAATTTTTCAAAAGCAACAGAGAGTTAATTCTTGACATACTCTATACAAAAGATGAGAAAATACTTGATATAGACTACACAGGTACCTGACTGTACAGATTAGGTTTACGATCACTGTGGCACCCACCCACCCACTACAAGTTCATGACTTGCCCTGAAAAAATGTAGGTGCTTTTAGCAGGGGTGATGGGGCAAGCAGAGAACTCCACAAATATATCTCATCTGAGGAAAGAAATGCAATATTATGTTGGCTTCATAGGGCTGAAGAATTCATAGCAGAAAGGACAAGGAAAAATTAAATTCTTGTTTTTGGACGTTAAGACATCCTAAAAAGGCACTGAATATCAGGACGAAGGACATCACCCCAAAATATTGAAACTCTCTGGGAAAAATTCACACACTTAGAAACCCTCAAATTAGCTTAGAGAGTTATATCTTCTAATATGACTTCTGTAAAAGGATCCTGAACATTGTTCCTTTTTCTGCAATTGCAAATTGGTACTCCCTCTTCATACTTACAAATCCACTCACTTTTAGCATAGGGTTTGCAAATAATACTGGACAAAGTTCAGCACAAGTCTTTTTTCTATTGAAACAAGATCTAAGTTACCAGCTGGATGTCATAAAAGATGCAACATTACATTTTTAAAACCACTTCCCTTTTCCAGTCAAATTTATATTTATCAATGCATATATATACATAATGAATGTATTTTTTTTCTTTGTCAGTTTTTGAAGTGCCATTATTCCCTGCTGTCTACATCAGGCACACTCTGCCTTTGAGAGTAACAGCTCTTGACACTGTACATTAGTTTCATTATTGACATAATGCTGAAGTAGCTTCTGAATAGAAAACTGCCAGCATAGTTTTAGTTTTATTTTTTAATTTTGTGTCCTATTTTTTATATATGCGTATGAGAAAAAGCTAAAAGAAACAGGAAATATACCCACTCTAGCTAAGAAAATAAACACCTTTCATCGTGTTATGACATGTCAAAGCCACAGCAAGTGCAGGACTAAAACTCCAAGTGAGGACATAAGACCTAACATGTACAAAGACAAAATACAATGTTCCCAAAATAAAGCATTGTCTTAAAGCAACAATAGCAACAATACCAATTAAAGAGTAACTGAGTTCCTTTTTATGCGTGTTGAATGCTGTAGTGCACATTGTGTGCTTGATCCCTTGAAGAACTGAGCAGCCCCATCTCCTGTTGATTGGTGCTCAGTATTTTACACAATCTGGCACTTGGGGAAGGTTTTCAAAGGCATCAATACCAGCTTGGTGCCTAACCACAGCTGACTTCTAAAGAAAGGGATTTGGGCTTCTGACTGATGGTTTGTGCCTTTGAAAACCTCTCTTCTGAGGTTAGCCAGCACTAAACACTGATATATTTCCAAAGGAAATTAATTCCTTTCCGCTTCCTGTTAATTCTTAAACTCCAGTTCTGCTAAGAATAGTCCCTGCTGTAACCTAGAAGAATGCACACTTTTTAGCAGTCAGCTTATGCAAAATACTTATTTTTCTTCTTGTTATTTACCATGACATCTGGCATTATGTTTAAGATGGGAGTGAAATTAAAACCAATCTTTTATTAAAAATGATCCCATCTTTGACCTTGAAATGGTCCATAGCTCCATGACCCCATTACTTGGGGTTTGTCTATGGATATCTGGCATTTTAGAAACCTGACAAGAATATCCATTGCAATTTAGTCTGTACATAATTTATTTTCATTGGAAAAGAATGTGTCCTTCAATTAAAATTTGAAATTAGAACAAAAGGAGGAAATTTTAAATTTAGATTTATCAGTTCATAGAAAGCTTTTTTATTATTTTGAAAAGAGAAAACTTATCTTCTTTACCTGTAGAGATACGTATGTTAGAATTAAATTGGAATGTCCTTATAGTGTAATCACTGCAGAAAATAATATTCAGATCTAGACAGCAGAGAATGGGAAGTACTTGTGTGCACTTTTTAAGCTTAGGAGGCATAACTGCTAGTTTTACATCCCATTTTTAAGAGAAAATTATAGCATCCATAATACTTGATGAAAACCACGTATTGTGAAAGCCTATACAAAGTGCTTTTATCTTGAAAACAGGTGAATCAAACCACACAAGCTATGATCTTCTAGCCATTATTTATTTTGCAAAAGTGTTCTTTCTCTGAGCTTTTCTTCAAGGCTATTTTGTAGCTTCTATTTTTTCCTTCTTGTCTTTTTCTTTGTTATAAACACACCTATAATTTCTTCAGAAACAAATTCTAGGAGAAAATAAGGGTACTATTTGCTGGCACATGCCTCTTTTGTAGGGTTTAAAGTATCCCAGTCATAGAAACTGAGTCTACTGTCTATTTGTGGCAACCATACACAGGATTGTAATTGTGGGGCATATTTTTCCTGAGTAAAAGGTGGACATTGGATCTCTCAGTTCTTACAGATTCAAGTCAACCACATGATGTAGATAAAGAAGGCCACTTGATTATCTGTAGTAAAAACAATTTTTAGGCCAAGTAGGATACATTTCTCTATGAAATTGTTGTGAGAGCCAAGCTTAATCCTTAGAAAGAGGTCTGTTCTAATCTGTTCTTTGTGAAATCAGACCTAATACAGGCCTAGTGTAAATCCAACATCATGAGATGCATATGATGGTGGGGATCAATGCTGTGAAAATAATTGATTCTTCAGTTTGGTGGAAAAGGGGGAAAAAACCCAAAGAGAACCAAACAAAGAACTACCCTATGTTAAATAATTGAAACAATGAAGAATCCATTTATATAATTCATTAATATAATTTTTCTATGTGTTTTGAAGGAAGGAAAGTGTTCATTTCTTTCAATACCAATTTTATGATTAGGCCAAAATAGAACTAAAACTCATTTGGAAATAAAGTAATAGTCTTACTGTAGTAAGAACTTTTTCCTAAAAAGACTGGACTTTTTTACTTGGAAACCACTACAATTAAATCTGCATTTTAAATTTTTATTCTGAAAATTCATGTTACAGGAAAAATTAGAAATAGAGTTGTTGTTTTTTCTTCTGTTATTCAGGGTCTAATATTTTCCAGTAAATTTCTGCAAAAGGAATACACAGAGAGACCTTTGTACCCATACTGATTCACAAAAGATGAGTTCTTTGTCGTGGAACAAATTACAGTAATTTGTAACTTAACAAAATACTTTGCAGTAATTAGCAAGAGGAAATCCCTAGAAAGTTATCATAGGACAGAGTTTATTGGATGGCTGCCTTTAGTAACTAATTCAGGGATCCTTGTATTGACAGGAGGACAACTTTTTATAATACATTATTGATAGATGTTACAGCTGAGCTCTGTTGAATTTTATTTCAAACCATTTTCCCTATAAGTTAGTTTTAATGGAATATAATTTACAGTTTCTTCCCCACGGAACCATCAATTTTTAATTAGCATGTGATTATAATTCACTGTATATTATGATATTATTTATGGCATTTAAGCAGAATGAGAAGAAAATGAATTGGCCGTGACTATTTACTGATGTTCGTGTACAGTCTTTGTTGAACTTAAAATGTAATGAAGCTTAAGATAATGCATTGTCTGGATGTAGTTGTAATTTTAGCAGCCTCAAGGAGCTATATAGTTGAAGAAAACACTTCAAACACTTGGGAATATCTTTCTCTTTGCTTCTGTAACTGCAAGTTTTGCCTTTCAGATAAGTTTTTAATAGAATTCCCGTTTCTAATTAGATTAAGGATTAATAGCTACTATAAACATCCTATAGACATGAGTTGCATTTATCATTGAGGGCTGCAAAAAACCTCAGATGGATGTGACTGTGAAGGATGTATTGACTTTATTTCTACAAGGTTTAGTTACTGATATAGTAAAATACTTTTCTGCCCTATTAAAGCTTTAATGATTGTAGTACATTTCTCAATTTTAATACAAAGCATAACTAGATTTAGGAGGACAAATGTGTCTCTTGGTGTTAGTTGGAGTGAGATCTAGTGGTTGAAGAAGATGCAAAACAGACATATTTTGATGGAAGATATTACTAATGAGAATTTTAAAAATGCTTAACAAAAAAGGGAATAATAGCTTTTGCTTTAACATTATCACTCAGAAGAAGAACTGAAATTCCTACTGCTTACACATATTCTTTAAAACAAATAAATAAACACAGACATGCATTTTAATTGATCTACCTTTTAACAGAATATCTTCTTTAAGGCAAAATGGAAAACGGAATGTTCAATTCATGATCTGATAGCCACCATTTCTTGTTTTCAGTAAACTGCTGGGCAAGCTCCCAGTCTGAATAAGAGCCTTAAATATTACTGTTTTACTTTCCTACATAAATGACTGTCAAGGATGATAAACTTTTCCATTTCAAGTAAAATACAGACAGTCATTTAAATATTAGATATACCAGAGCATAAATATTTCAGTTTTATACATATTTTCATTCCTGAAGATTGTTTTCAGATAAATCTTAGTGACATTAATTAAAAGAATTTAATGTCTAAAAAGACAACTGAAAGCCTTATCATTTTAACTGGAAACTCTTCACCTGCATTAAAAAAATCTGTTATTTAGAGAGAATTGTTCACACCACTCTTAATTAATTAAGGTTCCATATGTCAAAACAAAGTCCCTGTTAGCTTTCGGTCTTGGATTCTTGAGAAGAATTATAGAAACACAGAATATCCTGAAATGGAAGGAACTCACACAGGACAGGGCCCTGCACAGGACACCCCAAGAGTCATACCCTGTGCCAAATGCTTCTTGAATTCTGTCAGGCTTGGGGCCATGACCAATTCCCTGGGGAGCCTGTGATGGTGCCCAGCCACCCTCTGGGTGGATGTTCTCCCAATATCCAGCCTAGACTTCCCCTGACAGAGCTTCATGCTGTTCCCACAGCTCCTGACTGGTCAGAACAGAGAAGAGGACAGTGCCTGCTCTTCTGAGAGAGTTCTAGGCTGTGATCTGGCTTCTCCTCAGTTTCCTCTTGTCTAGAGTTAAAGGAAATGGTGTGTTTATTTGTTGGTTTGTTTTTTTTTGTTTTGTTTTGTTTTTGTGACGTGAGTTATTCATCAAATTATAAGTGACATTAGTGAGTAACATATAATAACAACAATTACTCAAGAGAAATGTTGGGAAATGTTTGTTTTTGTGTGAGCTATTGAGAAAATATGATTAAGGAACATTGGTTTATTTTGACATGCTATTAATAGAATGCTTGACCAATAATACTGTAGAAATGGAGCCATGGAAACTTTTCAGGTAGCTCAGTGATTTCATAATTACAACTCATTATAATTGTCTCAGTTTTAAGTGATTTAATCTTCCTGGATAAACCTTCTTAACTTGATTCTTAAAAAATTTATTTTGAACCTGAGTTTTTTTTTTTAAATTAAGATAAATACAGAAAAATGTGCTTCGTTTGTTGATGAAGACTAGCATTGGTGTGATTGAAAATACATAATTAAAACAGATTTAGACTTTAGTGATCTAAAATTACTTAAGCATAAGAATTCTTGATTAAAAATTTTGACCTCTTAAGAAGAGTCTTTTTTTGTAACTTCAGTACATTTTTGACAGTGATAAGAAGTAGTTCACAAGCATCACAACTAGGAGGATTTCAGTTCACGTATTTGCTGTGGTAAGTTTCTTGATGTTGGAAATACTATTAAAAGTTCATATGGGATGCCAACAAAGCATATTTCAATCCAGAAAATACCCGACTGCATCACTGCATCTAACAAGCCCTTCTCTGCAGTAGAGTCTT
>JAOTQP010001286.1:96700849-96727278 GCA_026413545.1 Cichladusa arquata | reverse complement strand
TAATTTGTCTGGGGTTGTGGGGCTCTTTTGTTTTTTTTTTTTTTTTTTTTTTTTGTTTGTTTGTTTTTTGTTTTGTTTTTTTTTTTGTTTTTTTTTTTTTTAAATTGTTTTGAGGTTTTTTTACAGTAGATTCTGCAGGAAAGGCAGGAGTCTTTTTTTCAGGTTGCGCATGTCCAAGAGTTGGCAGTTCAGTGGTGCAGCAGGGCTGCCTCTGTGAGAAAAGGGCTGCTCCATGTCCAATCCAGCCAGTTCCAGTCAGCTCCAACACATGCACCACAGGGCTCAGTGGAGCCCCTCAGTTCATATGGTGATGCCTCTGGGCAAACATATTTAAGGGTACCAAACATTGCAAGTCAGCTGTGAGTTACATGAAAGAGACTAAGTGTGAGAGAAACAGCCCTGCAGACCCCAAGCTCAGTGGAGAAGGAAGCGGAGGCAGTGCTCCAAGTGCCAGAGCAGAGATTCTCCTTCAGCCCATGGAGAACATTATGGTGATAGGTTGTCCCCTTGTAGCCCATGGAGGAGCACTCTGGAGCAGACATCCCTCTGCAGCTCATGCAGAACTCACAACACAGCACATGAACATCCATCCCTTTATAGAAACTGCATCCCCATGCAGAGCCCACTCGGGAGCGAGGTCCTGGCAGGAGATGTGATCACATAAGAGATCTCACAGAAGAAGTTTTCTGGAGGGACCTGTGTCCTGTGGGGGATCCACACTGGAGCAGCCTGTCTGTGAAGGCATGTACCTGGTGGGCAGGAACTATGCTGGAGCAGCTTGTGCAGGACTGCAGCCTGTGGGATAGACACATTGGAGCACAAAAAAAACCACACTAGAAGGAAGGAGGAATTGCTGTGGACTGGCCATAGCCCTCATTCCCCAGAAAACTGCTCTGCTTGGATGAGGGAAGAAGGTAAAGGAGTAATGACTGAAGGAGTAAAGTTGAACTTGGTATGAAGCAGGGTGTGTGGTTTGTCTCTGTTTCTCACTCTCATACTCTAGTTTTAATTGGCATTAAATTAAATTAATCTTCTTCAAGTTCAGTCTGTTTTGCCCTTGACTGTAACTGGAATGGAATTTCCCTATCTTTATCTCAGCCCATGAGCTTTTTGATCTTATTTTCGCCCCTATCCCATTGTAGAGGGGGAATGAGAAAGGAGCTGGGTCGGCACCTGACAGCCAGACAAGGTCAATGCTCTACAGTCTTACAATAATTTTAGTAAGATTTTGAAAAATTTTGATTTCTCTTTTGCAATTCATACATTAAGGTTTTTAAATGGTTTTTAGACAAGAATGTCATTAAATATCTGAGATTAATTCCCAGCTGGTGTTTGTGTTCCCATCAATACAAAAGTTGACTTCTGTATTTAAAATTATTTTTCCTTAGATGTGACTATTAACAAACCTAGAGCTCTCACATCTCTCAAACAGGGTAAGGACTTCACAAAGAAATTTGGAAACCTGCAATATAATCAGCTTCTATTGAAAACAAAGGGCTTCTTCACACAGTTATAATCTTACAAACAATTTATAATTTATACCGTTTTTCAGTGTCATTAAATGGTAGAATCACCTGGGTTTGAAGGGACCTTAAAGATCTTCTAGTTCCAACCCCCATGCCATGGACAGGGATGTCTTTCACTAGAGCAGTTATATTTAATAATATTTTTACTTTTTGAGCACAAACCATCAGTCTCGGTTTGAAGTAGAAATTACTTACATTTATACTTTATATGCATAAACACAAACCCATGGTCATTTCTAGCCCTTACCACAAGTTTATCTAGCACTGGTTGATATGACAGACACACACAATAGCAACCCTGGTACAGATTGATTTCTATTTAGCTGAAAATGACAATTTTAAATTAGCATAAATACATTCCTGATTAAAATTCTCTATCTACATATGACATTATGCATAGACTTTCAGAGCATGGAGAAAGTTTCTTGTAAAAAAAACCCAATAATAGGTGATACACAGATTTGGAACACATTTTCTATGTAATAAAAGTTTAAGTCCAAGAGCAGGTCAAATTCTTGTTTAAACTTTTTGGAATCATTTATTACTTCCAAGTCTCTTGTATTGTATAGTCATACATACAAGATGATACGATTCATAAAAGACCTCAATATTTATAATGTATATATTTATAAATTATACAGCAGGGAAGAGGCACAGAAGGAAAAAAAGCCTAGAAAACTGGCAATTCCCCACATGCTCTTTGACAGGTCCAAAAATGGCACAATCATGTTACATACATGTAATGGAACTGCAAATCACGTGATAACTGAAAGCCACATGTTTGATTAAGCAGCTTCTTGACTGCTGTCCTCTTCCCTAGACAACGTGCTCTTCCCACATCTGTAAAATTTTACCATCATGTAATTGGTATTTAAAAGACCCTGCTGTTAAGGTTCTGGCCAGGACAGAGGCAATTTTTGCAGTTTCCAGAAGCAGGCATAGCTAGGACCCAGAGCTTATTCTGTATCATCTCTCATAATTTTCCTGGAATGGGGAAAGGGGTCCCTCCCAGGTCTAGTGTAGAAGTGGTTGGGTGGTGTTGGGCTCTGAGGGGTGTAGTGGTGAGCATTTGCATGTGAATTATTCCCCTCTCTTGTAATCTTATGTTATTAATAATGTTACTATTAATGTTCATTTTCTCATCTCATTGCTGTTTCCAGTAAATTTTTCTTATCTCAACCCCTGATCTTTACCCTTTTGTGCCTCCGATTCTCTCCTCCAGCACAACCCAGGGGAGAGTGAGGAGGAGGGGGAGTGAACAAAAGGTGCATGGTTTGCAGTGGTTTTAGTGAGAACACTAAATTGGAGAATACCATTTCTAAACCATGGTACTTGCAGTGAGTAGGAACACAATCATTTTTTTTCAGTGGCCTTCAAGCTTGCAGAAGCAGGCATGGGCATCAAAAGATTCAGAATGACACTGTGTAATTTTCAGCACATCTTAGGAAGGAATTATATACTGAATGTCTGCTTTACTATTAAAAGATTCCTGAACTGGATTACTTGGTTCAAATTTGGTCTAAAGTCTTAGAAATAGAATTCAATCAAACAGCATTCTGATGACGTAGCAGGCAGGTGCTCTGGGTACCCTTGCCCAGAAAAACAGGAGGGCAAAAAAAAAGGAAGAACTTCACAGAAGGCTGGAGGCTTTATTTTCTTTATTCCTTCACTAAGAATTTATTACTTTGTAAACAACTATATCTGGGTAAAATACTGAAATGCGATTGAAGCACATTTTACCTGTTCAACTAATTAAAATATGTGGCGATGAATAATATTTTAATATACTAATTGAATGTATTTTTCTGACTTATTATGATAAGGAACACTTACTATCTTCTTAAATGTCTGAATGTTCCCTTTAGGCCATGTAGGTTTTAATTATTCTACTGAAATTGATTTGTCTCAGCCAATCACAGAACACAGATAAAGCATGGAGACTTATGAATACCATATCATTTTTTTTTTCTCATTTATGCAAATCCCTGTCTGCTGATTAGCTAATGGGAGCTAACTTGCATTCTCTATATACATTTATTTCTCAAGAATTACAGTGAATGTGCAGATTTCTGTTTCATCTGCTGTTGACCATTTGATCCTACAGGGTCTTCCCCATATATTTTCAGTAACTGAACCACATACAGTTACAGGAGAATGTGTATCAATAATATCAATAAAATATGAAATCCCCGTCTAATAAAAATAAATATATAAATAGAAATAAATTCAATAATTTGAGAAAGTGCTACAAGACTGTTCTTGACAAAATTAGTATTAGGTTATTTTAGAATTTATTTCTCTTTCTTTCCCTTCCCATGTGATTTAGATAACAAACTCCCCATCTTGACTATTTTTATTATCAAAAGATCAATATTTTTAAAATAAATTAATAAACAAAGAAAAATAATATTGAATTAGATATTTCACAAACAGTTTTTTCTTTTGTGTATGTTTCTTTTTCACTAAAATTATCTTTCACTCATTTATAATTGACAAGCAAGGTTTTTTAATTTTTTTTTTTCATTTTAATAATGCCAAATGAAAATGGTTTGGAATTCCAAAAATTTTGAAACTTGATAATTCCTATGATTTAGCAAATAATATTTTAAATAGAGTTCTTTAAATGTAATGCTCTCTAATGAAAATATAATCTATTTGAATCTAATATGTTTGAATCTTTCGGCACCTGTCATGTATTTTATTATCAATCCCATGTATATGTAAATATACATTTAACTCCTAAGTCCTCAGACTGAGCAGCCAAGATATGGATATGCAAGGACCACCTCTGAAATATTACATTGTTCTATCTCCTTGTGTGTACCTTTGGCAGAATAAATAAATAAAATAATGTCAACTTTTCTGTTTAAGAATATTGTGACAGTCCCTCATGTTATCCATGGTCATTTCAGCTTGGATTATTATTTATAGTAAGGCAAAGCTTTTATCTGAGATGGAGGGCCATGACCTCTCAGAGCAGAGACAATAAATGAAATGGATGCTTTCAGAAGGGAAGGAAAAGAAGTATTATGTACCAGGGATCAGCATGATGGGCAATGATCTCAGACAAAAACAGTCTACTTGCTTTTTCAAAAATCTTATTTTGTTTTATTGTTTTATTTTATTCCTCTGGCTATGCCACAAAGAAGAAGTTTAAAAAATTCAGAAGACAACAGAGAGGTGGCTTTGCTGGGGCTGGCAGAGAGATTCACAAGTGTGAGTGGCTGCCTAAGGAAACACACAGAAGGATTCGTTAAGTGCACCTTGAGAAGGCAATAAAGGCTGTCAGCACTGATAGAAATAGAAGCCAAATCTTTAGCAGCAGATGATGCATTTTGAAAGAGAAGGGTCTTCACAAGTAGTCAGGGACTGCTCTGTAAATTTAGCCTTATGGATGACTGAATACCAGGCCCTAAAAACCTTTCCCGGGTTTGCTGATATAGTGGAACAGACAAAGCCTAAGATATCTTTTGGGTCATTTTCATGGAGATGGCAGAATTTCTACATGCGGACGTGGCTGGCTGGGAAATGCAGGACAACCAGGACAGGTCAGAGAGTAACTCTGAGCTGCCATTAGAAATAAAGTAATGGAAAAAAACTATGCACAATCAAGTTAAAAGATTAAAAAGAAGAGGATGAAACAGTATGTCTAACATACTGCTATCCAAAACCAGCAAAACACCACATGCAGCTATTGCAGCTTGCAAGCTTAAGCTTCTGTGACAGTTATTACAGATGTTAAGAAAACTGGATTTTCTTTTTATTTTTATTAGGTTATAGGGTGAAAGTCCTATATATGTGAGTGCCAGGATCCTTTACAAGAAGCATGTACTTTAAAATACACAATCCAAGACTAACTCCACGCAGGGCTGGAACTGCATTAAATTTCAGTGGATTTGGGTGGAATTTTTAGCCTGAATATTTTGAAGCTGTGTGCTCACTTTCCAGTGTTCTCCAATGTCACCTTGAGCAAATATGCCCAAAGGAAGCAGATCATTCAGTGAGCCTAAATTAAGGTTGGGGGCGGGGGGAACCCGCTTAAGAACTGTCATTATTTCTTTTCTAAATTGGATGGCCTCCCCATGGAAATGGCGGAAGCCATGTTGTATGAGCTTTTAAAACAAAATTCAACAAAAGACTAAAAAACATTACAATGAGCAGTTCTGAATCTGTGGATTAGATAACTGTTAATTTATTTCCTCTTCAATTTTTTCAAATTGTTATGTTTTGCGGAGGGACTAATGTTCTTGACAAAGAACCATTAGTTATTTATTTGTCAGCAAAATATTGGCTTGTGTGACTGCAATGAAATATAACTGAAGTGACTACCTCAATTTTTACATGAAATCACTGACCCAGCCTTGGGAAGGTGTAGGCTTTAAGCAGTTTACACAGTAATTTTAGTCAAGTCAGAATTCTAAATATACTATTAAAGAAAGTTTTAATGCTATATAATCAAATTAATATCTCTTCTGGATGTATGGTGCCCACTTGTTTTCTTCTTTGGTTACCAGAATGAAGATAACTTGGACCAGAGTGAATGCCTTTTTCTCCCATTGCTTTATATTCTAGATTATTTTACGGCTAAAAGTAGGAGTGCTTCTGGCCTTTATGTTTTTAAGTTACTTGCATTAGGAAGCACAATAATATTAGGAAAAGATTCATACTTAAAACTAGCTCCTGTTATTGGTGATACATTGGAAAATATGCCTTTAAAATTTTCCCATTTAGTCTGGAGAGAAAATGCCATGCCTGGAGGAAAAAATCTGCAGGTGATACCAAATAATATTGTCTCACATTTAAAGAAAATGTTATACAAAACATTAAATAATTTAGATGTATAAAAATAAGTAAAAATCACTGAATTTTAGTTTTTTTTTTCTGTTCAAAAGGAAACAAATCCTTGCACATGAAATACTTTTGGAACGTTTACAGATGTCTCTCCAAGCTAGTAAACCAGAATTGAATGCCCTAAGGAAAAATTAGGTTAACCTGTGAGAGGAAAACAAGTTTCCTGTGAAAGGAAAATCAGGGCCAAAGGCAGTGCTACAAATAATACAGAAAACTATGTCTAGGTGAGAATAAAAAAAC
Source organism: Cichladusa arquata (assembly GCA_026413545.1). Lineage (NCBI taxonomy): Eukaryota > Metazoa > Chordata > Aves > Passeriformes > Muscicapidae > Cichladusa > Cichladusa arquata. The sequence goes on along the minus strand of JAOTQP010001286.1, from coordinate 96,720,661 downwards.
CCCAAACCTATGGAAGATTAAAAAGTCTATATGGATTCTTCTCAACTATGTACGTGCAAAATCTTATGGGGAAAACAAAATCAGATCAAAAACTTAGGGCTTAAAAATGCAGAGAATGAGTTTTATACATTTTCCTCAAACCCCAGAAGGAACAAAGCCAGCATTAAATGTGTGAATTACTATAAAAAACTCACTACATGTTCAAACCAATTTTCTCTGTTTATAAACATCCACCTAATTTCTGTGTCTGATTCTTTTTATGTCACTGCTATTGGTAGACTACTGTGCAGCTCTGAGTCTCTTATGTGCATCTCCTTCTGAAATATTTTTTGATTTCTAGAATCTACAGTAATTAGCTGCTTATGCTTATATCTTTTTTATGGTACAATGTTTCTCCTTTCAAGTAATTCTTCTTTCCCATTTATTTAAGAAGTTGGCATGACTTCTAGCTTTGATCTCTGTAGACTGCAATAGGACAAAAAATGTTTTATATTGCCATCTCTCTTTTTTTTTTTTTTTTTAATTTATAAAAATATAGCCTGAACAAAGTCTTGAAAAAGAAGTTTTCATATAGCCTAACAGCTACATGTAAGAATTTAAAAGGCCCACCAGCATAAATACTTAAACCAAATTTTCATAAAATACTCAGTTTTGTTTTTGTGGCTTTTCACTTTCTAGATATGGTAGCCCAAGTTTAAAAACTAATTCACAAATAGTGATCATGATGTTCTCATTTCTGTGAAAAAGATAACATTGTCTTTTATGACACATTGTAGTTCTCAAAATAAGACTCAAGTGTTTACTACAGGTGCCATTTTGGGGGTATTTGCCATTTACAGAGGGGGTAGCTGGAGATGTAAAGGAGTGCTGTCTTCTGGCCCAGAAAGTACTAGTCTGAGATTTTCCACAGACATGCACTAAAGAACCTGACTCTTCTTTACTCAGGGGCAAAAGCTTACTTATTTTCCTCTTCTGAAGCTGGAGTCAGGAGCAGACAGGCTTTATTCTTTCTTGTTTGCTCTTCCTAGAGAAGGCATTGAATCAGGGGAAACATCTGAGATGGGAGCCTGCAATTCCTGCTGTCTTCGGGTGTCACCCTGGTTCTCATATATTCATTGTTGGTTGCTGACTTTCAGTGATGAATCACTTAACAATTTCAGGGAGTTTCTCTGAACTTCTGGTTCAATTGCCCCGATGTGCAGAAACATTTCAGGCAAAAAGTAAGAAAAGCATACTCCCTGGCAACAGTAGAAACAAGAAAGAAATACATTTTTTACAAATTTCAACAACCTCAGCTGCCATTGGAAAGTCTTTTCAAATACTTTTAAAGGGAAAAGAAAAAAAAAAAGACAAACCCCGAATAGAAAGGCTTAAAGAAATTCATATTAACTATTCACTAGGGAAATTTAAATTGCTTTCCAAATAATTATTGGTGCTAAAATCTTCATTTTCAAAGGAAGAATAACAGCTATTTAATGTTCACCTTATATGAAATGCTTTATAAAATGTTATTAATCTGACACTTAAGATAAAATATCAAAGTAGAAAGTAAAATAAGTTTAAATTCTCTACTGGCTGTCCTCTAAACCTCTCAAGCCCTTATACTCTCTGCATTAAGTGAAGATTTGTTCTGCCAAAAGCAGTGCTAACGTAACAGCTGCAGGCTGACAGTTCACATTAACTGTTGCAACTCGGAAGAGCGTGACCCCTGTCTTAGACGTCGCTTGTTCTATCTTATCAGACATAATGCAGACGAAAAAATTGTGCTACCAAGAAAATCCCAAGGACCAAAAAAGTCAGCAACAGCAAAAGTGCTAACCTACATTTTCAGTCAGCTTTACAGGAGGAGCTGAAACATAATATTCAACAAGCATGAAAATCCCAACTACTTCTGTGAACTTCTTACTCAGCTGGAGAATTGCTGAAGTGGCTGTCTAGCTACAGGGAACTTGCCACAGTTCTGCTTTCTGCTGGCCAATTCTGTCTCAGGTGATGCTTGATCAAGAGCTCACAATGTAGCCCAGTAAACACTGTTTGGCGTGACTAGTGAAAGGCTGCAGGCTTTGCACTGCCCCAGCAGCAGTGTCTCAGGGCTCTTTTGGCTTTGCTGGCCACAGCTGGGCTCGGGCTGGTTTATCAGCTGTTGACAGGAGCAGTACCCATGGACTGCCCTGGTTCAGCTTTTCCCTGTGAGTCCCAGTTCAGCACCTGTCAGACAATGGTTGGGAAGCAGAGGGTGAAAAACAGCAGCCCTTCATAGCAATGACAACAATAAAAAACCAAAAACTGACAACAAAAGGAAACTGGCGGGAAGACAGTGTGTTGCATTGAAAAAAGGCTTAAAAGACCAAGAAAGAGGAAACTCCTACCTATAAATGATGCAAAGACAAAGACTGTCCCACTAGTGAAAGTTAGAAAGTGGTATGTTTATTATAATGCCGGGCACACCCAGGAGAAATTTTCCACAGGCATGTGTGAAGTTTCAAAGTCTCGAAGATTCTAACAATACCCCATCTTCCTGCCCTGACAGAAAAAAGCCAAGCAGATGATATATGTTCTTAGCTCTACTGGCCTAGCCATTAATTATTAATTTTTCTACATTGCTTTTACTCTAATCATTATATGTGTAGCTCCTATCCCTCAGCTAAGCTCTTGCTTTAATTCTTGCTTCATAAGTACCTTGGGATGACAATAATTTGTTGGAAAAGCCAACAGTTCTTACACTAAAGCCACCCAGTACCTTCCCCCTCTTTTTCCTGAGGAAGACTGAAACCATCAGTCTTGGGACCCACAAGGAAAATCGAAGGGTGAGCATCACACAAGAGAAAGAGACTGTGGAAAGAGAAATGTTCTTTTATACTGCATTTAAGGATGTTTCTAACAAGACTTTTCTGCATTACTTTGTACTTTAAGTAATAGTTCTGTCATAGCTGAACTAACAGTAACTTGTGTTTTGATTGTATTATAAAGGTTTCTAGACTTAGACTAAGTTCCTACTTCTTTGTAATAGTTCCTTCTTTCCTATAACAGGATTTGCATGAAATATGTCACATAAGAGAGGACATAGTTAATATGCCCTTGGGTTTAGAAGTAACATTTATAATGCTTGGTTTATTGTGCTTGAAGAGGAAGTAGGGCAACAAAGGCAAATATGAAACAAATTTAAGGCACAACGCTAATGATTGTCCCATGGGATAAGGGCTAAAAATATGAAGAACTGTTATCTTTACTACAAAATTTGAAAACTATCACTAAATATATGAGAACCAGTTGATTGAAATCACAATAAACTTGACTTCATGAGCTGGCATGTATCTTTCACCTGAAAAATAAGAGTGACATGGATCGCTATAAAAATACAAATAATTGTCTAATACAAATCATTCTTCTCTTTGCCTTGACTCGGGGGTTGTTTTTGATAAAAATAAGGCATTGAAGGAGAGGAGGAATTAACTCTCTTTTGACATCTATATCCACAAAAAATCTAAGGTGGCATCTAAGCATCACATAGACACAACAGAAGCATCTCCTTGGTAAAGTGGTTAAGCTGTGTCATCCTTTTGTCTGACAGATACCCATCCTCGTCTTGCCTTGCCTTGCCTTGCCTTGCCTTGCCTTGCCTTGCCAGGCCCTGCCCTGGGGATTAGGAAGTTTGGAAAGGAAAGAATGGATCGGGAGAACAATGACTCTGCATGAAGAGTCTCTTTTGACTATGGAGTAAAATATAGTGCTGTTTTACACCTAGTAGCAACCTCATTATTGCTGCTCACTTTTCCATATGACTACATTCTTTTTTCTCCACCCATTCATGCCAAAGACATTATTATCCTCTTTTTTGACATCAGTCCACCTCACTCATTTCATTGTGACCTATTCAAACCACAGCATCCAGCATAATTCTTCCTCCTTACATCTTGTTCACCTGAGCAGAGGTGAGTTCATCTGCAAAGATGAACAAAGACTTCATCTGTGAAGTACAGCGTTTCTCAATCAGAAACACTTATATTTCCTTGGTAAAATTATGGTTTTTATTGTTGTTGTGATGGTGTAATTTTTTGCATGTTAGAGGTTATTTTATTGTTGTTGGTGTTTTTTTTCCCCACAGATTTGATGTCACTTTGCACAATAGGTGGATGAAGACATAAATGGGGATGGAAAGTGTATTGGTTGAAAAATGGATTTTTTAAGGAGCTGAAGCAGCTTGAAAAATTGATTGGATGCAAGAGTACTCTGAAATAAACAGGAAATAAGCTAAGCTCACAAACCTAAAACATGGCGTTACTTGTCACTTTCCTCCCTTGGCGACATAGCACAAATATTTGAAGACATGTAATTCATTTTTAAGAGTGTTCCATGCTACCCTGAGAAAGCTTTTTTTCAATCTTTTCTGTTCCTATTTCTGAAAAGAATTCTGAAATTGCTTGCTGGATTGGGAGGAAGGATATAAATATCCTACACACTAGGTAAATGCTTAAACTTTTAGTCCCTGGCAATATTAATTTATCCAATATGAACAGACTGAAAGAGATTTATCAGAGAAGACAAAGTAACCCACAGCAATATTACCTAAAGCCTTGAAGTTAGTTTTACTAGGAAATAGAAAATGGAGGTTCAGGTGTCTGAAAGTAGCAAGGAACCAAATGCCTATCTTCCTTATACTGCATGAGTATTGTACTCATGCAATTATTGGCTAAATTAAATGACTGGATACGCTGGATTGATCCTAACTGGAGAGCTTAATCCAAGTCACATCTTGCTATTTTGTTGCTAACTCTCGAGGTGTTTGAAAATGAAAGAAATATTCCTTTATTGCTAAGTAAAAATTGGGGTCATCCAAAGCACTTATTCTCTTTCATTACACCAGTGAAAAACTATTACAAAATTTTTCACAGGGAAGAAAAGAAACAAGTCATAAATATGGTAGAGAATGTGCAAAGTGCTACCAACACACGAAGCATTTTGCAATTTCTTTGCTGTTGTTTTTATGTGGGAGTAGCTACATGAAATGCAAACTACTGGAAAAGCAAGTTTTATGTGTCAGAAGTTGTCTCAAGCAGTTATAACCTGCAAAGGACATGCAGCAATCATGTAGACAGGAGGAGTACCAGAGAGCTAAACAGGATGCTATATTAAATAGCCTGTCATCTCAGCCTATTTCTGCCTGACAATGTCTCCAACAGCATCAAGGCCGTCCTCATCATCCGTGTGAATTTTCGCCCAGCCTGAAAGTATTAGTGTGCAAGAGAAAGATTGAATGGCCAAGCTGTGCTACCTTCTTAACCCAAGAGAATATTAATAATGGATGACAGGAATGCCTCTAAAGATGTTATATATCAAGCATATATAACATGTTCTGTGATGCATCATAAGACTGTCTGTGATGGTCTATCTCAAATGTTTGCTGGAAGTTATGCAGAAGTCCTAAATATATTGTCTCCTGCTACACTTAGCAGGAGTTTCTTGGTGTTTTGGTGTCACTTTAAACACAGGGAGTTGATGTCTTCAATCATCCAAAGCAAAGTTTGTCAAAGTACATGTTGTGTTTGTACTGATGTGGAAAAATTTTTGTAAGAAGTTGTGTCCTGCTCTGGTGGCATTTTATGTCATCAAAACAAAATTAGATAGTTCATTCTGAGAGCAGCCCGATCTAACTGAAGATCTCCCTGCTCATTGCAGGGGTGTTGGACTTGAAGATCTTAAAAGATCCTTCCAACCCAAATTATTCTATGATTCTATTTTGGATAATGATAGTAGACAGTTGCAGCCAAAAGCTTTTTTAACATTAAATTACTAGCTATGAAAAAAAAAATTAGAGAGGTGGAGTACAATTAGCGCAGGAATAATTTTGTTAAGCTAAGGGGAGCAAGTAGGTATAGCTGTTTATTAGTATGGTATTTTGCACAAAGGCAAACAAAGCCTTTTGGTGAGAAAAGAAGAAATCTTTATCACTTTGAATTGTTCTGGGGCAACTTGTGTGAACTAGAACACATGAAAAATGCCAACAAAGAAAGTGAATTGAAAGAACATGAAAAGTTAAGGGTTTAACTATTGTCTGGAATGACAGCTATTCAAGTCTGTGCTTTCATCAAGTGATTCTTACTGGTTATCCATTAATACTTTAATAAATACACTATCTGTTTCTAGTGTCCTAGCACCAATTTCCCTCTATCATATACTTCATACTTCTTCCTTAAATCTTCATGTTCATTTATCATTTTTTCTTTATGGCAAAGGCACAAGTATTCATGTAGTTCGTTGACTATCCTTCTCAAAATCTGTAACTCTAAGACACCTAGGAAAATAAGAAATTAATGGAAACCACTTCACTTGCCAGAAAATTGGAGGAAGAAACTAAAAAAAGAAATATTTCAATTTGTTCAAGATCTTGTAGCAATTTTTATTTCCATTATTTACAAAGGAAGAGGGCCCCAGAGACATAACTCAAAAGTTAAAACAGGGAAGCATTAAGGAATATGAAGCTGGAAGCAAATGTACTTGTAAGTAGTTCCTTTATTTTGACAACAATTGATATTTCACTGGGAGAAATATGTCTGATCCAGGAAAATAATTTCTAGACTAAACTAGAGAAAATAGGGACTCTTCTAAGACCATATTCAGAAATGAGATGCACTGATGTAAAGGGAAACTTTTACCATATTAAACCTGGAACAAAACATGGATGAATTTTTGCCAATAGTAACAAAAGTTACGATATAGGAACTGACCCCCACACAACTACTTCCTTTCCACCAAACTATAAGTGAATCTTTTTTTTAACTGGTTGTAATATGGTTATTGGGTTATACAAAAAAGTTTAGGTTAGGATCCAAATTGAAACTGCCAGCACTGGAGGAATTACTGTTTAAACACATATTAGGAAACCATCTCTGCCACCAGAACGTTTTAAATAGCATTGTTTATAAATGTAATATACCACTGTTTCTTTTCTACTTTCCTCATTGTGTTGTTTTTTTTTTTTTTTTGCATCACATATCTGCATACTCTTCCTTTCCAAAGTTTCTTAATTTTCTTCTCAGATAGTTATGTGTTGAATAAAGATTTTGAGCCCCTGAGAATGCTTTAAATATTATCTTACCCTACAATTGCCCTACATTCTTCACAAAGCCTCTTTACAGATCTGTGGCTAGTGGAAGTTAAACACCTACAAAAGAGAGGTCAGGCTACTGGTCTTTAACTCAGGAGTATGGAAAATAGTTATGGAGCATGCTGAGAAGTGATCTTATCCAAGCACCAAGACTGCTCATGAGAATTTTCCTGTCTAATCTCAATGTATAGTGATTGACAGGGAATTTTCATTTTTCTCAAGCTGATTAGTCCAGTTATTTTCTAAAAGTTATTTTCTAATATCAAACCTAAATTTTACCCCTGGAGTTTTTCCCCTTCCGGCTTGTTTTATTTTGTTCATTTCACATCTGCTAAACTAGGAATGTATGTTAAGATTACTCCAAACTGACACAAATCTGTCCATGCACTAAGTTGCTTTTCATGACTCAAACAAAAGGGAAATCTTTGAGAGAGCTGTTCATGGCTTCTCTGCCATGAACTACCACTTTTGTGAACTTTATTCCTTTTTAGTCTAGGGACCGATTTACTTGATATTTTTAGCACACAATATTAAATAGGTAAATGTTAACCATCCCTTAGGAGCACTTTAGTTATATCTCTCTAATGCATGTGGTGTATAGGAAGGAGACTAAAAGTTAAGAATGCTCTCATCCTAGGCAGCTCTTATCAGGCGGTAAAAGAAAATTGACAAGCCTATCTCTTTTGTGTCTTCTGAGGTTGCAGAGGATAATTATGTCCTTCTTAAAATCATATATGTGTACTTTGCCATTCTCCTATAATGGAAATACTACATGCTCAAATAGTCAATCTGTTATATTTTCTTCAATTCAACAAACACCAAAATTTGACTAATTCAGAATGCATCGGATTAATTTATCTTTTCTGCAGGGCAGTCTTAATGCGCGACTACTTTTATTCTTTATGGCTTGATGGGTTTCATCCTCAGGGATTTAGTAACATTAGTGAATGTTCAGAAAGCTTCTTTTTTGAAATTAATTTGTTCGCCATAATTTTTAGCTTTATGAGAAAGCAGTCTAGAGTCTAATAAAAAGTGATAATTTTTCTATTTTCTTTTTGCTATATTTGAAGCATACCAGGAAAGTATCTGTGTGCAGAATACAACAGAAGTTTCTAAGTTTGGGTTTAGGAACTAGAGAAAGAAAATTATTCTCTAGTCAATTCCATACATTATTTGAGGAGTAATTCTGTAGAAACGTATTAAAACTATCCTTTTTAAATTCTGTGGAGTGGGAAGATAACAAGAATATTCAAGGTGGTTTAGTGCAAGACTACTTGTAAAAGCATATGAAGCTTGAAACTGTTAGAAGTTTTGCAGATACCTAAATTTCCTCAGTTTTTAAGATGTCTCAAAATCTTTATTAGGAAGAAGCATACACCATATAATTACAAACTAATCCAATGAGTAAGACTGTTAGCAGATACGATGACTGCAGTATCTGCACTCCCACTCATGTGAGGGTTAAACCTTCGTGATAGTAGAGATGGGTCAACATGAGTTCTCCAGATTTAAAAAAGGCCCTAGACTCTTGCATCTCTGACTTGCATCTGCTACTGTCAAAAAAATCCCAAAACCCCCAAAAACAACAACAAAAAAAACCCAACAAAATGAAAAACAACAACACAAGAGCAGCAAATTTACAACAGGTGCAGTATGATTCCTGCTTGTGCTAAATGAGTTCATTGGGAAATGGCTGCTCAGTACCTCCATTAATTCCAGCAACTAAAAGAAAAGAGGTCTTCTGGCAAAGAAGTGTATGAGTGAGTGCCTGTGATGATGTTGTCTCAACTCTGTTGCTCTTACTGGGAAATTTGTTGTGATTACCTGAATTCTCTCTCAAAAGAAGGGCTCTGTTCCTCCAGTCCTAAACAGATTAAATCTGTTTACCTTTAGGATACCGACAGAATATATAGAAAGGAAGTGTTGCTGTGGAAGGAAATTTTACAGAGTTGGAGTATTTTTCTGTTATAAGTATAAATAGGTAATGCTAGTATGTTATTGATATTATTAGATAATGGCAAATAACTAGATAATGCAGTCTGTCACTGAGGCTCAGGCTCACTTTGGCTTTGACCATGCCAAAACATAATTGGCAAACAAATTTACAGAAAGATGTTTAAAATTCTTTAAACCAATTAAATGAACTAGCACTAAAGAATTTACCAGAAAATTACATTTGTTATTTTTTAAAATGAATTAATAATATTAAAATAGAAATAAAAGAAAACAAAATCCCAGCCATCTTATTTTAATTTTGTTTTTTTTTTCATAAGCTTGAAGACAGTAACTGCTGGTTTTCAATATGGTCTGACATTGGGTCTTAATTAATTGGTACTTAATTAAGTACTTAACATAGAGAAATAAAAAACCCTAATATTAAAAGTAAAGATATAATGCCAGTTTTTTCAGTAGGCTTCTACATGTTTTCAGCAGGTTAATATATACCACCAACATAGATTTTTTACTCTCTAAAATATCACAAGAAAAGGACTAGTTTGTGTATTCCCAACACAGACATATAGAAAATTATTGAATAAGACCAAAACACTGACTGAAATGCAAGCAAACATTACAAGAAGATATCTAAAATAAAAAGGCTTTTTCCTTCTGTTTCTGACATAGGCCACCTGTGCTTATATTTAGGGCAGGCGAGAAACAACTGTCACTTTTACCTATGAATGTGGGTTAATTCTTCATGAGATGTACTTGTGACCTTCAAACTACTGCTTTGAGTGGCTTACAGAGAGCCTCAGTGCAGAATATTCAATTTGCCCTTAGGTTTGTGTTTCTATCAGAACACCTGGCACTAAAGGCAGTCAGATTATATGCTTATAGCACCTCTTTATGCTTATTTTTTAAAGGTAAAGATAGAAATTAATTCAGAAGTAATTTAAAATGAAGTGTAACATATTTTATACCTTCTGAAATACCTCTCTAAAAATTACCATTTATGAATGGAGTTTGAATGAGAAAATATAATATTTTTTGTTGCAAATATTGGGAGCTTTTAATTAGTCTTAGCAAGGTTTGTGGGGGTTTTTTCATACTGAAATAAAATCAAAACATATGCTGTTAGGAAATTTAGAATATTAAATTCATATACAGACTTACTTGAGGTGGAAGTGGGATTCTCTGCTTTATCTGAGTAACTCAGTGTTTAAATCCATTATCAGTACTAAATGTTACTGTGATTCATTCAATAACCTACTCATTAGACAATCTTCCCTCTCAAAGCAAATCCCAGATAATCTCTTCACATCATATTGCCAAAGGGCCAATCTTAATCAAATCATTTAAGCATAGAATGATCTTTGCTTTCTAAGGTGAGATCAGAAAGAAAGTACTGATGCCTGCTTGATTCTGAGCTTGATGCACGTGAGACTGGTGATGCCTTTTACTTTCATGGTTGCTACATACAAATAGGAGAATCCTCAAGCAAGATGCTACAAGATCCAAATGCATGGGTTTATTGACTAAAAGATGAAGATCAATTTATACTTCAAAATCAATGAGCTGGGTTTTTTCCATTCAGATTTTTTTTCTTTTTGAATGAAATGAGTTTGACAGATGCATTAGGAACTTGTCTATAGTTTTATCCATACAGGTTAAATTAGTCTTACAAAATAATGAAGTTCTCACATGGAATTTATGTTGTTTTTCTGCCAATGGATACTTACCCTTAAGTCTCTACAGTCTTCTATATACTTAAAAAAATATTTATTATTTAATGTATTTCACATTACTTAGAAATTATCTACAATTGCATAAAGGTTACAATTTTGACTGTGAACCATTGATAAACATTGATAAAACCCACAATATATCAACATTATGGTCCCACTAGTTTGTCTGTACCATGTTTATATTAAAAAAAAAAAAAGGCAAAAAGCCCCCAAAACAAAACCCCTTACCCTACACCAACATTCTTAATAATAAGATCATGGTTATTGGATGGGTATTTGTACCTGCTCTCATGGCTTTTCTTGTGATATTTCTAAAATGTGTAAATAAGAAAAAGTTACTTTGATTCTATTTATCCTTTCTGCCTGCTGGCAAGCTCACTTCATGAAGCTATGCCTGTGCTGTAATTCTCTATTGGTAAGAGACACAACACTGGAATTTTCTCTACAGAATCAGATTTACCTCAGAGGGAGGGAAGGACTCTGGGGATGAGTGAATAAGAGTGCAGCTCTTCCAGTTGCTCTCACCAGAACGACACACACTCTTTGTTATGCAGTCCAGGGCAGGATGTAACTTCGTGCCACCTCTCTCTTTCATCCATCAGTGGCTACATAAACCCTATCCAGCAGATGCACAAACAAATTTGCAATTGAAACATTTCAGATGAGTATGGATCACCTGGCAGCTCGGGTGTCAGAAGCAGTTGCTGATGGTACTGCTGTCATATTTTGAAAGATGGAGAACAGAAATCTCACACAGTAAAGGACAATTGATTCCCTGTATTCTATTTTCCAGGTATCTTTCTGCAAGAGAGAGAGGACTATCGATTAAGATTTTTTTTGGTGTATTTATCAAAAGCTTTTTCTTTGCAGCATCAATAATATTTTACACAGTGAAATTGAAGGGAACTAATACCAAGGATGAACCAAATCCAGTTTCCAACACTTTGCTACCTGTTAGGAAAGCACTTAGTGCTTGGGAGACTTAAGATCATCTGTTTGATGATTTTTCTTGCTACATCTTGAGTCACTGACTGAGGGCATCTCTGAAAAGGTCATTTGTGGAAGTTTTATCTTAAGCTGTTGTGTCCAAAGAAGACACCAAAGTGTCTGGCATTGATTTTTCTTGCACTGCAACATTACTCTCAGGAGTAAACTATCAAAGAGCCTGTTGATAGAAACATGCCACGAGTCTGTGACTACATAGAACTACAGGCAATTTCATTTTTTAATATTACCTGTCCTTAGCACACAAGGAAACTGGACAAAACCTTAAAGTGACTATCTGAGATGTGATACAGAAGTTTAAGATTTTCAATGCTCTTTATGGACCAAGACTCCATCAATTGAATCAAATACATAAGGTTAGCAATTAGATGCAGTTTCTGTTCTTTAGACATATCCTGTGTGGATGCTTCTTGGAGGAGACTGGGAGAGAAAGAGGAGGGAAATTCAGAATACTACTTCAATGGTTATTATAAAACATTGGAATATAAAAGCAAGTTGTACACTTTCTAACAGATTTTTGAACAAATCAAACTCTTCAGAGATTGTTACTGTTTCAGTATTTGAACCACGATGACAGTGCACCTTGCATAGGAAAATCACTTCCACCTGATCTAGACTCATCCTCCCAAGCCTTATGATTATCCCTCTGCTGCACTCTAACTTGTTGAAGGAGAGACAGTTTGCCAAGTAAGCAACTATATCACTTATGAAAGTCTCAGTGCGATGTAAGTTACACAGTGCATATACACAGACATACACAACAGTGAATTTACACTTTCTGACATCTTAAAGGCTTTTCAGAAGTCATGGCAGCTTCAAAAGTGTCTGCTTTCTAGCAGTACGTATACTTGTATAACTTTTTGTCGTTTTTTTTCCCTTTGTAGTTTTGCTGACTGCTACAGCTTTTATTCCTGAGACATATCAAAGAATATAGGTAACAGAAGTCAAAAGAAGGTAAATTCATAATCACATTCAAATGCAGTGTATAACACACATTTTAAATTATTTTTTATAGATTATTCATTTTTTTTCTTGCAGTATCTTATATTTCTTTAACTTGATAGCCTAGCTGTAGATGAGAGTCAAGACGGAACAAATCAGTGTCTCAGTGGGAAAAAAATGAAACTTTCCTGCTGCTTCTGCAGAAGAAATGGATTAATCCATTTTGTCTCACAATGTATAATATATTATATAGGAAATCCAAGCAGGATGGATTAATCCGTTCTTTTTCTCAGCATCTTATATGTTTTATTTATGAGTAATAGAGGAGGAGAGGGAAATGTTGTCACCAGATGATGATAGGATAGGTTCCTAGTTTGGATTACTAATAAAAAGACCTTCCCTTATTGAAAGACAAGCTGCAAAATGAGCACATATGAGAAAATTACTCTCATCATTGCTAAGTGTTAAATCCTTCCTCTTTTGTTTCCTTTACTGCTTTACTACATTTCGTGTGACCTCCAGAATGATCTTTTGAAAGCCAGGTTTGTACCTGGGTCTCCTTGTGAATGATGCACTGCAGAAAAAGGAGCCCTTTCTGAGCACGATTTCTGTGTTTTGCCATTTCTAATACATCAATCAGTCATGGCAAACAGTCAATCCCCACTGCTAGCAGTCCTGGTGAGTAAGGCAGGGATTTTCAGCGTCAGGTCAAAAACCCTCTCTGGCTCACAGTATTAATGCTGCACCCAGCAGGAGCAGCACACACACCTCAGGCTAACGCTCCCTTCTGCCAGCGCCTGGCCTGAGCTCAGGGTCATTAATTCAGCCCATGGTGCTCATCCCAAATCAGCTTGACAACGTGGTTACAGGGACAAGTCCTTCATGGAGGTCAGGGCTGCCCACTGGGGAGAGAGGCTAAGGCTTATAAATTAATCTCTCTTCACCACTTGTCGGCCAGAAAGAAAAACACATAGAATGATACAGGCAAGAGTGTGATAGACATGTCGACAATTCTACTGAGTTACAGTTATTATGGGCAATCCTACCTGGGAACCTCACAGACTGTGATCTTCAGATCAAATTGGAACTGCATTACCACTTTAATAATTTTTGAGATATCAGTTTAGAAAATCTTCTGAAGAAGAGAATTTCATCCTTACCACTTTCCAGATATAAAGGGAGAAATTATGTCCACCCTTGCTTGAATTGTTTTAGTAGCACTTGCCAGAGTTGATTTAATTCCAGTAAAAATATAAGCAAGAAAATTGTCATTTACCAATTTATCTGGATTAACTTTTAATTGTTTCTAAATTTAATAAATCAAAATATTTTAAAAGAAAATAAAATTTCATGTAGAAAGGAAGATTTTCCATCATAAAGAATTAGAACTCTTTTTCTTTTTTCTTTTTACTCTTTTTTTTTAATGTAAAGAGATGTAGGTCCCCAAACACCTGTAAAACAAAAAGAAGAGCAAATATCAAGGGATTTATACTTTGTTATCTAAAAGTTTGAGATCTCTTCCTTTGAACATATTTCATTCCATTCCCTATAGGATTTATTTTGTATTTCCTAGGCCTTTAGGGACAGTAGGGTTGAAAGGAAGCTGGACTACAGTATGAAGCCAGCAGGGCAGGAGACATGAGCTGTTCGCTGATTTCAAAATAGGGTCTGAGGTTGTCAGAAAAAAAACCAAAATTTTTTATTACCAAAGGCAAATTTAAAAGACTATTTAGCAATGGAGGAGAAAAAGTGCATCAACATGTTCTGCTATTAAAAAGTTTGCATAAAGGGCATTTACTGTGGCAGATGTATTCCAAGCATATTTAAAGCTATGCTGCAGTGTTTTCCAGTATGAACAAAACACCAAAGAATTAAGACTTTTTTCTTCAAATTTAGTAAATATATATCTGGATGGATCATAATGTTTGCATTGTGATTTCTCTAAAATTGTAAAAATTCGTTTTGGTGAAGAATTTCAGAATCCATTGTCTCTTAGATTAGGAACTAGATTGTTAATAAATATATATATCCTTACAAACTCTAGCTGTAGTTCAGTACATTTCAGCTATTCCACCTTGTTCTACTTGCTCAGCTACTCTAGGATGCCATATAAACAATAGGATTTAATTTCATCTGCTACAATTTTTCTGTTTTGGGGCAGAAAAGAGGAAAAAAACTTAGAAATTCTGCCCTCAGTGATTAAATTCTATGAGTAACAACCCACTGACTAAGACTTACAATTAAAACAGTGAAAATAAAGAGAAAATTTGACCCAGTATCTTCAAAGCTCTGAAATAAACAGTTGCCCAGCAGCTCTTATTACATTCTTGTGCAGCAACTGTTTATTAATATTTTGATTTCACTAATGACAAATCAGACTCTGGAAGGAGATATAAATCCCATAAACTCCAAAAGAGAGTAGTTACAGATCTGGAATTATCATCAGTCAGCAAATAATAGCTCTTATACCTACTTGAGCCCTAACTTCTGAATGCTTTTATTTAAAGAAACCAACATTTTGAGTAAGTACTTCTTGGTGTGTAGAACTCTACAAAGCTGATGCATAGTTTGCTTAGAAACTCATCAGTGCAACACATACATATTCACCTCTTTTTTTGTGTTTGTATTTTTTTGTTGTTTTGTTTTTGGATTTTTGGTTTGGTTTGGTTTGGTTTGGTTTGGTTTGGTTGGGTTTGGTTTGGTTTGGTTTGGTTTGGTTTGGTTTGGTGTGGTTTGGCTGAGGGGACTTGAGTTTGGTTGAGCTGGATTGGGTTTGGTTGGACTGTGTTTGTTTGAATTGGAGTTGTTTGGACTGCGTTTGGCTGGATTTGGTTGAACTGAATTTGGTTGGGTTTGCCCTGGAGGGTTTCTCCCTCCTTTCTTGTCTCACTGTAGCTCTGTTTTTCAGAATACTTCCCTCTCTTCTCGGGTAGAAGTGCACTTGGGAGGAGGTGTCTTCATTTTTGTAACAATTCCCAATAATTTATAGACTGAATCTGAGTCTATACAAAGGTAATAAATCTGAAAAGAAAAAGCTGGCAGAGACTGAACTTCACCACCTGATATACGGCCCAGGTGGTTTGGCATTGGCTGAAACCACCGCAACCAGCCGGGGATGGGAGCCCCTCTCCGAAAGTAGGGACCCCTGCAGGCACGTGGGAGTGAAACGGCCCTGTCCCCTCTGGGGCAGTGAGAGTCCCACTCTGGGACAAACGCGTCTCTTCTTCATGGGGCTGTCACTGGCGTGGCCAGCGCTGATTTATTTCTAAGCGCCATCCTTAGTTCTGGGGTTATTTATAGCAGGAGGAAGTGGTGCGGTTTTATTTGCAGGTTTCCAGCCTTTTACAGATCCCTGACGCAGTCCCCGGCCGGGGTGCCGGGAGCGCGGTGGCTGCGCGGGAGCGGAGCAGCGCTGCTCCCCGGCCACCCCACGGAGCGTTCCCACGAACGGAGCGCCGGGGTCCCGCTCGGCCCGGCCCCACCCTCTCTCCGCCTCTGCCCGGCCCTTCCCACGCCCACGCAGGTCGCGGCTCCCCAGGGCCGTCCTGGCGGGGTCTCTGCGGCCGGGCTGCTGCGGCGCCTCCTCCTTCCCGGAGCTCCTCATCCCCTGGCGAGGTGGTGGGAGAAAGGGGAACCCGAGCCCGGTGCCCCCGTCCTGCCCAACCAGTGGGGCCCGCTGGGCCGTTTTCCGGTCCGGGGAAGAGCAGCCGGCTCCGGGTGGGACGTCAAGGCTTGCCTTGGGTCACCTTGCCTGGCTGAAAGGTGAGACGTGAAGTCAGGGAGGCAACAAATGACGTCACGCGAATGGACCGGTGACGTAGTGCCTGGTGGAAGGAGCTGTCGGCCGAGGGATGTCCTCGCCATCCCGAAGCAGAGCACGCTTGGATGGGAGGAAAGAGGAGAAAACGCAGGTCTGGGGGTGACCGCCCTGGCTGTGCGCTCTGTTGTCGTGACATGTGTCGCGAGCAGCAACGGGAATAACCGGGAGGATTTGGTTCTGTGCTGTAGGACTGTGCCCGCTCCACAGAGCGCGGGGCGACAGGATGCCCTTAAATCCACGAAAGACGTATGAGACACACACAGAAGAGAGATACATGGTGTGGATTAGGTAGATATAAGATATAGATTAGATAGATCTATGATACAGATGTATTTTACAGCTGCCGACCCGTGAGCAAGTGTGCAGTAACTGCCCGTCCTCACCTCGGTCCGGGCACGGACAGTCATGGAGACCGTCAGGAGAGAGCCAGGAGCTGCTCCGGCTCCCGAGGGCCATCCCGTTACTCTCTGTTTAAGGGCGATATCGAGGGATGTCTGCCCGGTTGCAACCCAGGAGGAACCGAGGGCTGCGATCTCCTGGGAAGACAACCGGACCCGGCACTACCGCAGTCACCGCCTGGGCAGAATCACGCCGGTGCCCAGGCAGAGCCTATCTTTGCGCCCAGAAGGGAAGAACTGAGCCCAGAACGCATATTTTAAAACTAGATTTTATAGAACAGAATAAAAACTCTTATTAGGTGCATTATTAAAAAAAAAAAAATAAATTTAAAGGAACGAAAAAGTGCCGCCTGCGGTTCGGAGGCTGTTGTGAGCAGTGGGTTTAAAATAGCCGGAGCGAAGCCTGGCTGTTGGCAGACTCGTGGAATCATAGAAGTATCAAGGTTGAAAAAGACCCCTAAGGTCAACGCCTCCCTCCAGCCTTCCGCTGAGGGCGGGGGAGCCCCCGCAGGCCGACCCCGAGGTGCCGCCCACGAAAATAAAGGGAAAAAAGGGGACGGTGAAGGGTCTCAGACACTGCACGTTTGTAGTATATTCGCCTCCCTCCTCCTTGGGAGAAAGGCCGCTCCCACCTCTTGCTTCTCACACGGATGGAGGTCTCCTCCATCCTTCCCATGCCTCCTGCTTCAGCTGAGCCCCTCGAGGTTCAGAGACCCTGGTAAATATTTGCATTTTAAACCACGTCCATCTTAAGCAGTCCCGAGGTTGTCTGGTGCACCTCGAGTGCTCGAAATTCCCAGTCGTTTGCAGACTCCTGAGCGAAGTTCAGCCGGGAGCAGTGAACAGGCAGAAGGACGTCAAGATGTCACTAAAATAAAAAAATCAACAAAAAGAAAGAGCTCAGGAGAGCTGACCCTGACAGCACCCACATGTACATCCCCTGAATGGTGCTTTTGACCAGAGGTTCGGAGCTCTGGGGTCCCCGGGCCTTGCGGGGTGCTGCCGGGGGTGCGGGGCGGGCCCTACTCCATCACCCCTGCGGGGTCGGAAAAAGTCTGCGCGGCTGGAACACTGCTTCCTTCCACTTTTCGATAAAACAGTTCAAAAGTTCTCTCCCACATCTTTATTTGATTTGAAAGCAAAATAGAGTGTCAGGATAGATCAGTTAAAGTGAGCCGAGAAAGTAGAGAGGAGAGAGGATCCTTTCCCTAGGCAGTCACATCCAGGATTTTCCTCCCGTTTCCCTTCTCCCCGTTCCCCTCATCCCCAGTACCCGCTGTTCCCACCTTCCTTTCCCTGTGGGTTTTTCCACTTCGCCAAAACACCGAGGTGTTATCTAGGAGGGCTAAAGCCGTATCCTGGCCTGCGTGGGCAGCACGGCGGCCCTGCTCCACACGCCCCTGCCTCGGGACAGGCTGCACCGGTGACCGATGCAGGAGAGGGGTTCTGCCAAGGAGGGTCTCCTACCCCCTCCTCGCCGACTGCCCCGGACTGGCACAGTCGCAGAGGCCCCTCCCGAGGGTCACGGCGAGTTCGGCTGCAGCAGGAAAATTATTTGTTATTAATCATGTGCTGAAAGGTGATGTGATGGGAGAGATGGCACTGCCGCTGCTCCCTGGGCTGTGCTCCCCCGGCCGCCAGGCAGGGCCCGGGCAGCGTTGCTATAACCCCCGCAGCCTGGAAAATAATGTTTAAAAAGGTTTAAACCAGTTCAGACAGAGCCCACAGCCCAAACACCCCTCTAGGAACATATTCCCCGTGGGACTGAAACATGCGGTGGGTCGTTCAGCCCCGCGCAGAGGTGCTGAAGAGTGCGCGGAAGGTTGCGCATCCACTGCTGGATGCGGAGGTTCCTCGGATCCTGAGGCCCAGCCTGGAATGGTGCAGGGATACCCGTGGGGATTCCGTGCTGCGCGGGGGCGCAACCTGCGCGCTGCCGGCTGGTAGGAGATTAGGGAGGGGGGCGAACTGACGGGGCGCTGGGGCAGGACGGGGGTCCCCAGAGGATTGTTCACCGTTCCATTCGTTTGTGAAATATTTTTAATACATCACCGAGTTTTGGGCAGGAGGCGGGCGAAGAGGAGGAGGAGAGAAGGCACTCCCGAAGGAGCAGCGGGCAGCGGCGGGGGCCGGGCAGGGGCTGCGGGGGGCTGCGGTCTGGCCGCGGGCGCGCAAGGGGCTCGGATGGCGGGGAGTGCGGAGGCAGGTCCCGCACGGCCGGGCTGGGCCAGCGCTAGATGGAGTGATGCATGAGCGAGACGGGGAGGTTTTAACCTTCAGGGGGAGGAGCCCCGTTTAACTACAGGCATTTGTTCTAGGGCAGGTCACTTTAATCTCCTTAGCTTTAAACTGTCCAACTCGCAACTCGCGTTTCTCTATAAGGGATCTTTACTACTTCCCTGCCTATGCGGCCGGAGCGCTGTGCCTCTCCCCAGCAGAGACAACCGCCTTCCAGGCACTGCTCAGATTGCTTCCGACACCCTTAAAATAATACTGTTAGTAATAAGTGGATTTGCTTTTGGGTTTTGTTGATTTTTTTTTCTTCTTCTTAAAAAAAAAAAACTCCTTGTTCCTTTCTGTGTGGAATAAACACCTGCAAACTCCCCCAGGCAGTCCGGCGCCCCTGCCATGGATTCCTTTAAAGGTGGAATGAATTTGGAGAGACTGCCTGAGAGCTTGAGACCCCAACCCTCCCATGACATGGCTTCCAGCTTCCATTTGCAAAGATCCTCGGAACCCAGAGACCCGATCGACAACTCAGCCAGTGAATCCTCCGACACGGAGGTGCCAGGTAACCCTCCCCCTCCCCGCGCCCCCCGCTGCCCCGGCCCGCTCCCCCCGCGCTGCCTCCCCCGCCCC
>JAOTQP010001286.1:96672441-96691151 GCA_026413545.1 Cichladusa arquata | reverse complement strand
CCTTTTTTTTTGGGGGGGGGTTGGTTTGGCACAAGGTGGTGATTGTTTGGTTTCCTTTAATTTCACCTATTTTTTTTATTCTTTATGTCAGAGGCAAAGGTCATTTATTTGAGTTCACATGACATGAGGTTAAATACATATTTGCTTCAAGAACTGATATTGTTGTTCCATGTGTGTGCTGATACCCAGGAGAAAAGCTACAAACAATAACGTTTCCATGTATGCAACTCAGGTCTCCAAAAAGTCTCACAGGTTTTAAGCTATTTTTTAAACACATTTGTTACTACACCTTTCATCTTTTGACAAGGAGAAAGAACTCCATTTTCTGTTGTGACTGCCCCATCCCTGGAAATGTTCAAGGCCAGTTGGATGGGGCTATGAAAAACCTGTTCTAGTGGAAAGTATCCCTGCCCATTGCAGTGGGGCTGGAAGTAGATGATTTTAAGCTCTCTTCCAACCCAAACCGTTTTGTGATTCTATGAACTCCAGTGCCCTCGGGAAGGAGAGCAGCCTCTGCAGAATGCTGCCAGGGCAGAATTATACAATATAAAAACCTGCACGATAAAATAGAGAAATACCAAATCACGGACAGTAAATTAAAAACACATGCTGCAGTATCCAACAGGTCCCTACTTCTGCTCCTTTTACAGAAAAGCTACCAAGAGAACCTAGATCTCAATTCCATGTGTCTTCCCACAGGGAAGAGCATATTCAAGCAGTAAAAGTGCATCCACAAAGCTGGTATGAGGAACATGTATCAGCTCTCACTGAAACAACTGTTACAAATTCCACCAGACCCATTAAGTCCATGTTTTCCTCTTTATCATATCTGGTCTGGCATTGTGGGATCATTCTTTGTTGCTCTTGATTTACATATGCAGAAAATGAGAAATGTGACTGAACTACTTTGCACATTATTAATTTATTCCACTGGTGTATAGTGCTACACTTCTCATGGAGGAACAAAAAGCCTAATTCTAGATTTCCCAAGGTATGGTGACAATCCAAACAATGTAATACTTATAACTATTGAGCTATGTCATGCAACCTAAATACTTTCCTGAGGTTAATGCTGAAATGCTGAAAAATTTTTTAGCAAGATTGACCAGGCTAATTTTAAATTTACCTAATTAGGTGAAGTACTTGGCATATTTTAGCAATTACATTTCAGCTGCAACTATTTCGGAGAAAAACCCCACTGAACTTTGTGATTACTGCAATTCATTTCCCTCTTAATCTGTTATCAGGATGAAATTTCTAATCCCTATTTTGTTTATTTAGTCATCTTCTTTGAGGACAACATTGCTACTACAACCTGGTAGTCAGGTATAGGCTATTTCTATCCTTTCAATGATGTTTTCTGACATTCTATTCAACATATCTATGTAAACCAATTACTCTTGTCAAGCTGTTTTGACAGGAGTAGCTGGCTACTTCAGGGACAGCATGTACAAATTAGATCTACTAATTGCATTCACATTAGAAAAAGCTATTGGCACACTCTTTGTCAAACAGCATTTTTCAGGAAATGCAAAATATTTCTAGGTGCTAATGCCAGCAGATAAGACAACAGATAAACAAAGAGACTTCAGTGGATCCAGGAACAAAGTATCTGAATGTTCTTCAGAAAAATGCATAATTTACCATTGTCCACAATATGAGATAAACCTAAATTTCATTTTTTTCAAATCAGAATGCAACTAGTCACAAAAAAATTTAATACCCATTACATTACCTACAGAATACTTGAAAATCCTGGAGATAAGTTTTAAAACTTGTCAAAATGGATTGAAATCATCTTATTTAGTATTTTTGATGAAATTTTTATAAAAACAAAATAATTGTTAGTAAAACACTTTAAAGTTAAACAACCTGAAAAATTATACAACATTAGTGAAATGGATACAGTGTCATCTTGTTAAAGCCTTCAGGTTCTCATATGACACAAACCTAGTTCAATTACTTCCAGAGCTGGTCATTTTACTTGAAGATCAGTAACCAGGCTAGATAGTCTTTCTCAGGCCACACTTATCATAATGAATTTACAACTACAGAAAAGTCAAAGAACAAAGCATTGACACTGACACACTAAGGTGCCCTGTTCAAACGACTCTCTAGGAAAACATCTGACAACTGCAGCCCTTATTTAAGACACCATATTCAGTGAAATTTTCCTGTCATGTTTACCTTCTGTATTTTTTTTCTTTTTTTTTTTTTTAAATCTTGGAAGATTTGATAAAACTTTGAAAACCCCATATAATTTTCTACGGTAAATTTTTTCTCCAGAATACATCTAATCTCTTTTTGGAATTAATAATTTATAAATGATCTATCTTTCAGTAGTAATTAAGTAGAGCACACTTTGAAATACCATTCAAAAAGACAAGGATTATTATGTTTCTTGTATTTGATTCTATCTTCCAATTTTTGAAAACTGTTTCCAAGAATCCTTCACACACTGTGGGAACATGTTAAGCTTTGCCCTTTGATATCCTTCATAATATTTGTCTGTGATTTCCTCTTTTCTGTTATATTTTATTTCATAGCGTTCTTCATCACCCCTTACTATTTCCCAGAGACTGTTATTTCCTTCACCTATTTTGTTTTTTTCACTGAGCATTGTCTTTCCTCAGGGAACAACACATGTGTATTTATTATTTGTATGTACTCCAATATGTAAGCCCAGAAACATACTCCACACCCACCTACTTTCCATGATATTTCAGTTACTTTATGAGTATATCTCTAGTGAAAACTGGCCATATTTCACAGTGAATATTTCTGACACAAACAACATATTTGTTTTCATTGAGCCACAAGGCTCTTAATTCTGAAATTGAAGGTGTTTGGGGCAGAGGGTCATGTAGCCTGGTTTTTACATGTGTCTGAACCTGGTTGTATTCAATGCAAGATGAATTCAACAGAGGGTAAGTAAAATTTCCAGAACCAACAACAGCAGCTGAAAGCTCAGAGTTACAAATCATCATCCAATTGACATCATACACCTAAAATCTTCCCTTTCTTTTTTATTTTTTCTTAGCCATTGTTTCCAAATCCATAAGGATTTTCTTCACAGCCTTTTCCCTTTCCTCTGAAATGGAGGGGTGTTTTTTTTAGGAGTACTGATGTCCTGCCTATTAGGCAAATGGGACTGAGAACTAATGTCATAAATAAAGGATTACCAAGGAAAATTTCATTTATACAAATTGAAAAGAGGCTAAAAGTACTAGGATTAGACTTGTAGTTTCTCTCACAGTGACCAGAATATAACATTTCTTGATGATTTATTCTTTTGTAAATTGCATTGGTAGCAATAGTAAAACAACACAAGACTCACATTCTGGAGTATTATCAAGAGTAATTATCAAGAAACGTGTTTTTAACACATTTTGGTTCATCCTAATTATAGGAAGGTTTATAACACTTGTTGTGATTGATTTAATTTATCATAAGTGACAAATATTAATCATTACCATAATAAGGACTTATAAATCAGACAGCAGATTTTCTCTGTAGTGTATTTCATGATTCTTAGTCATATCTATATACCTTCTAATTTTCTTAGGGAAAAATATAGATATCTATTTTAAGGTACAATCACAAGCAATTATGGAAGTAATACTGTAATAAAGGAGCTGATCTAAAACATGATGACAATCATAGCCTTATTTTATTTAGAAAATATTGCTAATTTAACTATTATTAAGCATCCTCATATTCTCCTGAATATATTAAAACTATTGTTTATGGATATATAAAGTATATATGAGTATATATAAGGTTCCTGGGGTTTTAGTCACTTATAAGCATCTATGCTTAGTTTTTATTTCATTTGAAAACTATCTAAAGTCATCATTTCAATGAATCTAGTTAATCAGGACAAACATCCAAGCTTTTCCTTCACTGTAACCTAATTCTGCAGTCTAACTGCAGGTACATTTTAGACTATAGTCAACTGAGTAAAAGCATCTGCTTAACCACATTAATAATTAACATAATTTATTTCAAAATTGGGCTGTTATAGGCAGGACTGGACTATGCCTACTCTCTATAAGACTATAAATTTGGAAAAATCTGAGATATGATTTTGAACTTACATTTTTATCCCTACAATGGCTTGAATTCCAAAATTTGACTCCTGAGCCTGTACAACCTGTCCCGATTCCTCAGAAATACAGTCTAATAATTTTACTCTTTAAATTGTACTGAACATCCTATTGTGGGGAGCATTATTACCAGAGGAAAATTGCAGATGATCAGAGTGCTACAATGGAAAGGATAAGGGAAACCACTGGGCTACTTATTCAGTGTATGGTTAGTACCTAACCATAGTTATAGTAGTTATATATATATATACTTAGTTATAGTACCTAACAACCTTATTTTGGAAATTTGACAACATATGAAAATTTGTTCTTAATTATATTCATGGAGATGTGGTTCATTGTGCATATGAAAAACTGCAGGCGAAGGAAATTTTCTCAAGCATAAACAAATACAAAATACATTAAAATCTATTTCTTTAAAATTGCTTAGGGGGTAATATTTGAGGTGTTGCAAAATTTTACTAGACACAAGTTTTCTGGAAATAAATGGGAATTTCACACTAAACACTGTTAATGATAAATGCTCTATTTTTTAAAATAGAAGCATAAATATTCAAATGATTATATATATATATATATATATATATAATCTCAGACCTTTTCTTGCAGTATTGATGTGACCTGGTCTCCACAGAGAACTGCTTAGTACAGGATGGAGTCTCTTAATCATTGTTGTTCCCAGCCTGACAAAGGTGCAGATTTGCAGGATGGGCCTGTTATTCAACTTCAGGCAGCTTTTAGTGATAGCTGTTTTTATTTGGCATGGGTCAACTCAGCTTCTCTAAGTACCTGTGTGCCTCTAATGCTCTGATGCTGTTCTACAAAAGCCTATAAATGTGCAATAATACGAGCACAGATTTGCAGATAGTAGCAAAAAATTAAGACTTGCCAACACATGGATGAGAAATAATTTGATCCACAAAGATCTGATTGTTCTTACATTAAAATAACAGGCTTATTGTTTGTCCTTTCCATTCCTGGAGGATTAGGCTGCAAATGCCTCAGTGCCACATGCACAGCCTTCTGCATGCAAATAGTTCTAGCAGTCACACCTGTGCCTGTCAAGCTGTGCTGGGAAGTGTGCATTGGGGTGTTTAAAAATGACACCATGACAGTTGAGATCATCTCAGATGCTCAAGGTAACAGGCTCCTGCCTTAATCACAAGGGGCTGGAGCCAGGGCATAATCAGTGATGGGTCCTTAACTGCAGGATTTGTTCCCCGCCTCGGTTCATCGGAGCCTGAATCTTGCTGATTTCTCAGGCATGCTGCAAGACCCATTTGTTCTCTGAGGCTTTTCCAGAGGGAAGGAATAAAATGAGGAGAGTTTTCAGGTGGTTTGACAGGTGATCTGGAAAGTCATTGTCAGGTTTTCTTTAAAAGCAGTGCATAAGCCTCTGTAAATACTCCAGGAGTGGGAAGGCAGGAGCACAGTTTTCAGCACGAGGAAACAGCTCACTGCAAAAGCTCCATGCAAAACATTTTCTAAGGTTCTAGGGACACAAAAATTTCCCAAAACTTTAGAAACACTCTCCTGTTCATGCTTATTTCAGCCACTTATCTCTTATATCTGATTAACTAATACTGCAGTATATGGACACCTCATAAGCAAGATGTTCTGAAAAGCAGCACTCACAGGATTAATTGAAGCCCTGTTGAATAACTTAGCTTGCCTGAGACTGAGATATGAGCATTTAACATACTTGCACAAGTAATTGTCTAGTTTTTGAGGAATGTGCTGTTTTTTCTTTACTTGTTCACTAAATTTAAATATTTCTAAATAAATATTTGCTTACCTTTGGAAGATAAAAACTTTGAAATTCTCTTTTGTGCCCAAAAGCACCCATAATCAGGTATGTTTTGTAGAAATGAAGGAGAAATCAATGTTTATTCTAGACAATGAGAATACTTAAAAAACCTGAGTGGAGAATTGTGAGGACAGTGGGCCTTACAGCCTGTGTATTACAGAAATATAGCTATTCACTTCTTAATTACCAGTCCATTCTAATTCAAAACTTGACTTACTGCCTAATCTTGCAATACAAGGTAGTGAATTTTTATTTAAATTTCCATGAGAGTCTGAGTAAAAACACAGTATAGAAGATACAACACAAGGTCTTTAGGATTCAGATTTTCCAAATGGATCTGTCAGACGAAGAATATCTTTTCCTCAGAGCTGTCCTGCTTATGACAAGGTCTGCAAGGAACCTTATCCCCAAAACAAAACACCCTCTACACTTAATAGCTGAATTTGTCTGCAGAGTATTTTGTTTACTTAGCCTGATTATAGCTAGTAAAAATTTATCACACTTTCCAATAATATGGGTAGCGAATTGTTTGCAGAGTACATGATAAAAATCAGAGGTGTTTATTTTATGAGTTATTCTCCACTAGCTGCTGTTATTCTCAAGTGAGGCTGTATTTAAAAATGTTAGTGAAGACAAAAAGCCCAACTTCGTCATTTTTCAGAAGTTTGCTAGTTTTATGTCTGAGTATATTAGGAACCAGGGCACACTGAGCCATACTGCATGCCACTGATTTCATTTTTCTTTTTGCATTGCTCTGACAGAAAGGTCATTTATCTTTTGGATAAGGAATAAGAAGCAAAAAATGAAAAAAGGCAAGCTATTTCATTTGAAAATTGTGTTGTGTATTCTTGAGAACATTTTGCCACTGTCTGCTGCTAATTTTTATTCCACCACAAGTCAGCACACTCCTCATCAATAAGTTGACTTGATGGTAGGTTTGGCAGTGAAGTCAAAGCATTAGTGGGCATGATCAAGTAGGTTAGGATTACTTGCATTGCAACTGCTTATTTTTAGTTCATATAGGACTAAAAAGCAAGAGGAAAAAAGTTTACTTTCATTTGTATATTGTTGGGTAGATCCAAATGCAGCAGTTGAGAGGGAGAAGAGGAGCCTCAGGAGACACCTTATTACTCTCTACAGGTGCCTGAAAGGGGAGTGTAGCAGAGTCCTCTACATGGAATGTGGTCAAGGAACAGGATCAATGCCTTATTTGCAAGGCCATCAGTGGTGAGCTGAGACAGGCATCATGGGCTGGTTTTTGGTGTTGAATTAAACTAAAACTCATCTGGCACATTAACCTCAAATCAATATCTACACAATGAGGCAAAGATTTTGCAGCTAAGGTGCTAAACTGACTTGAAGGCATTTGACTGGCAGTCAACCCCTTTACACTGTGAAAGTTCACTTTCCACAGGGTGGATTTTTCTAAAATATTTCTCCTTGGGGTGTGTGGAGATTCCTCCCTTGGGTTTTGGGGATGCCCACCAAAAACAGTCCTCAAAGTTAAGAGAAAGAGACTTTTCCATAATTGTTGGTATGGGCGAGTTACATCAATCTCTAATAATTGTTTCTTTTTGCTAGCTTTAATATAATTGCTTTAGTATTGCTTTGATATAGTTCACTATCCTGTTTTATACTATAATAATAGCTTTAGATTTTATGTTTTGTAGTAAATAATTCTGATTAAGTTCTTTTGTATAATAATTTATAATAATTTTTTTTTTTTTTTTTTTTTTTTTTTTTTTTTTTGTAAATGTATCTTATTTGCCATCATTAAAACCTGCTGGACAAAGCTGTAAAACTTAAACTGTCGACAAAGTCTGAGCCTAGGACTGGATGCAGCCAAACCCAGGCCCATCTCTCTGAGGAAGAGTTTAGAAAGCAAGGGGGTCCTTTTCTGCACCTCTTGACTCAACAGGAGGGCTTCTCTTATACGCTTTGGAGCTCCCACCCTACCCAAAACAGAGGCTGTAGCCAGCTGGGTGTCAGAAAACAGGTGACAGAATGAGAGGGCATAGCCTAAAGCTGCACCAGGAGAGCTTCAGGTTGGACATTAGGTAGAATTTCTTCATGGAAAGTGTGGTTAAGCATTGGAACACACTGTCCAGGGAGGTGGTGAAATCACAATCCCTGGAAGTGTTCAAGAAAAGATGTGGCACTTAGGGCAATGCTTAATTGGTGAGCTGCTTTGCTATCAAAGGTTGGACTTGATGGTCTTGTCAAGGGTCTTTTCCAGCCCTAAATATTCTATGGTTCTTTGCAAACCTCTACTTTTTCTCCAAGAAACCTAACTTTCTTGAAAGTAATGTTTATTATGATGTGACATATCACAAATGTTAGAAGTCAGTGCATTGGAATAAATGGAATGCATTATAGTGTGCATAAAAAGAAGAAAAAAAAAAGGAAAATGTCTGGCTTCAAATTAAATAATAGAACAAATGAAATATCTCTTTTCAAGTCTTGCTTCCAAAAATCTTAGAGATTTTTTCAAATAAGGTATTATTCTACCAGGTTCCCGCTGCTTTCAGAGAAGATCCTTGAGCTGTGAGATTCCACAACAGGGGCTTGAGATGGAAAGTGTTCACTTCTATCCATTCCAAATATGTCTCCTCCACAACAGCTCTCCAACTACTTCCATTTTGAAAGCAGAAATTAACATGAAAGCAATATTCTTTTAGAGTAAGAAAGACTGAAAGGTGTTTCATGAAAGATTTTAAAGTTTCAAATTTAATTTCCTTCAACCTCCTTCTTAAACTGAAAGGGAATAAACTTTTCAAAGGCTTTCACAAAGAAAATTTAAAAAGACTGGAATAGACTATCGGAGTAGTCTGTCCTTTTGCCTTGAGTAGCAAGAGTCTAGATGAAATGTAAAGATCTATCTTAAAAGCTTGTAGACACTTGTATTTCCTAATTAGAGACATTTTGTCTGAATATTCTACATACTTGTTTTTTTCCTGCACTGAAAAGCAACAAATATGAGTAACTAACAGAAAACCTATTGTTATTTATTGACTTCAGAGAGATTTGCAAATAAAACGAAGTATTAAAGCTTACAAAATTTGTGAAGTTAAATCTGTAAGTCCAGGCATGTTTACAGAAATGTCTTTAAATCCTCTAGAGTATTCAAAATAAGTGTTTTGAGGTACATACCTGAATTCCTTTTCTTTCAGTCAGAAACTTTGTACTTCTGCTTGAAAGACTACAGAGAAAATACAGGTCAGAACTAATTTGAAATGTTTATAATGGAAAGACAATCAGAGCTTTTCACATTACAAGTGATAGTGAATATAACATAAGACTGCAAAGTTACTGGTCTACTCAGGCATGTTCTTGTTTTTTTTTTTTTTTTACTTTTGTAAATTGGTGAGGAGTGTGAGCTTTTACATTTTCTTTTCTTTTTTCTTATTGCTTTAAAAAACACTTCTAAAATTTCAAACAAATAAGGCATATTTTCTATTTTATTTTAAAATCACTCTCATGCATGTAGATGGATAACAGGCAAATTGTAGCTCTTTTTCAGATAGTGATTTCCTCAGCATCCAGCATCCAGTCTCCATCTTGAGTTGCTTCTCCTTCTCCATATGTTGTTTTCTCATTGTATTTCATGTGGCACAGCATGGACTTGATTATTGATATCTGTCTCGGATATCGTTACCTCTATCACTGATTTCAGGACTAGAAACTTTGACCCTCTCATTTATCTCCATCAACACATTTTCCTTCCCACAGCAGCTCTTCTCAGCTGACATATAGTGCTGTGCTTTGATTACCAAGTTGCAGAGGAAATTAAGCATTGGCAAACATACACATTCATCTCTGTTTTCTGCATTAATGTAGAAGCACCTACATAACAACCACTGGAGACTAAAAATAGACAACAAACACTAAACTTTGGCACTTTTGAAAATATTTCCCATAACATACTATGGCCATCAAAAATCTGAAGTGTTTGACTTTCTAAAGCTGAATTTGGAAGGATTACCTGTAATCCTAAAGCATTTAAATCAAAGAACTGATGACTTGCACTCTACCTAGCAATGCAAAACTCAAGTAGCGCTAGATGATGACTGACATAGTTGCTCGCTCATCATCCTTTCAACCTTGCACTTGTACTATTCCACAAGTGCCATTCTGCCATTTGAAATTGTCTTGCCAGCAGCTTTTAAGCCAGTCATGAAGAAAAAATTATTTTCTAACAGAACTTTTGAAATTACTTTTTACATTCTGAATCAGTGGGATTTAATGCAATGATTTAAAAGAGTTGGTCTGATTCAAGAACTTGTTCAATCAGCAGCTCCTTTGATGAATATTCATATTTCGCTTCTCTTAAAACTGGATTTCATAGCTATCTGTTGCCTGCAACTTAGAATCACTCAGGCATTTGGCATAGAGTGGTTTGAGGAGTGTAATCTTTTGGGAGCAGATTCAACCTCTACTTTATGGCTACAGAGTGCTTTGCTAGAGCCCAAAGCTACAATAGTTATCTGTTTTGAGAGAAAGATGCAGATTCCCTGCATGAGATAGCACTGAAGAAGGACTTTCTGAAGGTATATCAGTCATATGTGAGAACTGGATGCAGCAAAACTGCAGGCTGTATGAATCTGCCAGGTGGCTTCCAAATACAATGGGAAAAGAGATGTAAAAGTCCATGGGTAGAATAATCTCACCTCAGACTTTGTAACAGTTAGAGAAAAGCTTTGCACACATGCCTCTGCACCCTCTATCTAGTGTGTGAAATTCTAAAATCATTCAGATATTTGTGATTGGGCATAAAAAGAGAGTATGAGAAAAGTACATATACTGTAAAAAGATGTAAAAGAACAATTCTCATACACTCTAAAGGAGAGTATGAGAAAAGTTTTGCCTTAGAAAGGGGTGGGATGGGGGGGAGAGAGAGAGAGAGTAAGAGTGATCCAGTGGTGTATATTGAATTTTAAAGCCCTGTTAAAGGAGCACAAATAGACATTAACACAATACTGTTCATTACAGTTTTTATAGTCCCGAGCAAAGGCAGATAGAGCATGTCATAGAGCCAGCTGATGTTAGTAACATTTTCTTAGCCAAATACAACTGTTCAATTGAATTTTGTATTGCTGTTTTATGGTTGTTAAAATAGTCACTCTTTGAAAAATTATATTGTCTTAGAGGATATGCTTCTGTAGGGCATACTTTCATAATTTACCAAAACCAGTTATAACTGAAGTCCACTCAAATCCATGAATTAAAACTACTAGAGGATCTATCTTAGCTTCAGTTCCTTCTTCAAAATTAGGTTTCCTGCAGGGCTGTTAAAACAGGTAGAAAAAACTTGAAGTGTATTTTTGCATAGCTAAAATAACTATTTGTCTTGTGTCAGGATATTTATCAGTGTTAATTACCCAGTCTGACATATAAATTTTAAGTTGATTTTGAGGAGTCAGATTTTAAAACTTCTGATTAGCAGATTTTCAGGTAAGGATAAACAAATAAAAATTACTTTTCAGTTTTAAACATTAAATATCCCCATGACAGTTTTATTTAGGAAAATTCTTGAATACTCTTGTAGGAGACCCATCCATCCAAAACCTTTACTAATCTAGATTAGCCAGAATATTATGAGACTATGTGGGTCCTTATTTCCCTTTCAAGAGAACAGTACTTTGCTGTCATGCATATTACATGTCTCAGTCCTGTGTGACATTCAGAACTTGCATTAGATCTGCCAATACCACAGAAAGACTGAGAGTAGATGAGGGGAAAAATTAATTTGGCATAAAAGTTAAATAACTGTGGTATTCACATTTAAGGTTTGTCTCAGAGATAACTGGTCACCAGGATTTTAAAATAGGGCTCATCACATTTCTCTCCTGGAGTTTATGACCATTTTAATGTATTTTACCATTATTCCAGATGTATGCTGCCATCTAGATTCTCTTAATACATGAAAGCTGAAAAAAATTTTACACCCTGGAATCT
The DNA here is from genome assembly GCA_026413545.1 of Cichladusa arquata. NCBI lineage: Eukaryota > Metazoa > Chordata > Aves > Passeriformes > Muscicapidae > Cichladusa > Cichladusa arquata. The sequence goes on along the minus strand of JAOTQP010001286.1, from coordinate 96,679,283 downwards.
AAGAGGCCTTCAGATAAATGAAACATTTTATTTATTGACTTACTGGGAAGCAACACAGAGTGCATTTTGCAAATAGGAGCAACTGCAGTACCATGGCCATGAAACTAGTTGCCAGGTTGCAGCAGATTTAGGTCCCTTCTCTCTATAAAAGTTAGGTTTCTTCTGGGTATATACAAAGGTGCAATCTCATCAACCCTAATGTCTATACATGAATTCAAGTTAATTTAAGGCTATTTTTAGAGGCAGAGAGAAATTACATGTCCCAGGCCCTGATGAATTTCAGTGTCAAAACACCTACTTTTATCACAGCTAGTGGTGAGGATTGTCTGATTGATTTATTTTAAAATAGAAGTCTTTCAATTGCAATATATTACAATGTATTATTTATTTCATTTCATGTACGTTTTTAAAAAGAACCCCAACACACTCCCTCTGCTCCCGAAATATTTAGTGGAACATATCTGTATAATTGCATTGGGTTTGCATGGCCAGGTTTTTGTAACTGGGAGGGCTACAGGCATGGCTTCTGTGAGAAGCTGCCAGCAGCTTCCTCCGTGTCTGGCAGAGCCAATGTCAGCTGGCTCCAAGATGGAAGTGCCACTGGCCAAGGCTGGGCCCATTAGAAATGATTGTGCCCCCTCTGTGACAACATATTTAAGGAAAAAAAAAAGTTATTGCACAGATGTAATTGGGCCCAGAGAAGAGTGGGGTGAGAATGTGTGAGAGGAACAACCTGGCAGACACTGAGGTCAGTGGAGAACAAGGGGCAGGAGCTGCTCCAGGCAGTGGAGTAGAGGTTTCCTGGCAGCCCGTGGTGAGGCAGCTGTGCCCCTGCAGCCCATGGAGGAGCACAGGGATGCAGAGACCCACCTGCAGCCCATGGAGGAGCCCCACACTGAAACAGGGGGATGCCTGAGAGGAGGTCCATGCTGGATCAAGCTCCTGGCAGATCCATGGAGAACTGCAGATCCATGGAGAGAGGATCTCATGCTGGAGTAGGGTTCCTGGTAGGACTTGTGACCCTGTGGGGAACCTGCACAGGAGCAGGCTGTGCCTAAGGGCTGCACCCCATACAAGAGTTACCTATATTCTAGCAGTTCATGGAGAACTGTTAACTGTGGAATGAACACACACTGAAGAAATTAATGGAGAATTGTCTCCTATTCAAGGGACCCCATCCTGGAGCTGGGAAAAGAGTCCTGTTCCCGAGCAGCAGCAAGGACAACATGTGATGAACTGACCATAACACCCATTTTCCATTGTCCTGTGCTGCTAGAGGAGGAGGAGGTAGAGCTTGGAGATGAGGGAGGGGGTGGTGGGAAGGTGTTTTTAATACTTATTTTACTTCTGATTATCCTGCTGTGATTTTGTTAGTAATAAATTCAGTTAATATTCCTAAGCTGAGTCTGCTTTGCCCATGATGGTATTTGATGAGAGACCTCTCCCAGTCTTTATGTCAATCCATGAACCTTCTGTTATATTTTCTCTCCCAAGTCCAGTTGCAGAGAGGAGTGGTAGAATGTCTTTGGTGGGTGCCTGATATCCAGCCAGCGTCAACCCACTACAGTAATTCAGGTTTTTAAAAGAGAGGCAGGGCACTTTTTTCTACTAGGTATAGGATGAATGCTTTTAATTCCAAAGCCCTGGTGGATGGGGCTCAGAGCAACTTGAGCTACTGGAAGGTGCCCCTCCCAAGGTAGGGGAGTGGAACTAGATTACCTTTAAGGTACCTTCCTATCCAAGCCACTCCATGATTCTATTATTTGATGGTATTAAAATCACAGCAAACATTTCTCATTTTAAGCATAAGAAATATAAAAAACCAGTAACAGCCCTAAAAATAATTTAGTCATAATGACTGTTATTGATGCTCACAGCATGAATCAACAGAAAAAACCCAAAGCATACTCTCAGAATGATCAGTATGAAAAATAGTTCCAGTTAGCTTTGATGATCTATCTTCTCAACTTTGTGACTTAGAAACACTTTACGTATCTAAAACTGGTCAATGACTCACTCTACAGTAATTAAACACACATCAGTATTTGTAAATGTCTTTGCTCATGTAAGAAAGCTAATTTTCAATTGCATCAAAATGTAACAGAGATAAAAGAGAAAATTTATATCACATTAAAATGAGCTGCATGTCTTTATATTCAGTGATCTGTTGTAATTCTAGACTATTGACAACTTCCATGGAGCATTTTTTGATGCTGCCCATCTTTACAATGTGTTACATTTGCAACACATACGCTTCAGTAAAGCATTTGAAACCATTCTCCTAGATGTTATATAAAGGTGACACACATTACTACCATTATGTAGCTACTCTGACAAAATACATCTATGATGCAAAAATGCTATTTTAAGTAATCATAATTTCTGCGATTTTGTACCATAGGTGCTTGTTTCTGTGGCCATGATCAGGATCAAGAGTGACTATAGTCAACTAAGACAGACATTAAACATCAATCATTATTCAATATAGAGCTGAATGTGTAATATCAGTCATTTGTAGAAAGCACATCCACTTTTTAACATGTATAAACATGAGGTTTTAACAGATCCCCACCTCTGACGTAAAAGACAATATCACTTTCATTCTTTTCAGCTTACTGTGTAAAAATGATTGAGATGTGAAGATAAAATACCCATGCCTGAGAAATGCAAGCAAAAATGGTGTAAATTGTCATATCGATACTGAAAAATATGACCTTTCTTGAAGATTATTACACTTTCACATAGCCCAGAAGAGAGGGCAAAGTGGGGTAATATAAAAAGTTGGTTGCATTTCCTCAAGCTGTATTTCATCCTATTCCACTCACATATGACCTGAAAATGAATTTCCCAAGCACAGCATCTGGATTTTTATAAGATGATAATTTCTGTTCTTACAGGTAAAGTTGGATTAGTAAGTGCTGCATTGAAGTACAAAATCTCCACTTCTGGCTCTCAGACTTCACATAAATTTGCTGTAAACTGTACAAATATTATATTCTGTGTCATCTCTATGTATGTTTTGTTGCTTGGCAGAAAGACCTGTTCCTGTCCAAGGAAATTTTTGTTCAGTGGTACAGAGTCCATATTTTATCTTCACGGAAAACTTAAATTTTGGCAAAACCATGAAGCCTCCTTCTAATCTCACACAAGATATTGGAAAGATTATATTTCCAAAAACATAGTAGCTAGTGTTATTTTGTCTGCAAAAGGGACGGAGCACAGGAACAGGTTTCCCAGAGAGGGGGTGGAGTCTCCCTCAGTGGAGATACTCAAGAACCGTGTGGATGCAGCCCTGTGCAATGTGCTCTGGGATGACCCTGCCTGAGCAGGGAGGCTGGATGAAATGACCCACTGTGGTCCCTTCCAGCCTGACCCATTCTGTGTGAAAGCGATTATATTGATCAAGTGGAAAACTGTCCTTGAAATCAGCAAATTTTTGTTTCTGTACCTCAGCATGTTAGTTACAAAAGAGAGTGGAAAAATACTGTTTTAACTTATGTTAGAAAAAATGTATGTCTGTATATACAATTTTGTCTGAACTTTTATTTGTCCTTAGATTGTAATATAAATAATAATACCAGTTGAAAAAGTATTTGTATTTTGTTTCTTTAAAATAGCTTTTTCAGTACAAAGGTTCTCTTGGACACACTTTATATTAAGAATACATTTTTAAGCAGGTTATCAATTTTCAACAATTGTTATTGCCACTGGTTAATTGCACGTTACAGCATCTGACTGGTGAAAGTTTGGTTATAAAACAGATTGATAAGCAGTTGCAACACATTTTGCAGCTGAGCTTATATGTAATTAAAGCATGAGCTGCACTCCACAGTATGCTTATTACAATCTATGTTAATTATTTATTAAACTTTTTCAAATTGAACTGTTATAATGAAGTACAAATTGAAACATTAGTCACAGATAGTGCAAAGACTATAAGTGCAAATTTAGTTGCAACACTTAGTTTTTTATGAGTTTAAGGATCTGTCAATTATAAAGAACTTGTTAATAAAAAAATGCTTAACCTTAGTAATTTTATAGTAGCATAGAATATCTGCTTCCAACAGAAAAGTAATGGTACTGTGCGTTTCAAATTTAAAGGATTTATATTAAAGCCATCCAGGACTGTATATGAAAATCAGAGAGGGGACAGCACATTTCATGGCCAGTACTTAGATTATTATTGCAAGCAGTGGGATTATAGCATTGAAATATTTGAACCAGAAACAATTTCATTCCATGAGCTTCTGCAATTTATAGAAATATGTTTACCTTTCAAGATATTTTAGGACATAAATTTTCATTTTGAAGGGTACCAATACTGCTCATCTATTTTTCTTTTCAATCAAATCATCTCAGTGGAATATACTTTTGTCAGAAACCTCTGAGAAAGCTCATTTTATACCTGTGCAGAAAGTAAATGGATCTGCAATGTTATTCCTTGCACTGAGGAGAAAATTCATCTTTTCAGCCTTTTTTTTTTTTTTTTTTTTTGGCAGTTCTAGTCACTTCCTTGACAAATACACTTACTATAGCTTATATTGTAGAAGCCTATCAAAAAATCCACTCAACCTGTGTTACTGCCTTCCCAGCAGCACAAACGCAGGGTGTTGAAGTTCAGGAGAAAAACTGGTACCTTTCAGTGAATCCTTATGCATAATCTTTCAAATTCCTTCCCAAGCAGGTGGTGTTAATCATGGTCAAAAATTACACTCAAAGTTTTTTGTAGCACCTGAAGTCTATATTGCCATAAGGTCTGAGGTAAGTCTCATCCGATCTTCTTTCATCATTCATTTGATGTTTTAAATAACTTCACAAGGATAAAAGACAGCTGTGAAATTCTCTAAGAGTATATGTTAATTCCAAAAATGTCTAAGTTTGTTCAGATGTGGATTATTGTTGTAGGTCCATCTCTAGTCATATTTTAATCAACTTTTTAAACTGAGATGGAGAAAATGGAAACACTTGTTTAGATAACATAGTCAAGAGATAAAAAACAGATATTCACAGGAAAACTTCACCTCTTCACATCTTAATTCAGATCCCAAATTCCCTCATATGGGTTTCATAATGAATATGTTTCCCACATTTAAAACATAATGGAAGTCAAAGTGACCTCAGCTGACTTAGATCAAACAGTCTAACACTAGATTTCTTGGAGAAGAAAAAGTACAGTGATCCCAAACACTTTCTTTTTCCCTCCTCACTCTCCTTCCAGAAAACAATTATTTTGATAGTAAGAATGATTCTCAAAAAAACCCTTTCTACATAACCTTATCATCACAGTAGTCATGGTAACCTGATTTTAACAGTAGGACATCTAGATAAAAAAAGACAGACATAACAGGAGGCAAGCTACAAAGATGTTCTTTTGAGCAGTTCTGAAATAACTTCTCTGAGGTAAATGGTGATGAAATCTTTGTTCCTGTTTCATAGTTTGAGCTGTTTCCTTCTCTGTGGGAAAGCATGTGTTTGCTCTAAACCCATTTCAAAGTGTTTATTTTAGCTCCATATTTTTTTGTTGTTGTTGTTGTTGCAGGGTAAATATTGAATAACTCCTACAGTGTATAACGCACTGGAACAAACTTGATTTTCTACCTTCCTGCTTGCTCCTTTGCATCTATGGGTTTCCCTATAAGTAAGAAAAAAGCCCGAACATTTGTCAAGTGGTGATTTCTAGAAGTATTTCCATTTCTTTCTAAGAGTGGCCAATTAGATGGGAAAATCCAAATTTCCTAAGTTACCTCATTTTCAACAAAATGACTGGAATTTGGTATTCAGCTATCTTTGAGTCTCTGGGTTGACTTACTTATTTCAAAAAGTGTAATTCCTAACAGGATTTGGTTTAATGGATACTGAGATAAGAACCTTGTAACCTCAGCTGTCTGTGGGCTACTTAAGCAGGACCCAGAAACTTTCAGTTCAATGAGGTTAAAAGGTAACCTCTTCATTCCTTAAAGTTGACTTTTCATTTCATCCACTAGCTTATGAATTAATTATAAGTGATTTTTTCACTAGACAGATCACTTTCCCTGAATTTTGTGCGAGTCATGAAAAGACATTCAGACAATATTGAAATAGTTAATACAGTATTAAGCAAATATTCTTCTTTTACTTTAAAACTCATACATTGTTGGAAAACCTACTGAAACATATAAATCTGAAGGTTTATCACAGTCAGACTTTTTTCTTCTTCTCTGTACTTACAAAATTCTTTCATTTTCAGGTTCAACTGTCAGAAAACGCTGAGAATTGTTTGCATTACAACCTAGATTCTACATCTAGTTAATATGTAAAATATATTGCCTCACACTCAAAGAGAAATGAACTCCTGTACATCATACTCAACATTGCTCAAATTTATTGGAGTATGAGGACATGTGTGAAATTTTGTGGAATATTTTAAGTGCTTAATTTTCTTCAGCTCTTTTCTTCAGACCAGTCCTCAGTTGGTTTAAATTGCAGTAGACTGGGGAGTCTATGGCAGTGTGACAATCAACACCTGCTGGGCTCTGTCCCTGGAAAATCATTATGTCAGAAATTACTATCCCTTTGCTGTCAGTATAAAGAAATTATTTTCTATTTCCTACTATTAAAAAAAATCCAACAACCTTTTTAGTCAAAAGGATGTGCCTTAACTTCTTTTTTTTCACCTATTCTAAAAGAAGAAATATTATATGAAAATGTGCTCTCAGCTCTAATCTGGATGTAGACTGTTTTGCCTGGCATTGCTTTCTCAATTTTTAAAGAATTTTCTAAACTCTCCCTTTTTTTTTTTTTTTTTTTTTTTTTTTTTTTTTTTTTTTTTTTTTTTTTTTTTTTTTTTTTTTTTTTTTTTTTTT
>JAOTQP010001286.1:96654835-96672341 GCA_026413545.1 Cichladusa arquata | reverse complement strand
TTTGGCTTGGTTTTTTGCATTTTTCTTTGCTTGCTGAAACTAAGGATTTTTGGGGCCATGATTTTCACAAGTGGTTCACATATTTTTACTACTTGCCTAATATTTTCTGTGAACATTGCTGAAATAACAACATTTTGACAAGGGGCAGTGGTTTTAAACTGAAAGAGGATAGATTTAGATTAGATATGAGAAATAATTTTTTTACAATGATGGTAGTAAAGCATAGGAACATGTTTCCCAAAGAGGTGGTAAATGCATCTCTTTGGGGAAACCCTGGAAACATTCAAGGTCAGCAACCTGATCTACTTGAATATGTCCCTGCCCAGTGTTGGGGGATTGCACAACATGATGTTTAAAGGTCCCTTCTAACTTAAACTACTCTATAACATTCATAGAAACAGATTCTCTGCTAAAGTTTTGGATTATAAGCAGTAAAAACAGCTGAATACCTGTCACATAAATAAAAAAAAAAAAATCCATGTGTTTTATATCGAGTAGGGAAATAAAAATAATTAGCAATCCCAAAAAATATACTTGTATAAATTAATCTTTTAACTAATTTTTGAGATTCAGAATGACCAACACAAATATATACACACTACTGAGAATGCAAATGAGAAAGAGGATGCTGAAGATATTGCTTCCTTGGCACTACAAGATTTCAGTTTAAAGCCTGAGTTTGCATTTCTAGCAACCCTGGTATTGCAGACTTCTTATAGTCTGAATATATGTTGAAAAGTACTGAACTTATGCAGAGTGCTGTGGTCACAGCAGTGGACTAATGCAGAATGAGCAGTTATGACAACTTTCATAATTGGCCCTTTGCTTCAACACATTTTCTGTCCTTGCTGGTTGTGAAATTATATCTTTATCTCTTTTGGAATGATTTTGCACATTCTTTCCAAAATATAACTAAGATATTAACAATTCTCTCTTCCTTTTCATGTTCTTTGGACCCTTTCTCCTGGTAACACAGAAGTACTTGCCAAGTAGTTAAATAAACAACACCTCTATAGCTGACCTGTTTTTCAGAACTTAATTCATTTATGGTGTTTTTAACGGTGTGTGAGGCAGAAGAGGATCCTTTATAGATTGGAACAGGTGTCTTGAGAATTATACTAATTCTCACCCTGGTTTACAGTCGTTGAAATTCCATTAAAGGCAAGGCTACTCCTTCCCCTATTGCTAAGCAGTTCTTTAAACTTCACTCTTGGCATTACCCATTGAAAGCAGAAATTTGAAACACAACAAAGTGCCAAGATCTATAACTCTTTGCATGAGTTTGCTGAAATTATCACGAGATAGAGTAAATAACTTAAGCCTCAAAACAGACTGGAATTCCAAAGAAGTTTGTTTGCTCTGTCTGAAAACAGATCATTGCAGAAGAACATCAACTTAGCACAAGGAAGAAAAGGCATCACTGGCTCTGCAATGTGTGCTGACTGGATTATTTGACTGAAGTCAGGTTTCATTGCCAGGTAAATAAACAAACCCTAGTTTTAGTGATCACTTACTTGTCTCTCACAAATGTCTGACAAGCATGAAAATCAAACATAACTTAGGTTCTTTTATACTCTAACAGAACATAATTTCTCTGTTATTTAAATGTTTTATTGTCTGTGTTTTGGAGGTTTACGTGTGTTCCATGTAATCCAAAGACTATTTCTCACAAATACTCCTTTCTTTCCCCCTTGCTAATTGAGCTGACTTTGCTCATGTTACTGAAAATTCTTTGTCCCATTTTAAATTGTTTTCTGCAAAATGTTATTTTATTTTCATTTGATTTAAACCAGGTTGAAATTGCACATAGAATTTACTTTAGTCTCCAGAATAGCATGCAGACAAGTAAACCACCTTTATTTAATTCTCACAGGAATTTATATTTTTCAAATAGCTGACTCTTGAAAATATCCTCATGTATCAAATGAAGAACTTGAAAAAGCTGAATAATAATTTTCTTTGGGATAGCAAAGAACAAAGGGAAGCAACATATTTGCAAGCTTAAATTGCAGAGTACACACACTTGAGCTAATGACAATGTTTTGGTGCTTTGCTATGACAGCCTATTTACCACTTCCTTTGCAATAAAAGATATTAAGTCAATATGAGCTGATAAACAATTTATTTATATGAAAGTGCATATGTGTGTGTCTATACAGACATAAAAAAATCTGTTTTCTTCTACCAAAAGTAGAAATGCCAACAATTAAAAAAAACCCAGACAAACTTTTTAAAGAGGTTGCACATACCCAATGTTTGACCAGTTGAGGGGTAAGAAAAAAGATAAAAAATTTCCCACTGTTAATATCATGTCTGAGGTCAAACAAGCAAACATGAAATTCTAGAAGCACCAACACCTAGAAATTACTCTCTTACAACCATCACTATGTTTTTATGATTTATAGAAACATAGATTTATAGAAATAGATTTATAGATTTATAGAAACTATGATTTATACACAAAGTCCCAATAGTTTCAATGAAAGCCGAATGTGAGGCCAAAGGGCTGCAGAATGCCTTATTTAAATATTGGTTCACCACCAGCATCTTCTTATAAAGCAGCGGGAAGAATGCAAAGCATCAACATAGTTTTCTATAGTCCTTGGACACTGAAAAGGACCTCCATGCCTATCAGGTTCAAGCACCTTTATGCATGATAAATAAATACTTACAACCAGTGGTTACTTTCTAGTATATTGCAGCTCATATAAATTTTTACCAGAGGAGTACAGAAATAAAAACTCCAGATGCAATTTTTTTTCCCTGCTCACCTTTTCCTGGTCTTGATCCTACAAATGATTTGCAATAATAACTTGATAGGTGTGCTTAGTAACTGCCTCTGTGATGCTGCTTCTGTGAATGAAAATACTCTTTGAAGTCAAGTATTTGCAGAATCTCCCGCTTAGATAATAAAACCTTCAGTCTTTCTCCGTTTGATGTGATTAGCAAGAAAGAGAACAATGAATTGAATTCTGTATTTACTTTTCTCACAATCTAATGTTCTTGTTCAGAAAATGGCTCTGTGCAGGAAGACCTCTTGCACCTTTACCTGAACCCTTTTGGCTCCCACTGAATGTATATGTAGGCTTTAAAAAGCTGTTTCAAAGAGGAAGAAAAATAGAAAGAAAAGCTGACTTCGTGCATCCCTGACCATTCAATGTTAACACCAATTATCATTAGAGGACCACAGCAATTTTCCTGTTTTAGAAAAATTAAATATCAAATCCTAATAATAGACAAAACTGTGTATGGGTCTCATTTCAATTTCTGTTTCCTCTCCAAAGAAAAAAAAAACTTCTAACAATTTAATTTTAGACAATTTAATCTTTCTCTTACGATTTTTCAAAAATCACATTTAAGATAAGAAATTAATTTCCTTTGAGTGGTAAGAACAGAAGGAACTGCTTTTTCCATGAAGAGAAATTTGTATAATAAATTATTTTCAGTTAAAGTAGGGTTTAATTTAGATACTGGATCTAAATATTATGTAGCCTTCCACTTCATCTTTCATCTGATCTGACTCACAAATATATGAAAACAATTTTGCTGTATAGCTATTTAAATAAAATGTTATCTAAAAGTTCAACTGAAAGCCAAAATGCTTAACATGGAAACATTTCTTTGCAGATAAATTTTCCCAGGGTATGGCACAATGCATTTAATTTGGAATAAAGTATAACATGGAGAGCGAACTTAGAATAAACAAATAAATAAATATATGTAAAAAATAGTTACTTGAGAGATTTTTTCTCACAGTCTTTGAGAAAAATAACACAGTTTCATGCTTTTTACCATGTTGGTGTTTTCTGGTTTTTGTTTGTTTTTTTTTTTTTTTGTTTTTTTTTGTTTGTTTTTTTTTTAATAACTGAAAGGTTTCTCAAGGCAGAAGACAAAAAGGGTACTTCAGATTTTAGCTTTGCAATTCTTTGGGGGGAAACCACTTTGCTTATATATGTTTGTGTAATGTATCTCTTCTCATACAGATGTGCAATTGTGGTGCAATGTGACAGTGCAGAGAACAGGGCAATGTGGTGTCAGGAGGTGTATTAGCAGCATTTGGAAGCAAGATCAAGAATGGAGAGTACTGCTTCACTGGTCTTCTAGGTAAACATACCAATTTCATTCTTGTATAAGAAAGGTAAAAGTTTTCATAGGGTGAAAGATGCACCCTGCATTGATATGATCGTATTATATCTCATGTACCTATTAGACAATTCTGATAAAGGAAAATGCTTGTCTCACAACAAGAAAGACAACCAATCAGTGATTTCAGCACACAAAAGCACAACATTTCCATGGTCTTTACTGAAAATTAGCATATTTTGTCCAAATACCTTGAAATATCTTCCCTTTTAGACAAAAACTTAACTTACAATATGTAACTGAAGGTTGCATGAGCTAATGTACAATATACAAGGTTAGAGTTCATTCGACACTTTGCATTGCAAAAAGATTCCATACATCTACTGAAGCAAAATACACTGTAGATCAAACTAGGATAATCACAAAATAATTAAACAGTTGTTCCAATTTTCTCTAGCTGTCTTTAAATCCGACTGAAGCTTTATAACATCTAGAGAAGATCTGCAGCAGGATGTCATTTCATTTAAGTGTAGAGGGAAGCCACAAGGATAAAAATAACTTTCTTTCTCCTACCTAGGAATATCTGGTAACATAGGGAACTATTCTGAACATTATCCAAGACTTTGTCTTAGATCTAAGTGTTCCTAGACCACAGAATGTCTCTGTATTTCTACAATCCATTCATCATCACCAGCAAGAACTATTTCTAAGGAGTTGCAAACATGCTGAGAGTCTGAAATTAGTTTTCTTGGTGACTATATATGATGTAAGAACATGACAGCTTGATTGCCATAATAATGGAACTGCCAAGCTTTGCCAGGGAGGGAGGCAGAAAAAGGAAGAAACATGAAACACATTGCAATTTAATTCTGGTGTTGGTCCAAGATTGCTTTAATTTCACGCATCTACTCTGAGAACCAGGAAAAAAAAAAACCTTCTGATGCTAAATGGCTCTTGGGGGATGTGAAATTATTGTCCCACTCACAAATTTATTTGTACCCTGTATCCATGTTTTACTATGTAGGTTTTATTTGTCATGGTCTCATTATTTTTATCTTGAGAAAATATTCTTATTTTAGCCTAATTGGTTTCGCCAGTATAAACAACAGAAAATAAAAATGTGACATTTTCCTGTAACTTGACAAATATTTAAAGAATTTTGATGGGGAAATATAAAGCTAGGTAGATTACAATTGCTTTTCTTGGGTAATTCTCATATTCATAGTTGTTGGCTGTAAAAGTAAAGATGAAGGAGAGATTATTTTTATATGTAACACATTTCAACACAAAAGGATCCTCGTGTTCTGTAGTATTCATATATATAATGCATAGGAATTTTGACTGTATACATTTATTACATATAAACAACAGAATTTTGTATATCAGTCAAATGTATGTGATAGTATAAGAAAGGTGAAGAGTAATTCCTGTAGAAGTCAAACTACAGGTAAAATCCTAAGTGAGCAGAACACAATTTTAGTGCTGGAATTCCACAGAAAAATCAAGGTCAATATTCCCTTGTGAAATGTTACACTGTCACAGTCATAACAAAACTACCTGAAGCCTCCACTTCACAAAGTGATATTAAGGTTCAAAAAACATGTAGCAGAGCTGATTTAGCTAAACTGTATTCATACCCCTCACCAGTTTCAGAGTGATTGACGGTCAGCCACTTTATCCAGTTATCTCCTGCTGGTGCTGCTGAGGTCTGATCTGCCTCCTTATCTAGATGAGATCCCAGGCAGGTGTTAATGGTGGTACCTGTGTGCCTAATCTCCCAGACTGAATGCCAATACACATATACTAACCTTCTTATTTAGGAAGTCAGCACACGAACGGATACTTGAATCTGGATATCATGACCAAAAAATGTACTTTATTTTCTTTAAGGCATCTCCATAAGGATTCATAAGGATTGTGAATGTCCTGTATTACTGCTTCTGTTGCTGCAGCAAACAGCAATATGTCTATACAGTGCTGCAGCCTGCATAAATTCCAGGGAATGTTAATGTGTCACTGTCCTTAAGTAGCAAACAGTAGGTTAATACCACCACCAGCAATTGCAAGCAATGAGGTCTTGGTCTCCCCATTGTAATGGAGGCTTTTTGAATAGCAAAAAGAAAAAGCTTGATTAATTTAGTGACTGCTAATTAATATATGGTGGTCAAGCCTGTCGATATTCACTGACAAGGTTATTATCAAGATGTCAATGAGAGGCAGAGTGAATATCTTAAAGAGTTCAATGGATCCCAGCCAAGAAATAATAGAGGGGTGGGTGGCAAGGATAGATAGTAAACTATTGCACCACTGAGGAAAAACAGAAGAGAATGGGGAAAAAATGTCTGAGCCTCGTGTTTGCTCTGAAGAAAGTTTGTTTTGTCTCATCAAGAAACTGATACTTAAATAGGAAGCAGCTTGTGCTTCCAGTGTTCCTTCTACTGAAGTCTAAAGAAAGTTACTTCATTAACTCCATAAGCAGTAGAGCTGGCTACATAATAGCTAGCATGGCTCTCAAACAAACTTAAACACAACATCTTCATAGTTTGTATATAGGTTAATTTTTTAAGAGAGGACTGTAACAATCTGCTTAATAAAAATCTGTTAACAAAATAGATCCTCAAGTTCTTTGAAATCTCTCAATACCTATGCTAGCTAGAGAACTGCTACTTCTCATTTAGGAAAAGTACAACACATCATAGAGGTGAAAAACAGATTTTTAAAGATATAAAAGTGTTTAAAGATGAAAATGTGATATTTGCAAAAAGTAGGTGATAGCTAGGCTAACTCTTGAAGATATTTCAATCATTATTAATCAATGGAAATTAAATGTATAGACACTTTAAAAAATGACATCTGTATCATTAGTCACAGGAATAAGTTTCAAAAAACCTGTTGTTAGGTGACTTTCTAGTGTCACAGAGAAATTTTTCACTATAAATAGCAGCTGAGATTCCTCTCTGAAAACCTTGCCTCTGAAAAGGCATTTGAAAACTTTCTTAGAGCCTATGGCAATATAACAAATTAAAGCCAGTGTAATAATATTGCATCACTAATTCATGTAAAGATATTTAGCTGAGAGCCTTATGGTCATAAAAAATTTTTGCCAAGAGTATGTTCCACTTCTCCATGTGCTTTGACCAACTCTTGTGGGTTTGTACTACATAAGAATTTGGCAGATTTAGCATTAAGGATTCAGCATTAAAAGATGTCTCATAAATGAACAGAAACTCTCATAGAATATTTTGTTCTAAATGTTTCAGAAGTGAAGAAATCCTGAGGTGAGAGACCTATAATTTTTTCTTCACAGCATATTTTTACTCTTAATCATTCATTCACATGTTCCTGAGCTACTCCTCACAAATCTCTTGCCACCTGAACTCTCTGCTTCGTAATATTCTTTCATCCTATAATCTCTCTCCTATACTCTTACTACTTCTTCTTTCCTTTTCCCTCTGCCATTTCATTTTCTGCATGTTTCATGATTTGCTTTTGGCCTCACAGTGATTCTTCTTCCCTGTTCCTTGTATTAATAATGTTTGCTACAAGCCATGAATGACAAGGATATCTGAACAAATCCAGTATGCCTCTTTTATTCTCCACAAAAACCATGTGAACAAAAAAGTGACTGTCTGCATTTCACAAGGACAGGGAACACAATGCCCTGTACTCAGAGGAATAGGTTATGGTTTATTCTACTTTGAGTAAAGAACTTCATTGAGAGTGGCAGGAACTAAAGCACCTTAGAGATTACTGTTTTTTCCAGCTGAATTGTCATTGGCACTCTGCAATTTGTGACCTGTCTGCATTTCTTTACTGAAGTTCTCTCACAATTAACAAAGCTACTGTGTTGTGAACCTTGTGAATATTGTCATAAAGGGCATTACTTCGATTGTCCAGCTGGCAAATAGGGTTTGGCCCTTACAGGAGCGTTGGGCATCCTGTTCTGCAGGTGACATTGATTAGATGTGCTGTAAGGAAGAGATGACATTTTAAAGGTTTGAATATGCAAATGATTTTTTCCCCACAGAAGGCATAGCATTATGAAACGTTGCAGAAATGACTCTTACTGCTCATTAAAAAAATACAGTAAAAAAAGGAAAAAGTTCATACCTCCTCACTTACTTTGAGACAAGGAGCAAACAGGAGCTAAAACTGAATGGCCTGAGATAAATCTGTGTATTGAAAACTATCTTGACCGCTTACATTTTCTATGCTCTTAAATGTGTGGACACCGAATGGTTTTCATACCTTACCTGTGTGACTGAAAGCGCTTGCTGTTCAGGTCAGCAAGCTCTCTGCCCTCCCTCTGTCTGGTGTCACAGACTCAGCAGCTCCAGTCTTTCTTCCCACAAGGCCAGGAGGCTCCTGAGACTTATGATCTCTCTCTCCCCCTCTCCCTCTCACATCCTCCTGCCAGCAGCAGGGGTATAAGCAAATCTTCCCTCTGCACTGCACTTCATCTCCTAGCTGGGCATAACTTCAGACCTATCAAGTCTTGTAACACACTCGCAAAAGTATTTCAAGAGTTTCCTTGCTGTCAGTTTTTCTTCAAGTTTTTAAATGGTGAAACCTCAGACCTTTCTCCTGTAGGAGAAGCCCACAGGCTTTTTCTGCAGAGGCAACCTGCTGGATCTATTACCTGCACTTCCCTGTGCTTGGTGTTTCACAAAGTGGAGCAAAGCAGCTGCTCTGTACCTCAGGTGGGGATGCATATTATGGTCAGATCCTGAAAATAAAAGGCTTCCCTCCTACAGTGCACACTCCCCAGTGGCGGCATAGAGCAAGGACTCCCATGCCTGGACTTAAACCTAATAAATGGTTCTATGCTCCCTCATGGCCAGAGTAAATTTAATATGTGAGGTCATAGTGGAAAAAAACCAAAAAAAATTTACAAAGATATAGGTTAAACATGTTTTCATCTCTTTGTAACAGCTTTAAAACCTGTTCAATCAATTTTTTTGCGTAGGTATAGGTATGGCTATCAGGTGACCTACTCCCTTTTCAACCAGAATAATCACTGTTTTTTACTGTAGAAGTAGTTAGCACAAGTAATTTAAGAATAGAGATGTGCTAGCAGAGGGAGAAAAAACTGAAACCTCATGAAACACAGCTTCAAGAAATAAACATTCACATAGCCCATGTAATCATGAGCCAACAGGCATGACATATTCTTCAGCATCAAGACTCTTTCCCTGTTGTCCAATAAATATAATTTCCCTTTTAGTGGTAGCCATCCTGAAGATATTTTTTTACATTTTGCCGAGCAACAGCTATGTAACGTTATTTTGTTCTTTCTTAGCTAGCTGTTGAGTCATTTATCTTCAGTACCGTGATTCCAAGAAAGCATCAAAGCATTGCAGAAGTGATGTCCAAACTAGGCAGTGCCAATCTTCTATTTTAAAATAATTGCATGAGGGATACTGACATTAAAAAGCAAGCTTCAAACTATTATTAAATAAACAGCTTAGCTCTTATATAATTCTGAAAAGAGTTAAGAAAAACAAAACAGAAGTGGATCAAAAACTTTTCTGCCTGTGAAGGTTAATGGGGCCCTGTCACTGAAACTCTACAGGGAGAGTCCTCACCAGATGTTAGGATACTGTCTTATAATGTTAGATCATTATTATTATATTTCATTTAGTGATGTCAAACATAAAATGTGATAAGATGTCCAAATGTGAACCTTGAACATTGAGAGATGATCTTTGAAGTAGGCATCGATTTTGCCATGCTGGATGGCCCATTTTGCTGTCTGAATTCACATTTTTTACCATGGGTCCTATGTGGGTATCTGGATCAGCAAACGCCGAATCTGAGACCAAGCAGATGGAATTTGGCTCAGAGGAAATACGGGTGCTGAGAGCCAAACAGTTTTTCAAATCAGAATTTAGCTTGGCTGCAAGGATTAATGAACACCTGCGCTGGTTTTGCATGAACGTCCCCAGGAGGAGGAGCACAGACACACACACACAGGTGTTTTCTCTGAGAACTTCCTCTGTGTGTTCCTGGGACCAATCAGAAAGCTGATTTAATAATTGACAGCCTGGGTAACCAATTAAAAATTTACTTCCCCTCCACACACGTCGGTATAAGTGAATCTGTCTCCTTTGTCTTCCGCTTTGTGAGAAGGTAAGGTTGGCCTGGCCCGGCCCCTCCCCAGCCGGCCTGGCCGGGCAGGGGTGGGGGAGCCACCGAGGCCGCGCCGTTTTCAGCTGGGGCCCTGATGGCCGGGGAAAGGGAAACCTTTGCTAAGATCATAGTTCTCCCCCAGCTGCCCACGCAGATTGGGGGAAATGCAGCCGGGCTCTGTTCCAGCCGAGTCTCCCCCACGCAGCCTGCGTGGCCTGAAAAATCCTGGCACAGCTCCCTTCACCTTCTGTGTGCAATTTTAACCCTTCCAACGCTCGGATAAGACTGCAGATCTGATCTCCCTTGAAGGAGAGGAATAGAGCAGAAAGTACACTATAGTTAGTGGAGTAAGAGCCAAGTTTCCAGATGGGAAGAGATTGAGGAGACACCATGAATACGTTGGCTGAAAAACCTTTTTTGTAAGCTATAGGGTGGAATGGACTACACTGAAAATTCCTTTAAATTGTGGAGAAAGCTCAGGGGGGTTGAAGTGCTTGAGAAAAAAGATCCTTTGCCCTGAGGGAATGGGGGTCTCTGTTCTGGAGACTGGAAAGATGAACAGAGACATTTGATAGAAAAAGAGATGAAGAGAACTTTTGTCTTTGAACAGCTTGCTCTTAAAAGTAATACCCCATGAGTTTTTTTTGACATGACCCGTAACACAGCTCTGGAAAGACGGTGAAGATGGGAGGAGTTCCACGATTTGCAGATTTTCCCAGGTGGATGCAAATTGTGAAAGTGAAGACACAACCTATGGCTAACACAAGAAGGAATTTTCTCTCTAGAATGAACTGAAATGTCTCTGTATGTTTTTGTTAAGAAATAGGGAAGGTGGAGGGGGGAGAAAGGAGTGATCTGGAAATCCTATTCTGAATTTCTTATTTTCTCTGTGTTATTAATAAATTTCTTCTTTATACCGTTTTAAGTTTTAGGCCTCCCTTGTTTTTGCTCCTAAATCCTATCTCAAAGAGAAATAAAGTATATTAAAATTGGCAAACATAAATTAAACTAAGACAACACCCCTGAAACTACAGACTTAAATGATCAAAAAAACTAATGTGACCAACACACAAGATTTCTCCGAGCCCCTTTGGAGGTCTGTGTCATGTGAAAACTTGTGACATCAGGTAGAGACATAAAGATTTGTCCTTTCTTGTGACATAGTCACCAAAGGTTTCAGGGTGTTTACATCATCATGCTTATTCTTTTTCATCTTCATCATGCTCTCAAGCTGAAACAAGTATTAAAGATGAGTTGTGCATACATCTATATAGACAGGTTGCATATACAGCTACATTTCAACACCAATACATTTTAAGATATGAATTCAGTGTACATTTAAGTGTTCATTTCAGCAATGTAAAGGTGCTTCCAATGTGCAAAATTGAAACTTAAGATCTTAAATGAAACAGAAAGAGGAAATTTATGCACACTCATTCTCCAGAAGGAAATAGAATATAGTAATCTTTGTACAGGTTTTAAGACTTTACTTTTAACTAAAGTTCATGGTATGGTAATGAGCTGTTTATTTTTGTCTTCAGAAAATGTTTACATCCAGTAGAGAGGCTTTAGACATCTGGCATATGTAAGCATGGTAAAGGGTTATTGCCAAAGGGATAATAAATGAGGGGAAAAGCATCCCTCCCTTCAAAATTAAAGATGAAGTTGGTATCTTTGCAGTTGGAAATTGTCTATCATCTCTTAAGGTTATCTCGAGTCACCCCAATTATAAAGCACATTATAAATTATTTGTCTTAAATTATATAATTAAGCAAATATTTTACTCATTTTTGTAAGAAAAATATACTGAGACTTAAATTCTTCATGTGTATCAATTCTATACACACTTCAGTTAAAATCAACAAGACTTAATCCAGCTTGGAAAAAAATGTACTGGGTGACCCTGGGAAACCAACAGAAACATGTTTTAAATCTCACTAAATAATCGCAAAATGCCTCAGTCAGAATGCTACAGCACCATAAAATATATATAATCACTCTTTAGAATGCTCCTGGGTAATGCAATATGACTTCCTGTTTTTAGGTCAGTAGATCAATGTATTTGTCTTTCTAAAACAGAAGTGGTTTTGTATAACAGGATGTCATGCCCTGAGAGAAAGGGGAAAGCAAAAATGGAGGTCTCTAGAGCATACCCCAGTGTAAATCACTGTGAACCTAAACACAGTCTCATAGCAGCCAAAGCATTCCAAATCACAGCCCATCAGTCCAACCTGCAGCGGCCAACACGGGTTTGACATTAGTGACTGTTAGCATTTGCACTTTAAAATCCAGTGATACAATAACAATCACATATTATATGGGGAGAATAAATATTCAAGCTTGATTTTTAGATTTTACTTGTGTTTTTGTTTTGATTTGGTTTGTGAGTTTGTGTGTAGGGATTTTACCTGGCAGAGCAGAGAGCAGTAGGGAGAGAAGATACAGGGAATGAGTTTGAAGAGAGTGCAAACTTCTTACTGGTTCTTGACCAATCTCCAACCCATCATTTTAAACCAATTTCTTTCCTGAAGGATCATACAAAAATATATTAAAATAGCACAGAGAGGAAAAAGCTCTCCTATTTGGGAGGAGAATTTTTTACTGATTTAGTTACTATGAGAAAAAAGTCATTATGATCAAGTGTCCTGAGTGTTGTCATCTTTAGTTAGCTTGAACTCAGTTAGCATCATGTCTTGCTCCAGTTCTGTTTTATAAACTTAGGAAAGTAGGTAGGAAAATAGTAGGTAGTAGGAAAGCCAAATTCCATCAGGTCTGTTAGAGCAGTGGTTGCAGAAATGCTTTCTAGAATTCATTTCTACTTGCTTTTTATAAAGGTCTCTCTCTATATATACTTTAAAATGGGTTCTACATTACAGATATGGTTTCTTCAAAAGTACTAAAAAGGAGACCTTGTTATCTTTCTGTAAGTTTGATCTGCATGGCTAAATCTGAGCTCTGCAGTAACATTGTTTGGACAGTTGTTTTTCTGTGGTCTTACTGCCCACTAAAATTGCTATAGGAAGATAAATGAATAAAAATATAAGAACCATGCCTTTGAAGTTGTTCTTAAGCATTGGGAGTTGAAAATCAGCCAGGACAAAAGATTGTGCTATTATTGATGAACAATAGCAAATATTCAGTAGCAACATGCACTGAAAAAATTAATTAAGAGACTATGAAACACACTTGTACTGGCTGATGTGTAAAGAAAAATCAGACAATAGGGGCAACATCAGTTGTTCTTGTACTGGGGTGCAGGGATAGGCTTCTATACTCATATTAATCATTAACCTAGCTTGAGGAAAGTAAGCTTCTTTTCAAGTCTGCTTGCTTCTGGGACTTTGTTCTGATGGCACAAGAGAGCATCTGCCATTCTGAAGCAGGTTTATGAAAAGAATACTTTTTCACTCATTGTTAATAAAGTAAAGGTCAAACTGCCAAAGAAGAAAATATATATGCAAAAAAACCTGACAGTTCTCAAGAAATAGCAGAGCTATCCCTGTTTGGTTTCTCTAACTCCTATGTGAATTTCTGGTCTTGAAAACTGTTCTACAGGTGGTCAGCATCATTTTAACACTGGGATTTCCAAATAAAGAATTGGGAAAAAACAGTGTTCTTCAAGAGATATGAAAATATTCTGAGGTTTGAAAAAATTAAGATTTTATTACAGGTGTGCCAGCCAAAGTAAAACAATAAGGGAAATAAATTATGCTTTGATTGTTCAACTCATAACTTTTCTATTCTCCAGACAACTCAAATACATTTTTTCAGAGAGCAATGATTCCTTAAGAGGCAACCCTTTCTGTCAAACTCAAACTGTTTCTTGATAAATTTCAACTGCTTGCACCTTCTTCCCAACCATGCAAGAAGAAACTTTTTTTGTATTAAACTAGTCGCAGGCGCATAATGCATAAACCCATAGGAATTGCCAGAATATTAGAAAAGCAAGGGTGAACACCCAGTGACAATGCAGAATTCCAAAACTGATGGCTGTTTACTACCCAGACTGGCTATGGACTTTAAGGGGTTGATAACTATTAGAGCCAGCGACCACAGCTAGTAAGACTTGTCTGTGGAAATACATGCCCTTTTTTGTCCACCTCACTAACAACTGGGAGGAAAACTGCAGATTTTCACTGCACGAGAGACTCTTCCTACCTTTGAGAACTTTCAACACAAAGAATTAAGGAAAGAACTAGGTGGAAGATATATTGTGGTATGTATGAAGATGAAAGAACGAAAGCTGAAAAGCTGTGGGTAGGTTCTAGGCAATAGGAAAGGGAAGTAAGGGGGCAAGTGGGGCAAGATGTCAACAACAGTGAGGGGGAAACGTTTGAAATGAACCTCCACACAGAAGAGATGCTTTAAAATGATGCTTTCATATCTGATCTATTCAGGGTCTGTGGGGATTACCAAGTTCAGGTTCAACCCTGAGCTTTTCTCATGGATGTTCATGCACTGTGTGGGGGGGGGAATTTGTTACATCAAACACCTGGTTTGATGCCTAGCCTATAGAATTACAATGACAATTTCTATAGTTTTTGGGTTTTTTTTATATTTCCGTTCACTGAAAGAGTGTTTTTACAGAGTCAATTTATCACAGACTGTGTTTAATTAACAGCTTATTAAAGATGATCTGTAGTACTAACCAGTAATAAAATAACACAATTCAGATTTCCATCATATATAATGCTGCAATAATTACTAACATCTCCATATAGGTGCTTGGGGACATAAAATTTTCTGTGTTGGCGCAATACTACTGTATTCAGCTTTCTAACCTGCTTCACCAAAGCACCTTTCTGAAACAGTTAAGGGAGATTTTTCTATGAAATACCATATTTAAACATTCTTTTCTATGCAGATAAGAATTCTCATTGTCATGCATTTAAAAATATTTTAATTAAAAATTTCCCTTAAAGTGTATTAAAGGATAGTTTATTATTAATTGATGGCATCCTGTCCTTTGGCAAAAGAAGATCTTATAGATATGTTCTAGCTGAAATATTATAAGTAGAATTAGTGATCTCATGTAGCATCCATTTCTCTGAAGTGTAGGATGCATCAGCTCTGATACCTATAAAAAATAAATTTCAATGCAGTTTTCTTTCACATAAAGAATATAATGAGAATTATTTTAGCCAGTGCTTCTGGAATGGTAATGGTAGATAGCTTGAGGAAAATCCCGGCTGAAATATGGTACTAATGCTCTTTCTAACAGCCAATGCATTAGTTATACCAGCAAGCTGGAGATCAAATGCAACCTCCTAGTGTTCTGCAGAAAATCCACAAAATACATCTGGAAAATATAAATTCCCATTTTCACATAGTGGCAATTAGTATTTCTGAAAACTCGTGACTACCCTATAAACAGTAGTTTCACCATCACTTAGGGCCATTTCTCGATCAGAGATGAAGGACAAGTCCACTAAAGTCTTGCTGAGGACAGATTTCTGTTAGTGAACTCAGCATAACAGAGTGTTGTCCTGGTGTATAATATCACAAAGTCATAAAATATGCTGAGATGTAGCTGGGCTTCTGACTGTAGCTCCCACATTAGGTCATGAATCCCCCAACATCACAATTTCCTTAGAAATTTCCAAAGGCTGACCTTTTCCAGGGCAGAAGAAGATAGAAAGAAACTGACGTAAGTAATTTTTTTTTTATATCCATGGCTTAACTATCTTATTTCTCCTCTAATTGCTGAACAGTGGACACAGATACTAACAGTTATATCTGTGGTTCTGAGTTCTGCATCTGTTCCTTGAGGACCATGATAATAACTAGAAAGTGGTGCCCAGCTACTAAAAGCATGTTAGTAAAAGGCACTGATCAGTACCACATATAAAGAAATGTCAAGGTCCTCTGGGGGAGCTTCTGGATCTGGAAACTTTCAGATGTCAGGTAAGGAGGAAAAAGGATAAATGTAGACTATATCTGTCTTATTCTTTGGCATTTGCAATAGAAGTAGCTGAGTCAGGATTGCAATGCTGAAATTCAGAAGGGAGAAACAGTTTCTTTCACAGCAGATGAAGGTAGAGTAATCATAGGAATCAATGTGCTCCTGAGATTTTTCCTCTAAAGCTTTGGATTCAATTAAATTGAAAATATAAAATCTAGGAATACTGAAAATTCAGTAACATTAAAATATCCAAATAGGGATGACATTTTGGAAACCAAACGGGGTTTGCCTGAAAGCTGCAAGGAAAAATATTTTAGAGTAAACCTAAACCCCTGCTATTTGTAGTTATAACATAATGGGAAACAGGTAATTTTTCACTTCTTTCTCAGTGTGCCTTGATGGATGTCACTCAAAACCATATCACGGTTTGGACTGGATTCAGTCTGCATTTCATGTTTGCATTTGAATTTAGGTCTGTCACAACTGATAAATAGTGATAAATGTGACATTACTACGTCTAAAGATCATTAAATGTCAGCTCATGCACTGGCAGCAAAATGGCTGGCAGAAAGTCAATGATGCAGGAACTGTATGGAGTGTGAAGAGCGGAGATGGATCTAGGGCAGCAGGGAATCGTGCAAGCTGTGAGCAATCAATCAATCATTTTATGCTGAGGGAGAACAAAATGAGATGTAAAGGGAGTTCACTGTGTACAGGTAGAGAGAAAAACTTCTTGTTTATAAGGGTTTTGATTCATGTCTGTCTGCATTTAGTAACCATGAAGAAAAATAATAGGTCAGTAAAAAGCATTCATTGTACTATAGCCAATTGCTTTTGATAATTCATCAAAAATTTATATTCTTCTGTGGGTTTCAAACATTATTTATTTATCTCTTTATCTTATTTATCAGTTGCTAGAGCCTGGATAGTTTATTTCCTAATTTTGTGTAGTATCATAACCTGCAAAAACTTGTGTAAATAACATAATTGGCTTCTGATTTAGACAGAAAACAGTAAAAACCTCCAGCAAAACAAAAAAACAGCACACACATGGAATCCTTTTATGTAAGGACATCTATAAGTAAATATATGACAACTGAGTTAACTTTTCTTTCATAAACATAAACAATATAAAAAAATATGGCAAAATTTTAACTTTTCTTTTTTGAGGAATAAATCAAGATCAGATCCACTTGGATTTCTGGACTAAGCCAGCAAGAAACTGCACAAACTTGTTGTAATGACTTTTGTCCATGAAAATTACCTAGTTTGATTCCAAAAGTTACTCTCTGAGTAACACAAAACTAATATTCTTCTAAAAGAAAGCTGTTTCTCTCTTCAAGCCAATTTCTACAATCCAATCAAGACTGAGACTCTTTAGAAAATTATAGG